>CAHIKZ030000210.1:15000-145000 GCA_903632075.3 Acanthosepion pharaonis | reverse complement strand
TCCATGTAATAAGTTATTTCATCACAACCCCCTTTAACAGGGATCTGGATCATCAGACTTTACTTCCAAAGGTTAAAATGAAAAGAAATTCACACAAATTGACCGCATCAAGCATATGTAAAATTGAGGAAGTGAGGTGGGAGAGAAGATATGAGTGAGTTAGATGTACCATTTCAATTCCTTATCCTTAACCCCACTCTGTGTAGGCTAGACGTCGCTTAAACTTAACGTGTGTTATCTCTAGATATAAATGGGTAAGAGGTGAGGGAGAAGACCGACATTAAAGAAAGAAGCTACAACAACCCTAATAAATTACATTTCACGAGGGCAGGTTTCATTCGAATTCTTAGACGCTGTTAATTCGCATTACTTTAAAGGGCATATTTGGGAGGTTAAGGTTTGATATAAATCTAAATGTCTAAACAATCTACGAAGAATTTAATTTGAAGTTGGAGTTTTGGGTATTTTCTATGAAACAGTCGATTAGAAAAACTCATAGAAAGTGCATTGAAAGAGTAATCCATTTTATATTTAGTAATCTTTATTTTCCTAAACTTTTTTTCTTATTGATTGTTAAGTTGACATCTATTCGTTTGATTTTTGTTCATTAATTAAATAAACTTGTGATTGTTTTTAGGTACCTAATTATCAATTATATATATATATATTCATTCAATGGATTTTCATTTGACATTATTTCCTACTACTTCAAAGGTTATTTTGGAAATGCCTGTGCATTCAAGAGAATTAATAAAAGAGATGTTATCTCGAGCAGTGTTTTTCAATCTACATCTGGAGAAATCCTCATTTGATATGGCTGAGTGATTTAATGCATGCTGGATCGGAGGTTAGTTTCTCTTCCAAAGGGTGACACAGCAGGGTTGAGCTCTCCTGGCAGGTACATTTTCTTAATGAAGTCTGTGAGAGAGTGTCTAATTTGCCACCCAGAAGGGCTCAGATGTTTTGACCTCTATTGAGGCTGGAGAGTGAGCACTGGGCAGCTCCTGCCCAAATATGACAACAGTACTCCATTCTTGGCCTTATCTGCTTCTTGTAAAGGCAAAGGAGAGCACATAAAGTCAGGTATTTACTGGAGCAGTACAAGGAGACAACCATTTTATCTACATCTTCAGCAATGGATTTGTATGTATGCCTTTCACTTGAGGTCAGGTGTGAGTTTGCGGCCCGATAGTGTTTCAAGGCATGGTGCCTGCCTGCCTGCCTGCCTGAAGGGACATCTGTTCATTGTGACTGGTAGTAGTTTGGGGTCAGAATGCAATAATTCACAGTTAAAAAAAAAAAAGTGTCAACTCAAAATGGGCTTTTACAAAATAATGTTTGTAATAGCAGTATGTGTGTGTGTGAGGGGTCATTCAAATCAATCAACACCCACAGGTGACAAGTCTCAGAGTGTCTTGAAATTTCACTGCATTTTGTGATTTGTGAAATAAAGCTTTCAGCAAAATTTTGATATTCATTGCTTCAAGAATATTCTATGTACAATTTAGAAACTTGGTGACAATAGGTAATGTTTACTGTAGATTACAAAACTATAAACAGCTTAGGTGTCTCTTATGTACATATATTTTTTATAAGTATCTGAATCTGGCCAAAATGTAAAAAAACATGCCATTCATTTTGAGAGCTTCTCATTGGCAAAGTATGCTAGATACATTGCTATCATATATATATATATATATATATATATATATATATTATTTTGTAGTAGTATTTTACTATAGGAATGCATTGCAAATGAGGAAGAAAGGGGATTGTCAGTGGTCAGGAATTAATGCAAACATTACTGATAGAATAGGGCTATTATGTATAATTATTTTGTAGCAGTGTTTTACTATAGGAATGCATTGCAAATGAGAAAGAAAGGTATTGTCACTGGTCAGGAATTTAGTGAGACCATTACTGGCAAAAAGAGTTTGTGTGATTGTCTAGTAGATTGGCAATACGTTTTTAATTTTTGAAAACATTTCTCAGGTAAACATTTTAGTCATTTAAAAAATTTTTTTTTTTTTTTTTTTTTTTTTTTCAGGACCAAGTCGATGTCCATGTAGTAAAATTGTCTGGTGTGAAGATATACTCTCCTTTAACACGTGTTAAAATTGGCACACGGGTAAGTACATGAATTGATTCTATATTCACTCTATTCTTTTGTTTGCTTATGAATCCTACTAGGATGCAAAATAAACCCTTGTACTATTATATCTTTATTTAGACATACACCGTTTAAAATAAAATTGGGACATCTATTTCAAACATGGGTATCAATAAAAATAATGTTTGAAGTGATAAATTTTTGAGAAAAAAAAAATACTTACATTCTTCCTTTAAAAAAAACCCAAAGAAAGTGTGTGTGTGTGTGTATATATATATATATATATATATATATATATATATATAAATAAATAAAAGTGAAGAGCTTATTTTAGTTCCAACAAGAGAAAAGTGCATATATTAAAAAGAAGAGAGATACCGCAAACGTTTTTGGTTGTAATGTGGATTTTAAAAAAAAAATATGCTTTATTTTCCATAAGTTTGCTACCAGATTATGGAAAATAGGCATAATATTTTGAAAAAAATCCACATTACAACCAAAAACGTTTGTGGTTTCTCTCTTCTTTTTTTATATATATATATATATATATATATATATATATATATACACGCACAATGTGTGGTATCAATACCTTCGTATTTTAATGGTTGACAAAAAAAACAATGTCCTTGCTATTAAAACTACATAATTCCAAGCCATGATGATAATTGATAGTATCTGGTGGAGGAAAAAAAAAAAGACATTAGCTCGATGAAGACACCATGGCCACTTGCCTAAATTCACTAGCATTTTGCAGATGACAGTTTGAAATGAGGGAAATATTTCTGCCGCACTGTCTATCCACTGAATAGATTTTGAAATATTCATCATAAGTACATGTAAATTTAAAAATCTAAAGTAATCTCCAGGCATGGAAAGAATGAAAAAAAAATGACTTGCAATATCAATAAAAGCAGAAATAAAAAATTTTTTTTTACAAAAAAAAACCAAAAAAAAAACCCAAATGTTTTACATTTTATAAGTTTAGGCTAAAACTTTATAAAGAAAAAATACAACAATCAAAAACTTACCGAAAATATAAATGAAATGAAAATTTTTAAGTTACATTCTTTTTTTGAATGGCAACATTTCTCTTGAAGTGTTAAAATGTACTGTTAATTAAAATTTAAAAATATGCTTAAAAGTTGCCATAAAATAAAACTTACTTTGAAAGTTCAAAAAGGAATATTTACTAATTACCAAGAATTAATTATTCAAAATAAATCTGGTAGAAAAGTAAAAAAAAAAAAAAAAAAAAATTTTCTGATGCTAAAAGTAAAAAATTATCTTGCAACAAATATCCATTTAAAATAAATAAAAAAAAAAAAAAAAAGTATAAATTTTATGGACACACAATTTTCATCTGAAAAATATATCCTTTTATTATTTTAATTTATTTTTTATAAAATTTATAGTATAATTAAAAATAACTTAAATCAATATTCAATTTAATTTGTGAAATTAGGAGCTAATGCCAAAATTTAGCTAATTTGTAAATGTAAACTTTTAATAGATTATTTACATTATTCGGACTATTATCCTCATCTTTGTCGCCATATTTATCACAACATTTCGGCCGTTCTTCAGGTGGTTGTAATATCGAACTAAACCCTTTATTTCGCTCACCGGGGTAGACTGTTCTAGTTCCACGTTTGATGGATGTCAGTTATCAGTTATCTCCTGTTAATTTCCCTCTGAAAGTTCTCCACTGTCTTAACCAGGTATTGAACTCACACTCTTTGGGTCCTGTCACTGGATGTAACCAATGCCTTTATCCACTGTGCCATGTGTCCTTTAATAGATGTTCTTAAAATTAGAATATTATATGTACACAAATTGCGAGATTTATAGAAATAAATTAAATATATACATACACACATTTTAAGATTACAGTACTTTTTCATTTTTTTATGTACACAAATTTTCCTTTTTTTTCCTTGACAAATAGATTTACATTCAGGGATGAAATTATTCATACACACATGAATTTTGAATATTTTTATCCATTTCTCAGCATCCAATGCCTGTATGATACCAGGTTTTTTCTATGTTAATAAGCACAAAAAAAAAGGAATATAAAACTCAATTTTTAGAACAATAGGTTAAATGCAACAAATTTAACAGGTGAATTATGCAAAATAGGAAAAGACAATTATTTGAACAGTATGAAAAATAGAAAAAATTTAACAATTTTCACAATTTTAACAGTTAATAACATGGCCTCTCATATTTATAAATTGCTGCATTCGTTTTCTAAGGTTTTTGATGGGATTTGAATAAGTCTTTTCTGGGATTTTCTTGTGTTTTTCAATGGTTACACATTCTAATTCCTGAAGGTGTTTTGGTGGCTGATGATCTATTTGAATTTTCAATAGGATTCAAGTCGAGACTCATTGAAGGCCATGGCAGAACTGTAATCTTTCTCTGAAGCTACGCGATTACTGATTTAGACGTATGTTTGGTGCCATTATCTTGCTGTAAAGTAAATTGCCGACCTGGATGAAGATTTTGTGCTGATAGTTGTAGATTTTCATCCAGAATTTTTATATAGTCTGCAGATTTCATTATTCTTCTTATTACAATTAATTGTCCAGCCACCCACCGTAAGCTAAAACAACCCCAAAACATCATTGAGCCCCTCCATGTTTTAATGTTGCCACTGTATTCTTTGGGCAGAAAGCCTCGCCTTTCTTTTGCCAAATCTTTTGTACGTCATTATGTCCAAAAAGCTCAATTTTTATTTCATCACTTCATAGTGCTTGTTCCCAAAAGTAATTTTCTTTGTCCAAAAACGTTTTGGCAAAATTAAACCGAGCAACAATGTGATATGGTTTGTGAAGATGGGTTCGTCGTGGCCGGTTTCCATACAACTCATTTCTATTTAAACAACGTTGTATTGTGCGAGTACTTACGCTGATACCCGTTGTATCCAAACTTTTAGTAATGTCTTTCAAAACAAATCTTGGGTTTATATTAACCTTGTGACACAGTTTTGTGCAGTTCTTGGTGATAATTTAGGTTTTCTTCCATGCACAGGCAAATTCTCTGTCATGCAAAACTGCTTAAACTTCTTTATAACAGACTGTATCATAGATCAAGGTATAGCTAACCGGTTTGAAATAATGTTGTAACTATATCTCGACTCGTGGAAGTTAATAATTCTCTGTCTCAAGTCAACACTAAGCTCCTTTGTCTTCCGCCATCTTGTTGTTAATGTAAGAATAACAATGGCGGGAATCTATACACCACGTGATGTTCTTTGTTAGAATTATCATAAATATTCTACTGAACAAATAGTCTAGAAGGGTTTCACCAACCAAATATGCAAATTACTTATGCTTACATGAATCAATTTCAAACTGTATGAATAATTTTGTCTTTTCTTAGTTTGCATAAATTGCCTGTCAGATTTGTTGTATTGAAACTATTGTTCTGAAAAATGAGTTTTTTTATTCCTTTTTCGTGCTTGACATATAAAAAAAACCTGGCATCATATGGGCATTGGATTCTGAGAGATGGATAAAAATATTAAAGATTGATGAGTGTACGAATAATTTTGTCATTGACTGTATATGTACATTGTAAAGTTACATTATTTTACATACACAGTTTTTTTTTTTTTTTTCCATGGATAAATACAAGTGTGTGAAATTTAATTAAAAATATTAAAAATTTAAATATTTTAATTAAATATTAATTTAATATTTTAATTAAAAATTAAAAATTGATGGGTGTATGAATAATTTTATCATTGACTGTATATGTACATTTAAAAATTACATTATTTTACATACACAAAGTTTCTATTTTTTTTCTATGGTCAAATACGAGTGTAAAATTTAATTAAAATATATATTTCTAGTTTATTTTTAATGCCTAATATACAGTAAGTAATTTTCTTTATACAACTTTAGAATAAAGATAAGAAATGTGAGGAAAAGATTTAAACTCCCCAAGAAACTGTGAAATGTTTCCTCGATGAAACAAGTCAGTTGGGGCATCTGGTGAATTCAAATTTCAAAAACGCCGCCTTTTTATATTTGCTTGCACTTTGAGTTGGTTGGACATTGTGATATAAAACCAACTGATTGTTAAATATGGAACCTTGTGCTCTAAGAAGGTGTAATTTTTTTTTTTTTTTTTTAGAAGTAAATTACTTTCATATTTCATCCACTGAAGTTTTCAACTTAGAAATATCTAGTGTAAAATAACCTCAAATTTTATTTTAAATCCATCAAATTGACAAGCATCATTTTTTCTTTAACATGGGACTATTTTGATATGCGTAAGAACACAGAACCTGGAGCGCAACAAATTTAAAAATATAAACTTCTCTGATTTTAAAATGTGTAAAAAGAAGTGCCAATCACTGAAACATGACCTCATTTAAAGAGATCTGTAATAAAACCTAATTATCACACAACAGAAAGAATTATCTTTACAAAGAGAAAACATTGAATTTTTTTTTATATACTAATTTAATCAAAATAACTTTTAAAATACTCGAGATATTGCCAGTCGAACTTCAAGGAAATTTCAGTATTTTGACTCATTTTTCGCGTTCAGTTTGGGATAACTCAGTCAGTTATTTGCCATGTGTGATACACAATTAGGTGATCATGTATCTTTTGATACATGACTGATATCTGCAGATTTTTTTTTCTGCAGTAGGTTGCCATTTCTTTCTGCTGTAGTCCAGTTGTCATCCTGCTATTTAACCATAGCTGGGGGGAGAAGAGGATTCGTACTTTCCCCAAGAGTATTAGTATATAAGTAAATGTAATGGATTAGAGTGGAATTTGAACTCTGATTCCTCAGTCTGAGCTGCTATTTGGGATAACTACTTGCATTATTTGCATTAATCCTCATCTTTATTGCCATATTTACTATGTTTCGGCTGTTGGAATTTTGAACTGAACCGAACCCTTTATTTCCTTCAACTCAACTCTCTCAAGTTTTTGGTATTGAACTCACAACTCTTTGGGTCTAGTCACTGGATCTAACCAACGTCTTTATCTACTGAGTAATGTGTCCTTGAGGATATCTGTGTATGAATTTTTGAGACTAATAAACCTAGTGACTCTGCAACCATTTTTTCTGTTATTATGCCATTTTTACCTGAGGCTGAAATGTTGTAAATATGGTAAATAAGGATATCAGTCTGAATAATGTAAATAATACAAGTAAGCATAGTACTTCATCTCGGAGATCCATTCACCTGAAGAAGGCCAGGACATACAACGGCCATGACATTGTGAATATGGCAATAAAGATGAGGATAACAGTCTGAATAATGTAAGTAATCATAATAGCTCATCTCAGAGATCCAATCACCTAAAGAAGGCTGGAGCGTACAACAACCAAAACATTGTGAATATGGCAATGAAGATGAGAATAACAGTCCAAATAATGTAAATAATGCATGTAATCATAATACCTCATCTCAGCGCTATAGACAGATATTGGGATAACTAGTATAAGTGCTTTTCTGTTGCCATTTTATTTAAGATTTCTTTGCTGCTTACTCCTGCTTACTGTCCATGGAATTCTCAGTATCTTTCTGTAGAACCACATTTCTGCTGCATCTAGCTTTCTTATCAACTCTGTCTAGAAATAGAATGTATGTTTTCACATCTGTTATAGCAACTCTATTAACCAAATAATGAAGTAACAAGTGTTGCTAAATATGGATATATTTAATATCTGTTGTCATTTTTAAAAAATCTCTTTTCCAGTTACCTTTGTATGCACTTGGAATCATGGAAAATGTCACTCCATTTTCGTTTGGAAGTTCCATTCCACCACTCCTCTTTACCTGGTCTGTGAGCAACAGAAAAGTTGGTACTCTGCAGTCAGTCTATCATAAGGTAAGGGATTTTTTTTTATCTGTCCCTTTTTTTTTTTTTTTTTTTTTGTTGCTTTCTTTAAACCTTTAGCCTTTGTCGACCTGCCCCGTAAATATCAGCTCTCAATTTTCAACCCTCTGTAACCTGACCCATCTATACTGTGCTCTAATGTAGGACTATATCATTTATCTTTATTACTATAAAAGTCTGTGACACGGCTGTTTAAAACCCTTGTTTTTGTCATATAGGAAAATCCAACATAATGAAATATTTGGTGAAAAATCCCATTCGTCAGTAACATTTTAAACACCACACAGAATGTAAAGTTCTTAATGCAAACCTATGCCAAACTGTTTTCCTGAATCCTTGATGACTTGGCTGTCCAAAAATAACATCAAGATGAAATAATGGAAACTGACCGTGAAAAATAAAATTATGCGCAACAAGTTTTCAATCAATCAGTAAACTTCTGGACCCTTTTAGGGCGACGTTATAGGATCCAGACGGCTATTGTTTGCACATGGAATTATTCACTGGTAATTAATCTTTGATTTGGCTGTAAACAATGTCACTCGGAGGTTAGAATTAAGAAATTATGCCCAATTTTCTGAGAAAAATCACCTGTTTTTTATAAAAAAATATATATATATATATATATATATATATATTTTCACTTTAAAATAATATCATTCAAACTTCATCCCTTTCTCCTTAATTTGGTGTGAACATCATTGAATAAAAAGAATTGCTATTTCATCCAACAATGGGAAATACGAAAGACATGCAGCGAAAAAAAAAATGTCGTTTGCTAAGTGTTGTTGTCATCACCCAGGTCACTGGGTGTTAAAAACAAAACACATCAAGCCATTGTTCAAATAGGTTTGAAAAACAAAAAACAAACCTTATATCAAGCCCTACCAATGTTGGTTGACCTTTTTTTTTTTTTTTTCACTTTTTGCTCTTATCTGGGAGTGGTGGGTTTTATTATAAGCTGATGACAACTTGTTCTAAACATTTATTGCTGGCTGGCTGACCTTTGACCCAGTCATGTCAAAGTCAATTTGGCTTAATTTTCCTTATTGCTGCTATTTTTTTGGACCCCCCCCCCCAATAAAACTTGGCTTTTGGTGGTCAGGAATTGCAGATAAATCTTTCGCCTTTTACTAAAGATTTTCGTGGTCAGGTGTCAATTTTTTTTAAACCCTGGCAGTCATATAATTGAAAATTACCAATGAACTTTGTTACATTTTGACCCCCTAGGAATGTTGATTTCTTTCAAAAATCTCATTTTATGCCTGAAATAGTTTGATTATGATTTAGGCTTATTTTAAAAAAAAAAAACAAAAAAATGGTTAATTTCTCATTAATAGGGAAAATTTTCACTATTTTTTCACATTTTACCCCCTTAAAAAAAATTTTGAGTCATTTACACCAGCCAATTTTACTTTTAAATGAAAGGATAAATTCTTTGATTTGAGAAAATGCCTAGTTTCATGGGGTACAGATCAAAATTTTCCTTGATATTAGTTTAGATGATGATAAAACAGTCATTTTTCAATATTTTACCCCCTATAAAAGTATGAAAATTCATTTTTTCAGAGAAAAATAAGCTGTGACAAAATGACTTTTGCCATTTTTGTGATGATTTTTTACTTGGGATAGAAAATTTTTACCATAGCAAACCTGAATTGACTTTAAGTTCAATGGGGCTATAGGAAACCTCAAACAGCTGCGGTGAATGTTGCTTTGGTTTTTGCCAGAAGTCATATATAGAGAGTGGGTGAAAGAAAGATAGGAATTTATTATTGTGTAGGAAGTGGGGAGAGAGAAGGAAATGAAGAAAAAACTGCTCCTCCTTTCCACCCACTTCTCTCTCTTTCTCTGCCCCCTCTTTCTCTGCCCCCTCTCTCTCTTTCTTTCTCTGCCTCCCCTCTCTTTCTCTGCCTCCCCTCTCTTTCTCTGCCTCCCCTCTCTCTCTCTGCCTCCCCTCTCTCTCTCTGCCTCCCTCTCTCTCTCTGCCTCCCCTCTCTCTCTGCCTCCCCTCTCTCTCTGTCCATCCCTCTCTCTCTCCCTCCCCTCTCTCTCTCTCCCTCCCTCTCTCTCTGCTCCCCTCTCTCTCTCTGTCCATCCCTCTCTCTCTCTCCCTCTCTCTCTCTCTCCCTCCCTCTCTCTCCCTCCCTCTCTCCCTCTCTCCCCCTCTCCCTCCTCCTCTCTCCCTCTCCCTCCCTCTCTCTCTCCCTCCCTCCCTCCTCTCCCTCCCTCCCTCTCTCTCCCTCCCTCTCCCTCCCCTCCTCCCTCTCCCTCCCTCCCTCTCCCTCCCTCCCCCTCCCCCTCCCTCCCTCCCTCCCCCTCTCCCCTCCCCTCCCTCTCTCTCCACCTCTCTCTCCACCTCTCTCTCTCTCCACCTTACCATGATTGTTTCAGCTTTCTTTAAACAAACAATATTTTAAATATTTTTATTTCAACTTTCTTCAGACAGACAATATTTTTAATGTATTTTTAAACTCTTCATGAAACTAAATGTTCTATTCCTATTAAATGCTGTTAACAATCAATAAAATGTTAAATATGAACTTGTAAACCAGGCCAATGACGACTCTAACAAATTGAAATATTTAACTGAATCATGAAATTAACTTTTACTTCAGTGGAATGTTGAAATCAGCTTTTATAACCTGAACCGTTGGTGGCTCGATGAGTCACAGGTAATCTAGTCACAAATAATGCTGAAATAGAACAGTGAGGCTTTGACCCGTTGATATTTACATGGTCGATTTGAACGTGTTACATATAAAAGGTTAAACATCTTAAAGACAAAGAAGCTGGTGGTGGACTTTTGAAGAAATGCTACAGCATCTGTCCCTTTGATTATCGGTTTTATAACAAAAAAAATATTTTTACCTCTATGATTTTCCTTAATGAAAATTGCTAATAGTTAAAAATGCTTAGAATGTTACCTTTTACCGAAAGTTACAAAATTCAATAAACATTAATCATTATTATGTATGTGGTTTAATCGAACTGTATGCAAAACACTACAGGAATTAAGGAGGTCAATCATGTATTTAATAATTATCCCCCTTTGACACCAGATTCTTTCAACCTCTTTGCATGAGAGAGCATGTGGGTGAACAAGTGAGAATGTTTTAAACGTTATTTTACTCATTAAATTAAACATGCCATTCAGAAGGCAAAACTGGCTGTATTTTGCCCAAGACTGATATATACTATTAATAATATTAAATTAATTTTCTCCCCAATCATTGTCTCTTCTTTTTCATTGTAGAGTGGAGTTCTTTTGCCAAAGGAGAGCAATTTTGGCAACCAGTTGGTGGCCCTGGGAACAGGTGTTCTCTCTGTCCAGCTTAGAGTCAAACCAATGGTCAGAGGAAAGAAGCAGGTTGTGATGGATAAAGAATTTATTGATGAGTTACAGATTGAGGTCAGTGTCCGTAACCTTTCATTTATACTGTGGGGTATTTCAAATAACCTGTTTAAAATATTATAGAATAATTTAAAAGCTACCCTATTGGGCAACATTTAAGCTAGCTACTGTGGTGGGCTCTTGATTGGGCCTTTTCCAAACACAGTCAGCACATTGTAACCATGTTCATAGTTGATGTTATTGAGTGTTGGCTTTAGGATTAATACAAATAAAATTTTCCTGAAGATGATCTTTAAAGAAGATTGAAAGTACTTGGGAAATGAAAATAAAAGAAATTTAAGCAGTTGTAGCACATTTCTGTCATCCTTTAATATTAATACATGGAAGTTTATTCGTGACTATGAACAGATTTTGTTAAAAATTAGCAGACATAATGTCTGTAATTTATTCAATCAGATTAGCCTAAAAGAGAATTTGCTGCATAAATACACAAATATATACTGTAGTTCGCTGCTACAAGCAAGCAGAAAAATATTTTTCTGCTGATGCTAGATGAAATAATAATAAAAATGAAAGAATATTAATATACAACCCAGTGTTTCTGAAGATTTGAATTTTTTAATATTTTTTATTGTTCAAAATAATATATATATATATATATATATATATATATAAAGATACAAATATTTAAGTAAATGTTCTGTTTATAATAAACAGTATTAAACATTTACTGGCCTGAATGCCTGAGAAATTCTGATAGAAGACAGGATTACATAGCTTGACGTGCCTTAATTTGTATCTATAAAAAGAATGTATAAACATAAAAATGTCTTAAAATAATTGTTGGACTTTGTCCATTTCATAATGTGTGACGTCATTTGGATACTCCATGAGCAGATATGAATTTACGTGAGAGAATCATGGAAGATTGTAGTTTAAAGACAGTAAATTCGACCTTGCTAACCAAACGCTCCTCTGTGGCCGAATCGGTTAAAAGGCACGTCGGGCTATATGACGGTTCCGTAGAGGATACAGGTTCGATTCCTGTCAGAGGACGAATATTTACTGTGAAAATTTCTCAGACATTCAGGCCGGTAAATATTGTTTAATACTGTTTATTATAAATAGAGCATTTACTTAAATATTTGTATCTATAAAAAGAATGTATAAACATAAAAATGTCTTAAAATATATATATATTAGGTGAGGCAAAAGTTCTGCACCATAAGGATGATTTATTAAAAGTATAATTTGCACATGAAAATTTTATTTACTAGTTATTTAATTATGTGCGCTGTTCAAAATGTCCTTTTTCAAAACACATTTCAATTCTTTGCCTGCATGATTCATTAACATGTCTGAGAGTTTCCTCTCCTATTTTATGGCATTCATATTTAATTCTTTCTTTAAGTTCCTCAATATTTCTTGAGTTCATCTGATAGACAACTGATTTCAAATAGCCCTACAAAAAAAAAAAAAAAAATCAACAGGACCTCTTTGAATTATCCATTAAAGGCTATAGTGTGTGGCTTTTGCCTTACCATATATATATATATATATATATATATATATATATAGAGAGAGAGAGAGAGATATATAGATATATAACCTAGTGAGCCAGACAAACCTACCCAGGTTTCACCTAAGCGAATCGTCAGGGAAAGCTGGCTAAAGAGACAAAGAGAAATGCATATTTATAGGCAAAATCATACCACGTGACCAAAAATAAAGAAAAAGATAAAGCTTTTTCTTTATTTTTTTAATGTCTGACGATTCGCTTAGGTGAAACCTGGGTAGGTTTGTCTGGCTCACTCGGTTTGTCTTGGTCTGCTCTACGGTTGTATTGAGCTCTTTTGTTAGTTGTTTATTTGTATCGTGGTTTTTTCTTTGGGCTTTGAACCTGTATCTGTGCGATTTTTTTTTTTTGACAGACTTTCATGTTTCTAGCTCTTTCTTTTTTTAAAACCTTTTTTTTCCTTCGAGATTGATGTAATTATTGGCAAATCAAAAATTCAAAGGGTTTTCGAAACGAGTATAGTTATCTATCTATATATATATATATATATATATATATATATATATATTACATTTGAACATATGTATAACTGTTACATAAATATATTCATGTTTCAATGCATGCAAAACATGAATGCATTTATGTAGCGGTTATACATATGTTCTAACGTAATATCCGATAATAACGAATTATCACTCTATTATTGTATTGAGCCCTTTTTTTAAATTAATGTTCTGAATGTTTAAATTTATTTGATTCATTCTCATTTCATTTTTGTGTGTGTGTATATATATATATAAACACAACAAAATCCAAAATTACCTCATAATTGGGTGGGGAGATAGATCTGTTTCAACCAACAAAAACTACATCAGTCTTATTCAACCCCAATGTGCAGTCAGACTTCATGTTGGAATTAGAAATTTAACTTTGGAACCTATCAAAAAATTGATGCAAAATTTATCCATTTCGATGTTTCAGTCAGCTGAAATACCCAAGACATTTTGGGATTTTGTTGTGTAAGACTATTGGCTCAGTTATAATAAATACATTGAACTCTTTTTGTTGAGCAGTTTAATATTTTATATTACTAGAATCCACTTTGATTATATATCAACAGATGTATTACCTGTACTTATATATATATATATATATATATATATATATATATATATGTTAAGAAATGGACAAGGTCCGACAATTTATTTATTAAAGACATTTTTTTATGTTTAACGTTGTTATTTTATAGATACAAGTATTTAAGCAAATTTTCTCTGTTATATCCTAAAGAAATCTAATATTTTCTAACAAAATTTCCTGAATTCAGGCCGTTTTCATTATTTATATCCTTATCAAAAACAGATATTTTCTTAAATACTTGTATCTATAAAATAACAACGTTAAAAAAAAATAAAAAAATATATATATATATATATATATATATATATATATATATATATATATATATATATATATATATAGGCAGCAATTTTCATTAATGCAGGTTTCATTAAATAATATAGACAAGTTTTATCTATTTATTTTAAGTAAGTTCCTTCCATATTGTCTGATAAGCTTAATCACACCGTTGAAAGACGATAGGTAAACACCATAATGATACATGTTTAAATCCAATCTAAACTTCCGGCTTACATAAGCCATTATCAGAGATGACAATTTTAATAAATCAAACAACACATGGACGAAACAACAATGATAGTTCGCCATTGTTGCATGAAAAATAAAAAACATGACCACACGAGAGTGAAAAGACGATAAGTATTAAGCATGGGAAGCTGTTGGTATAAAACCAATGGCTTCTGTTATCAATTACAGGCATTTAAGAATATTTGTGGAGATTACATAGTTTATTATGTTAAGGTTAGGTTTCAACTGTTTTATGTATATAGCTTCAAGAAGTTTTAGTTTTTGTTTATTGTTTTCATGTTTAAGTATAGTTGTGTTGTCAACAAGGATTTTCCGGAATTGAGTATGCGGACAGGCATATATATATATATATATATATATATATATATATATATATATATGAGTTGTGCTTAAATGTTATTTTAGATGGATACTCATATTTGAGTAGGTGCTTAAATGTTCGGTTGTGTAGATCTAATGACAGCTTCCCATAGGGGGATGCAGATTTGAATCCTACCAGAGGACGCATATTTTCTGACAAAATTTCTCAAATGTTGAGGCCAGTAAATGTAATTAAATGAAAGTTCTGCTTATTTAAATAAACAGAGCATTTACTTGAATATGAGTATCCATCTGAAATGACGTTTATGTTAGACATTTCCTTGACGGTCGTCCTTGAGTATTGAATCTAGAGGTTGGCAGTGAATATTTCGGAGACAGTAGGAAAGCGTACTTTAGGTTCGCAGTGGATATCACAGCAGAGTGTAGTTCATCCTTCTCCTGGTCGCCTTTGGTCCTTCCGGTAGACGAAACAAGATGGCCGCCTTTATACACGATGAATACAGTGTTGTGCAGCTTCCGGATTGGTCAACCTCCCATTGGTCGACTATAAAGGGAAATAAGTCATTCTGACTCGCTCACTAGTTATATGTGCCATATACCCAAAAAAACCGTAACAGTTTAAGCAAAACAAATTAAAATGTCGGATTTAATCCATTTCATAAAATAAATATATATATATATATATATCAATTCCATAAGTGGTAACGATAATCCAAGTTGGCATTTTTAATTTAAAATATTACAAAGGTAGATCCATGAAGAGAGCTCAGTGTATTTGTATACAGAGCAATATATTGTTGAATAATATAAACACATTCTGTCTTACTTTTATATTGAGCCTTTCAAGTTGTCTCATTTCTTGATATTGAGATGAAATCCGTCTTGAAAGGCACTGTGGGTTATTTTTTAACCCCAGTCCTTTCAACCTTCTCTAAAGATTATCTTCAGGAGTAAATTACAATGACAAACATTTTATTGTAACTGCGATAAACTGAAAGGCACACTTAAACATGTGTTTTTGTAGTTAGGCTAAAATTTCTAAAATCCACATTGTGTTGTCATAGGGATTTATAAACATGTGCACTGTTAAGCTTCATTTTGAATTTTTAAATTTTTATCCAATGTCATGGAATTTTTATAAATGTTTTAATACAAGAGAAGTGATCACAAATTGGTAGAAATGTAGAATGGCATTAGTATATAAATGTTGTATGTAATTTAATATGCTGTTGCTATATTTATTTATAAATTTTGTTGAGTGATGGATTTCATCTTAAACTAATTACACACACACACACACACACTAAAATAGTGCTGTGCAATGTGTTTTAATGCACTGATGTTACAGACACCCATGTGTGTGTGTGTATATATATATATATATATATATACACACACACACACACACACACTTTCTTTCTTTTGTGAATTGGTACACAAGGATTACAAAGAATTTGTTTTTAATTAAGTTTTTATTTTATTGTAGGTTTTTGATGAATTGACACTTGTGTCTCCTTCAACAAAAGATGGCTTCATCCTTATCACACCAAATACTGATATCCAGCTTAAAACTAATCTGTAAGTTGGTTATTATGTGTGTATATATATATATATATATATATATATATATTACTATCGCTATTCCCCTGGAAAGTATTCAGATGAACTCTATTCATTAGTTTCACCAGTTAGTCTTTTTTTTTTTTTTTTTTTTTGGTCTTTTTTTTAAATTTTTTTTATTTTTCTTCACAATTTAAATTCAAAAATACCCTCCCCCACCCCCAAAATATCCTCAATGGGATTTTTGCCTTGTGTATATTTTAGAGTATCAATAAAATTGGACACACAATCCTTATTTTAATGTGCTTTTTGTCGACCATACGACAAAATATTTTTATGGGTATGAAGCATCAAAACTATTTGGAGCAAAGTTAAAATGTTGCCAAAATTATTTTATTTGCATAGGAAAATTTAGGGGAACCAACTTTCCCATTATATTTTTTTAAGCATCAAATTTATAATTATAATTTCTCTGGTTGATCATGTTCAATTTGACTGTCCGACAGAAGACATCAAGAATCTCTGTTAAATAAACAAATATAAATAGTGCATAGTAATTCGGGGTTGCAATCGGGAATTGCAAGAGGAAGTACTTTTGGGGATGGTTAAAATTTGTTGTATAAAAAATCTGCTGTAAAAAAACTGAAATAAGTTGAAATTTTTTGTTTTTTAATTCCTAAATTCCTAATAAAAATTTCCTGAAGAGTTATATTTACATGTCTAATTTGAAAATAAAGAAATTTTGATAAAATCTATAGTCATCAACAATAAAAGTTTGGACTCATTAACATTGCAGCAGCCATTACTGGCGGTGTTTGCATATATTTGGTGTGGAATAGACATTCACTTGTTCCGATGATTGTGCACACACTGATGCAAACAACACCAATAATGGCTGCCGTGCTGTAGCCAACAGTGACAGTAATGAGTCCGAACTTTTATTGTTGATAACTCCAGAATGGTAGGTTTTATAAAAATTTCTTTATTTTCGAATTAGGCATGTAAATTTAGAATAAAAGAATAACAGTTCAGGGAATTTTTCTTAGATACTTAGTGTGGGGCTTAAAAAGCAAATTACCTGAAGTTTCTTATGGAATCATTGGCATAAATTAGTGTAATATTTTGAGCCATTATCTACATTATATGGCAAATAGGGCCCCAAAATCAGGTAGGGGTTCAATTTCCTATTATTGCGCCTCTGCTGTAATGTGTTGACTCAGTGAATTGGTAATATATATATATATATATATATATATATTTATTTATTTAATATTTTAAATAAAAACAGACCACTTTAAGGTTCCATGTAATAAATTATTTCACCGCAGTCCTTTTTTTAAGGGCTGTGGTGAAATAATTTATTACATGGAACCTTAAAGTGGTCTGTTTTTATTTAAATTATTTGTTCTGGATTTACATTCAGCTCTCTGGATTTTATCCTCCTTAGGTTTACCCATACGGATTACCTAGTTTTTCATTAACTAATTAATATATATATATATATATATATATATATATAATAAAAAGGCTTAAACATCAATATTTCATGGTCATAATTTATTCCATTGGAATAGTAAATATGATCCAATTCATCAGACCTACAAATTCAAAAAGTAATTTTTTTTGAAATAACTAATTCCTGAAATTTACGCGTTTTATAAGCATATTCATTATTAAAATTACTATGGTAACGGCTAGAGCAGTTATTTAAAAAAAGGGGCATAAGGGTTAATAATTTGTATCAATATCTCAGTTACATTCAAAGAGGTCAAGTCAGGGTAAGGTTGGGATGTCTAAATTCAAAGCGGAAGATTACCTCGTCTAGTCTGGTTAACTGTCTATAGAGATTTATTTATTTATATTTTTTATTTTTCTCCTGAAAAAAAATTTTGCTTGAAGATGGAACAGAGCTTGGTACTTTAATTTAATTTAATTCAAATAATTATATTGAAGTTTTCGGCTCTTGTTTTGAAACCTGAGAACTCTTATGTAGCGATGGAATCATATTTTTAAATAAATAATTATATTTAGGCTGTACTTTTGTATCGAGCACTGTTTTTTAAAAATAATAACAAAAATACTAAAGAACTTTGGCTAATTTACCTAATGAGTCCTTTTTACACACACATATATATATATATATATATATATATATATATATATATATATAAATAAATAATTTTTTTTTTTTTTTTACTCCATGTATCTTGAATGTTGTTTTTAATTTTTCTCTTAGGGATGGTTCTGTGAAACTAGTTTATGAAATTAATAAGCGTAAAGGTGTGACTCCAGCATCCGTTTCTATCACTCCGACTGGTCTGCTATCTGCAGGATCTAACACTGGCCAAGTTACCCTAACTATCACCTCCATAGAGACATTTGGAGTGAACCAGACAATGGTCTTCAATGTGATGGTAAGAATTTTTCCCCCCACCATCTTTTTAATTAAATAAAAATAATAAAACAAATATAATAGATATTTTTTAATAGAGCAAGACAGACAAATTTTTTTTCTTAATATAGTTCATCCCATGTAAGGCAGTAAAGCCACTAAGACTCAAAGGGTTACAGGGTGTGGAAGAATTAGGGAAAGAAACGTTAATAATGAGCTAGAAGAGAATGATCAGGAGAACAGTAGATAGCAATTGACATCGCATTTAAATTTTTGCAGATTAAAGTTGGTTGGAAAGCACTGAGTCGGAAGGGAGTTCCACAAGAGTTAACAGATACATATGGTTACATCTAGCCGACTCACCTGTAAATCGATGAAATCTTGACGTCAGTCTCGTACTGTACTTAGCAAGTTTTAAACAGCAGTCAACGCTGTATATTATATTACTTTGGGCTCTGCTAGTTATTTTATATACTTATGTATTGCCCAGCACAAGAATTGAACTCACAACCACCAGCTAATAGAAACTAATGCTTTGTTGTTTTTGTTGGAATGGCCTATCTTATCTGTTCTTTGTAATGGAGTCTGTCATGGAGCTCATTATAATTATTTCTTCCAGAGTGTGTACATTCATTTGCCTGTCCTGGGTATGATGATAAACTGTATTCACATCCTGATAAACTACAAGGCCTGTGATCAGGAGGTTTCTAGGAGTATAGAACCACCTCTTAACTGCTGATGTTCCCAGGTCTACCCTGACCCAGGGTGGTAGCAGCTGTTAGGGTCCCAGCAGTGGGCAAATAGTTAGCTGCTCCCCCCCCCCCCCCAATAAAACTGGGGTCAAACCACTATGAAAGTGTAAAAATAGATTTTAATACCAGCAATGCATGTTTAGAAAAAATCATTACCAGCAATACATTTGTTATGAGACAGCGTGTTCTTTGGCCTGTGTATAACTTTTGTATAATAAATGATTCAAGACAACAATTCCCTTTTATCTTATTTTGATTTGTATTTGATTATTCGAAAGAAAGTTCTCGTGAGAGGAAAAATGTACAGGAATCAATATTAGGACAAAGGACTGTTAAAATAGATAACACAAGAATACAATTGATCAGAAAGTGTGTTGTGTTAGAGAAATTAAGAGTCCTGGTTGATTGAACTTGTCCGAGTCACAGAGAGATATGTATATATGTATTACAAAATTCTGTGTCTAATGTGTGCGTTTGAAATGTTGTGAGTAAAGTCATAGGTTTGTGTTGACAGGCGAGATTTGCTGGACTATACTGGTGATTTGCGAAAAAGTTGGTAAGAGTTGTTGGCAATGTTCTTTACTGTCTGACCACATGGTTAAGACGGGAGCTCTTGAAGACTACATCTTGGCAGCAAAAGAAAAGATGAATGAAGAGAACCTGAGAGGCTTATTCGTGTTTTGTTTATATAAGGTTGTGTCTCACGTGACAGGATCTCAGCCTTGTGCGCAGGAAAATATTATTCCTCACCTGCAGGCAATTTGATTGGTCGGAATTGACCAATCAGCAAGCTAGTTTTAGCCAATGAATGCTTGCTGTATGATCTGTATGTATGATGGTGATGATGATTGCTACACATTTTTGAAAAAGATATATTACCAGCAATAAAAATCTTGTCTGCATTAAATAACCCATTGAGGTTGATATGCCCCAAACCAAACCTTCATTTGCCTGGTGAATCTCTGACAAACCACTTCAATGAAAGTTATCTTCCTTGCCCTGTCAATGCTAGCTGACAGTATCATTATCACAATGGTAGACTGTTCCATCAGGTTTCCAAAGACAGAAACCGAAAAGACTGAATCTATGTAAGGGCAAAATGCAATGATAATTGGGAAAAAAATTTGAAAAAAAATCACTTGTGTCTATTTAAAGACTATCAATTGTTTGGATTAAAAAAAAAAAATGTCAGGGTATGTGGTTAGGATTGAACTCTTGCCATCACATAATTAGTTTGCTAACCCAATTGCTCTCTGGCACGTACCCAATATCTATATTTACACATCAGAGTGAAATCTGATATGAAATCCCCAATGAAGATTAGCACTGTTCAATTTCTCTGTCTCCTTTTTAGGTGAAGCCAGCATCTTATCTAATGCTAAATGCCAACACTGTGTTCAAGACATCACCTGGGACGCTTCCAGCTCTCCCCCTCGGTGTGACTTTCAGATTGAGGGTCACTTTGCATGATGAAATCGGACGCATGTTTTTTGCCAGTAATATCCGGACCAAATCAAGGTGTAGCAGGTAAGAACCAGTTATGTTTTTCTTGAGTTTTCACTTGCTTAGCATTGGGGGAGGAGATTTGGAACATGACTTTGTAAAATGTAGTCATCAGTGTGTGGATGTTTGGAGTAGGGTTACTGTTGTAATGGAATATTCCACTCTCCCTATTACCTATTGTGAACTGACTATATCAGTAATATATGTATTGTGCACAGGACATACCAGAGTCTGTTTATCAGACTTGTCCGTTTGTCTATCTGCTTGAATGGCTTTGGGAAGTGTTAGTCGATTCCCTGTCTTTCAGTAGTGTATTCTTTTTTGCAATAAACCTCTCTTTCTTCCATCTACGCCCATGTTGCTGTTCCTTTCCACTTGAGTACTACCTTTGTCTGTTTGTAACCTTTTTAAGGATACAGCACTACCTGTCTGAGTCTGTCCATTATCTATCTGTCTCTCCATTATCTGCCTATCTATGTCTCTCTCTCTCTCTCTGTCTGTTGTAATGGAATGTTCCACTCTCCCTATTACCTATTGTGGACTGACTATATCAGTAATATATGTAGTATGCACAGGACATACCAGAGTCTGTCTGTCTGACTACCTTCAGAAAGTGTTAGTCCGTCTTTCAGTAGTGTATTCACTTTTACAAGTAAACCTCTCTTTCTTCCATCTACACCCGTGTTGCTGTTCCTTCCATTCGAGTACCACCTTTTTCTGTAACAATTTTAAGGATACAACACTATCTGTCTGAGTCTGTCCATTATCTGTCTGAGTCTGTCCATTATCTGTCTGAGTCTGTCCATTATCTGTCTGAGTCTGTCCATTATCTGTCTGAGTCTGTCCATTATCTGTCTGAGTCTGTCCATTATCTGTCTGAGTCTGTCCATTATCTGTCTGAGTCTGTCCATTATCTGTCTGAGTCTGTCCATTATCTGTCTGAGTCTGTCCATTATCTGTCTGAGTCTGTCCATTATCTGTCTGAGTCTGTCCATTATCTGTCTGAGTCTGTCCATTATCTGTCTGAGTCTGTCCATTATCTGTCTGAGTCTGTCCATTATCTGTCTGAGTCTGTCCATTATCTGTCTGAGTCTGTCCATTATCTGTCTGAGTCTGTCCATTATCTGTCTGAGTCTGTCCATTATCTGTCTGAGTCTGTCCATTATCTGTCTGAGTCTGTCCATTATCTGTCTGAGTCTGTCCATTATCTGTCTGAGTCTGTCCATTATCTGTCTGAGTCTGTCCATTATCTGTCTGAGTCTGTCCATTATCTGTCTGAGTCTGTCCATTATCTGTCTGTCCCATTATCTGTCTGAGTCTGTCCATTATCTGTCTGAGTCTGTCCATTATCTGTCTGAGTCTGTCCATTATCTGTCTGAGTCTGTCCATTATCTGTCTGAGTCTGTCCATTATCTGTCTGAGTCTGTCTCTCTCTCTATCTGTTGTAATAGGATGTTCCACTCTCCCCTATTACCTATTATGGACTTAACTATATCAGTAATATATGTAGTATGCACAGGACATGCTATAGTCTGTCTGTCTGACTGACTACCTTCAGAAAGTTTTAGTTGACTCCCTGTCTTTCAGTAGCGTATTCTTTTTTGCAATAAACCTCTCTTTCTTCCATCTACGCCCGTGTTGCTGTTCCTTCCACTTGAATACCACCTTAGTCTGTTTGTAACCTTTTTAAGGATACAACAGTTACATTATAATTTGTGTCCATGAGTGGTGTGTGCAGTGTCTTGAAAGTGACCCAGAGGTTAAAACTATTTTTTGGTTGCATAATTTGTCAAGTTCAAATGCCTTAGGTGACGTAGATCATTGTGGCATTCTGCAGATAAACTTTCATTCCTGAACAAGTGGTCGGGTTAAAATGCTTCAAACAAGACATTTTCTTCCATGATTAGTCCTGGGTATGATGATAAACTACATCCGGCAGTGAGGTCTCTGATTGGGAGGTTTTGTTGTTCCCAGGTTCACCCTGATCCTGGGTGGTAGAACTTGTTAGAATCCCAGCTATGGTCAAATAGTGAACCTCAAACAAAAAGAAAACTATGACAGTATAAAAATACATTAGTACATAGTAAAAATACCAACAATACATTTTTATATAAAAATTGATCGACAATATATTTTATAACAAAATGACCAACACTAAATTTTATTTAGTAGTAGTTGAAGCCATAAAATTGTGTTCAAAATATTTACATTTCGACATTAAATAACTCATAGAGGTGTTGATATGCTACTCAGCAAAATCAACCAACATGAAAGATCTCTTTCATGATATTAATCCATATAATATCCGACAGTTTCTTAAAAGAAAAATCAAACTGTATCCAAAATATAACGTCAGCAAAACTACAACTGTGTTCAATTTTTGAAATGTCACCTTAGTTTAAGGATGTAGTAGATATTGAAAGTGAAATCTGTATGCTTAGGCTAGATTAGCTAATCCCTGTTGTAGACGCCTGCTCAGGCACATTTGTGTTCAACACCCACAGAGCCCACCAGTTTTATACTATAACTATATTGAGCAGTAGATTGTTTATGGAGACAGCATATCTCATTGTTTTGGTGACGAACAGTTTGAAGAAGGTCTGTATAACTTGTTGACTTTGTGCTAGCATATAATCATTGATAAATAATTTTGTCTTCTCACATTCACTTGAAAGTCTTGACTGAACCCATGGTTTGGCTTTCAGGTACGTTCTAATTGAAAGAAGTTACCTTCCTGACCGGTTGACCATGTGGTGTAATTTGAAAGCAAATGTTCTAAACACTTAGCTATCTACCCCTAGGGAATAGTTTGATATTTGGTTATATCATCTGGAAATGTATGGATCTTTCATTTATGTGAATATTTGTAATGTAAAGAAGTGCGTTTGGTGGTTATTTTTTGTGTTGAGTATTAATATTCCTTCTTGGAATTTTCTCTCTAATTAGTTATGTTCATTTTTGGCCTCACGTTCTTTGTTTCTTTTACCGGCTTTCTTCATTTTTTTTTTTTTTTTTTTTTTTTTCCTGGCTTTTTCCGTTTGGCTTTCTCCCCGGCTTTTTCCGTTTGGCTTTCTCCCCGGCTTTTTCCGTTCTCTCTGATGGCATAACCTGTGTGGTTTTGATGATTTTATTTTCTTATATGATCACCATAATATTAATTTATATTCAGAAAGGAAATAAAAACTTTTCCATTTTTGTGATATGTGATTGATTTAGAATAGTGATGTTGAAGTGATCTGAAATGCCTTCCCACCACTTGAATTTCACAAAAAAGACATCTGTATTTGCAGATATGATCTTCTCCAGATAACGGCTGCAGCTGATAACAATTCCTTTATTGTCAAGACGACTGATGTTGGGCAGACAATCTTACAGGTAAGCCCGAGAAAATAGATTGAAATATCCTTTTTCTCTCTCTCATATATATATATATATATATATATATATATATACACACACACACACACACACAAGGTTGAGGCTGTAGTAATTTGTTGTGTTAATGTTGTGAGTCCACAAGACCCACAGGTGGTGATTTGGCAGGTCCCCTGTGAAAAACAATGGGTCCCAACAAAGGTTTCTTAAAATTGTTGTTAAACTGCAGGACTACAGACAGTATTTCTTTATATTTTTTTTTTTTTAACTAGCATCCGAACCAACAAAAAAACAATTCTAATCATGTCAAATCACTTGCTAGAACAACTTTTTCTTTTTTAACTTAATGAATTCAAATCAAAAATGCTTAATCATAGTTCAATTAAAAAACAATATTTTTTTGAGAATTATTACTAAACAGAATTTTTAAATTAAGAGAAGTTTTTTTTTTTATTTTATCTTTTCTTGAATCAATAAATTTAAAACAAAAGCAGTATTTAAAGCCAAGACCAGCAAACTTCAAATTCTGGAATGTCAGAAAGTTTCTGGGATTTTGTGTCCTAGTTAAGACGATAAACTACATTCAACAGCAAGGCCTTTGATCAGAAAGTTTTGAGAAGCTTGGAACCACTTCTTAATTGCTGGTGTGCCCAGGTTCACGCTGACCTGGGGTGGTAGCATCTGTCAGGGTCCCAGCTATGGGCAAATAGTTACTCCCCCACGCACACAAAAGGACTGAAAACACTATGGAAATAGGTTTTAATATTAGCAATACTTTTTTTGAAAAATTTTTAGCACTTTTGAAAAAAAAAAAAAAAAGATTTTCAGCAATAAAAATCTTGTCATTAAATAACCCATTGAGGTGTTGATATGCCATAAGACAAAATAAACCCAAACCCTGATCTACAAATTGATTTCTTAGAAAGAATACATATTCTGTTCATACAAACCTATCTTACAAATCTTGTCAGCATTAAATAACCCATTGAGGTGTTGATATGCCGTAAAACAAAATAAACCGAAACACTGATCTACAAACTGATTTTTTACAAAGAATACATTTTCTATTCATACAAAACTATCCTAAAAATCTTATTGGCATTAAATAACCCATTGAGGTGTTGATATGCCGTAAACCAAACCAAACTGATGTCTATTTCATCTGACTGCCCAATGAGACAAAAAGCAGATGCAAAGAAGCACTAATAAAAAGTATTTGAAAGAATATGCGCAATGTATCACTTTCCATGGGAAACTTTAGTTGCATCCATGGGATGCACAGATGAGAATGTTTTGTGTGTCCCAAGTATGCCGATTTTTTTTTTTTTTTTTTTTTTTTTTTTAAACTATTGTGAGTTCAATCCCTGCGCTCGGCTGTCTGTACCTTGGACTCAGCGAATACTGGATAATTTTCTCACAATTAAAGAGTAGACTTTAAGCAACAGAGATATTGTTTTACAAAAGAATACCATGGATGGAGCATATGAGTAAACATGAATGTTTTAGCGGAAATGGACACGTAGAAGAAATTTCTCCGCCCAGTGAAGGAGGAGGGCTTAAAGAAATAAGTACTCACAGGGAGATACTGAAAGCCGGAGAGGCAACAGTGAGTAACCTACTGAACAAGGTCGTGTAAATGGATAGAAGAGCAGGGACTGGGAGGGATAGTAAGGGTAAAAATGTTGCTTATAGCTACAAAGAATAAGAAGTTGTGGAGGGCCATTATCGAACACACTATTTTTAATTATGTAATTTTTTTTTTTTTTCTTTTTAAGGTGTGGAATGCTGATAATCTGAAGATGAGTGACTACATCAACATTGTTGTCAAGAAGATAATCCACCCAGAAATTGGAAAAGTAAAACTGGGACAGACATTTTGTTTCCATGTCCCTATTGTTTCTGATAAAGGTTGGTATTAATTACTTTGTGGATGATCCCATAAATAAGCATTTTTTTTTTTTTTTTTTTATGTTTTATCATTTCACCCCAAACAATGCAGTAAAGTCACTAAGACACAAAGGGTTACTGACTGTGAGAGAATATGAGAAAAAGAAAACTATTGTTAGTCAGAGAAGTTGCAAGGAATCACTCTCCAGGAGGTTAGCATCAGATATGCTGATGGAGGATGAGAAAGGTTTTATCAGGCGTTTTGAAGGCGTTAAAATTAACAAACCATTTCTTGCCCCAGTTAACAACAGATAGTATGTCATTTTTGAGATTAGCTGCCAATTTGACCTTATCAAACTGATCAGATTCCTCATTAAGACAGGAGTAAATCTTTCTATTTTTTCCCCATTTTTTGTTTTCCTTTCTTTTTGTTCCCCCTTTCTTTTTGTCCCCCCCTCTGCCCCCCGTTGTTGTTGTTTTTTCCCCTTTTTTTAAGGAACAAAAAAAAAATTAAAAAATAAAACAAAATAGCTTACCCAGATTTAGAGAAAAACAATATTAGATGTTGACAACAATTTTCAAACAAATGTGTAGTTTGGGGGTGGGGGAATGTAAGCGATTAAAATAATTCAAAATACTCTTCCTTTGATTTTCTAAAAGTGGTTTTAGTAATGTTAGATTTTTTCCTAAACATAACAGCTGATATCCTGATAATCATTTTTCATATATTCTCAGTTGATTATCCAGTATTGCATACAAAATCTCTTAATTTTATCAGCAAAATATATTAGCTTCGTGCTTTAGTCTTTGAGATCCTTGATCAAATCAAAAGCTGTAGAAAATTTTTATTATTATATTTCAGGTAATCGTGGAAGTTGGAGCAGTGCAACATTGGCAATAAATATCAACAGTAAGACTGGCATTGCAACAGCTATGGGCATTGGAAAAACTCACATCAATTATAATATATCAACTGACATGAATACAATGACTGAGGTAATTTAAATTGTATAAATTCTCAAATCAGAATAGCAATAAAATACGAAATGAATTCATCAGAAAAAAAAAACATTTATTCCCATGGAAGGGAAATCTACTTTCTGTTTTAGCTGTGCTTCTCTGGGGTGGGGAATTCTGGGGAAAAAAAAAGAAATGAAAAGCAGTGGTAGTTGCAATTAATTCTAAGCAAACAAAACATTATTTCTTCTTCAGGTTCAAGTGGAAGCCATCAGCAAATTGATTGTAGAGAACACCACGGAATTTGTATCAAACGTGCCCAACAGAAACAAAGAATATCTTTTTCCAGTTCGAATAGAAGATGGAGATTCTTTTATTGGTTGGTGATTATTTCATCTCATATTTTGCAATACACCCAACCTTTCTAATTTGGCGTACTGCAGTTGGCCAATTCTCACAGCCTAGAACATTTTAAATACTCCTCCTCTTTCTTTCTCTTTCTTTCTCTTCTTCCTCTTTCTCTTTCTTCCTCTTTCTCTTTCTTCCTCTTCCTCTTTCTCTTTCTTCCTCTTCCTCTTTCTCTTTCTTCCTCTTTCTCTTCTTCCTCTTTCTCTTTCTTCCTCTTTCTCTTTCTTCCTCTTTCTCTTTCTTCTGCCCCATACTCAGTCAACTAAGGCTTCAGAATACACCAACCTTACTTCGGAGGATCCCTCTACCCCCTAATGAGGTGACCCGTGATACTTGGGATGTGATTAAAGGCTTCAAGAATCTGGATGGTTTAACTCCTGAATCCCAACACATCACATCACATTGGTTATTACCTGAGCTAGACGGGTGGTTAGTCAGAGAGACCTGATCCGATCACCTGGCCAGTCATGCCAAGTCCTGATTCAGATTCTTACAAACTCTAGAAAAAGCTGAACAAGAAGGCAGTAGCTTTAGAGTCAATCATGCTAAGAAGGGACGATTGTATCAAACTAGGCCTGAACAAGAAGTTAACTTGGGAACTTACCTTGTCATGGTGATCAGCCAATCCGCCTCCTCTCTCTTCTCTCTTCTCCTGTCCTATAACGCCATTCTTTTCAGTTCCCTTAGGTTCATGCCTGCCATTCCCAATGCAGATTCTTAAAGTAAACTTGCATGTTGTTCTCTTTTCAAAATAAGACATTGATAACTATTCTATTTTTTTAATAATAGATGACAGTTGTTCAGCATTGACTATGGCTCCAGATATTTTGGCTCCATTTAACTGTTTCCTTGAGATGTCCAGCCGTTTGCAAGATATTGGTGTTGAAGATCTATTCACAGTATCTACGGTCTATGATCCCACTTCAGGTAAGACGCTGATTGCAGAGTCATTCTTTTGCCAGAAGCTTTATATATATATATATAGCTGCTTACTTCCCAGGTAACTTTGATCTTCAAAAATTTTCTTTTGTCTTAATTCTTCTTTTATTCTCTCTCCTTAATAGTAGTTTTTCTCATGGTCTCTAACACTTAGTAACCTCTTGCCTTGCTTGGGGGTGAAATGATAAAAAAAATTATGTATATTTACACAACATCCCATATCAATAGCATGACTTGGGAGTTTCATGCAAGCATGCAATCTTAAGGTGTAAAATAGTTAGTGCTCGTTAAAGCATTAAGAAATTTGTGTTTTCACTAATATATACTTAATAGCACTGTTTTTATAACTCCCGAGAAAAAATATATACGTACGTGAAAGCATGTGTACATAGATACATTTTTCTTTTTATCATACCCATATATCTCTTATATATATATATATATATATATATATATATATATATACACACACACACACACAAGCGAAACAAGAAAATAAAATTTAAAAATATAATGGCCATATGACTTGCCTACCAAAAAATTGGAGGTGGGGAAATTTCAATGAAATTACATAGACCAACAGAGGCTGCAGAAATTTTTATTGCCTGAAATCCTAAAAAAAACAAACCAATGTGGATCGAAATCTGAAAGAATGATAAGATAAATTCTTGTAAGTTTTTTTTTTTTTTTTTTTTTTTTTTCATTTGTTTACAGATGTTTAATGAGTGTCCAGATAATTAGAAAATACAGTGTTTGGGGTTTTCTTACCTTAATGTTTGTTCAGTGTTAGAAGATGTTACTATTATGGCCTGAAAAAGGAAAGGGAGCTGAAATTTTTGTTGATGCACGTATTGATGACCTGTTCATGTTGACTGCCATTTGTGTGTGTGTGTGTGTGTAGATGAGAAAAGTAAGGTTGATTATCATTGGTTTAGAAAGAGTGAATTAATGCTAATCTCACATTCACTTCTGTGTATGCTTAAGCAGCAATCCTTTGTTTATGCATGTTTCATTAAAAACGACAGACAAGGTACTACGGTTAAGCTTTTTATTTCATTTTTCTTGTTTTCATACAAGAGCTTTCTTTTCAGGACAAAGAGTGTGTAAAAACTGTCCAAATGTTTTATATTTCCGAGTGCTTCCGGCTATACCTTTAGTCATTATCAAGGTTGATTCAATTTTTCAGCTTAATTGAGCGTGTGCATTATGTGTATGTCTTAGTGTGTGGCAGGGATGTTTTTAATTTCCGAATACGGAAATACATTGTGGCTTTGTTCGTAGTTAATATTGTTAAGAGTTGGCTTTTTCTTTTTTATTATTAAAGCTTCCATTATTTTTTAGTCGTTTTTTGCAGGTGGATGCAGTTAATATATTTGTGTTTTCTACTAGTATGTTTCTAATGGCGTCTGGTAAATTTGTGTGCGTGTTTAAATGAGTTCTAATGGAGCTGTGATCAGAGAAGTGTAACGTAAGATGTCTGGATAAGCATGTGGTTGTGTAACCGATGTAATTATTTATGAAGAACATATACATAATGCCTACACTCAATTAAACTGAAAAATCGAATCATCCTTGATAATGGCTAAAGGTATAGCCAAAAGCACTTGGAACTATAAAACATTTGGACAGTTTTTACACACTCTTTGTCCAGAAAAGAAAAATTAAATAAAAAGCTTAACCGTAGTACCTTGTCTGTTGTTTTTAATGAAACGTATATATATATATATATATATAGTGTCAGTGTATTTCTCTTCTAACAGGAATCTTTGTATTTTATTGTGGTAGGAGTAAAAGTGTATGAGATTCTTATTTGATATTTTTTCAGTACTACTTTCATAGTATATCTATATATATATGTGTGTGTGTATTGACATATCAAGATATTTATATACTTGTATGTCCTGTTTTTTAAAGAACACATTTTTCTTTCAACTTATTGTTTTTAAATGTCCATTTTAATAATTTCTGTACAGTGTAAGGTTTTTTAGTGGAATGTATCTTTTGAGAAAGGACAAATTTATATTGATCTTTAAATTTGCTGAGAATCAAATAAAGTAGCAGTCTTAACTTGTTGATTGGAGGATTGTAATAAGGAATGTGACTGGGATAATGTTGAAGAAATACATCGGCAGTACTGATCACAAACGTACAATAAAATTCATAAAGAGAAATATGCGTAAGTGCACAGGCCAGGAGATGCATAAGCACACTAAGGCATATATATATATACGCAAACACACACCCTAGATAAATACACACTATTTTTTTAAAAAAATGAACATATCAGACTTTGTCTTCACTCTTTTTTTTTTTTTTTACATGTCTGGAGAATTTTTTTTGAAATGTTTATTTTTACAGAATTATTAATATTAAAACACCAAAATGTGTTTTTTTTTTTTTTTTTTTTAATTTCGTGCACAGAGATGTTAAAAATTATATATTTTAGTTAGGGTGAAGGAATCGTTTTACCATCTAAGTCATACCAATAGTATATTTTGTTAAAGATTGTAATGAGCCCAACAAACATTGATGACCTAGAGTTGGGATATATATATATATAATGGCCAGCAACCTTTCTTTTATACATGTTTCATTGAGTGTGACAGACAAGAAAAATTAAATTTTTTATTTAATTTTTCCTGCATTCTTAGATGTTTGTGGGAGTAAAGGAGTGCAAAAATCGTCCATTGTCCTGAGTGATTTCAGCCATTTTCAAGGAGATTTATTTTCAGGTGTTGAAATTAACCCCTAAAAACAAATCCCCTTGAAAAGGGCTAAGGAGCAAGTCTTAATAAAGAAAAGGTCTTGCAACAGGAATTGAACCCGTATTCTCTTAATCTGGGAAATTTCTTACCTTATGATAATGGTTATGCCGGTCAAGGAAATATTGCTTTTGAATGATTTTCTTGAATATTTTAGCCTTGTGCCAGTCTTACTTTACCACAATGGTTAAGCCAGTCACAGATGATGTTGCTTTTTAATTACTTATTCAATTATTTTAGCCTTGTGCCAGACTAGTTTTTTGAGAATAGTTAAGCCACTCGCAGGAGACATTATTTTTGAGTTCTCCTCATGTATTTTAGCTTTAGACTAAGTACAAATAATCTCTATTTTAATCTCTGTTATAATCTCTAATTTGATCTCTATTATAAAAATTAAGACAGGTTTTCAGCTCGTTTTTTAATATTTTTAATTTATATTATCTTTTAATGATTTTATGTTTTTTCTTCTATCCCTGCAGGTAATCTTGCCTGTAAATTGGCTCAAAAAGAGAGCAAAATCCTTGGCTTGGTGGGTAGCACGCTTGTGACTGACATTATCCTTCACGTAACCATTCCCGCCCTGGACAACCAACTAGCAGTCTCTGCTCCTCCTCTTTCCTTGCCTTTCTATCCAGCCTTTCATGTACATTCATCAGAGATTTACCTGTCAACTCTATCACCACAATCCAGCCTACGACTGTCAACAGTTCCTTTGCTTTTCTCCCATATCCAGGTAAGTAACTTGATCTGGAAAAAAAAAAAGAAAGAAAATTGTACCCGAAAAATATAGTTTCCACCTTTTCCTTCATCCTAATCTTTTTGAGCAGGTATTGATTTCACAAAAAATCTGTACAGGTCAAATGTTTATTTTTTTCCAGCAACCATTGTAGTCCTTCACCACTTTTAATTTAGGCAACATTACAAACACACTGTGGATTTGGGAGACTGCAAAATTTAGTTAATTTGTGCAAAACGCACTGCAATCAGAAATAAATGACTTTTTTAAAATTCATTATTAAGCATTCCAGATCACACACATATATATATATATATATATATATATATATATATATATATATATATATATATATATATATATATACTAGCAGCATGGCCTGGTGTTGCCCGTGTTTGATTCAAAAAATCGATAGACTCATACAGCAATTGCTATCACTTGAAATATTCTTGCTCTTTCTTGCCTTTAAATGAGTGCCCTATACTAAACATTAAATCTGTTACGAAAAAAGAACTAAACAAAATAAACACAAAACGATCAGCTTTAAAAAAGGACTCTTAACTGGAAAAACTGAATGAAAAAAGAATGTTAACAACAAATACTTTTTCAAACTCAACCCAGTTCTGCGGAATCAGAATCAACGTTGAGTTTAAGCAAGCGAATGAACCAATTGGAGTAAAGTGCCATGCAGATTTAAATTTTTCCCACTTGTGACGAATGCAGCTATCAATTTTTTTTTTGCATGCTAGTTAACATTCGTGTCAGTCAGCTGTTGGCTCTCACACTAGCCAATAGAATCTTCCTGCCTATTCGTGGCAGCCAGCTATAGGCTCTCACTCTGGCCAGTAGAAAATGGCTGCAAACTACATGAAAACTGCCGTAGAAGCATGAAAAAAATTGATTATTTCCACTATCGATGGGAGTTGGGAAATGCGATGTCGGTCTTGGCCTTCCTGCTAACTTGGAGCATGTGCACGTAAATTTTGGTGCAAATCCACGGAAAATTGCAGCTGTGCATTCGTTACACACACACATACATCTTGGCTTTTATAGATAGAGATATTGGGTTGGTGCATAATTATCAGGAGTTTTTTTAATAAAAATATTATTTTATTTTCAGGTTATAAAAATGCGTGTCGATAATCATACCCTCCGGAATCATTTAAAAATGTTATTGTTGAAATGTTACATTTCTTTTTTCATAATAAATATTGTTTAAAAATGCCTGATAATTATTCACCAACACAATACACACACACACACACACACACACACACACACACACACATTTTAAATAAAAATTTGGCAATCTTGAACCTTTTGTGCCTGCAAAAAAAAAAGGGTGGGGTGTCAAAAGGATGATTTTTCCCCTGACACTGCTATTATTTTTAACTACTATTGTGTTGCTAGGTGTACGTTTATTTCTGTCTACTAAGAATGGACACACAATTCGAATCCTTATACACTTTATTTCGTACTTGATAACAATAGATGTAAAACATGACTGGAGGTTGAAGTTTGACACATGACGTGAAGATGTGTTGACGATCATCTTGAAAATCTTTTCTTTGTCATAAAGTTCTGATCAAGGGGCATAACTTGCTTTCCATTTAGGGCGCGAGTTAGCTCCCTTGTTATGATGTCCGGCCCAACAACCACCGTCACTCGTTAACAACGTTTGTTTTTTTTTAGTTTTTTTTTTTTTTTTTTTTTTTTTTTTTTTTTTTTTTTTTTTTAGTTTTTTGTTTTTTTTTAGTTTTTTTTTTAGTCTTTATTTGTTTTTTTTTAGTTTTTTTTTTTTTTGTGTTGTTTTAGTTTTTTGTGTTTTGTTTTCTTCGTTTTTTTTAAAATTCTTTTTTCAAATTATAGATTAAGCATTCTAGATCACAAATATATATTTAAAAAAAATAAAATGGAGTGTCAAAAGGATAGTTTTCTCTTGATACCACTATTATTTTAACTACTTTCACCCCCCCCCTCCCACAATATTTGTTTTAAAAAGCAATGATTAGAATTTTAATAAATCCAAAACACATGAAAGGGAATCTATACATTTACTTTGTTCTTGAATTTACAACAAAAATAATAATCTCTGCTGAATTGTAGGTTTTTGCTTCCAGGCCAACTTTGCATCTAAATTTTTAAAGGTCAATGTCAATCGTTATCTTCTGTCTTAATTCCTATTCTTTTATTGTTCTTTTTTTTCTCTCTTTAATAATGTTTTCTTGGCAAACATGAATAAACATGTCCTCAATAAGATGGCGTGCCAAAAGGAAGTTTTTTTCCTATGATACTGCCTTCATTTTAACTACCTTCACTATTCGGCAATTTTTATTGTTTTAAAAAGCGATAATAATAGAATTGTAATAATACCTAAGTATATGAAAATGAATTTATACATTTTCTTTGTTCTTGAGAATTGACAACAAAAATAATAAACACTATATATTATTTATTGGAATCAATTCAGACTTTATGAAATGGTAAATAATAAGGATTTCCTTAGAGTTGATTTACATATTTTCATAATTTTTTTAGTAAATGTATAAATTTTTGAAAAAAAATTTTCACTTTTTTTTTAAAATTTATTTCTTCTTAATTGTATATTGCATTAGTTTTAGTGTTGTAAATATAAAATTATTTAATATTTTTGCTGATAATTCTCAAGAAGAAAACAGATGTATAAATTGACTTTCATGTGTTTAGGTTTTATGAGGATGCTTCAACAATCAATACAATCTTAACCCGTTCAAGTCGAGGTTAACTGTTACCTTTCCCACATATCCTCATGAACTGTGCTTCTTGCCCATTACTCTGTAACTCTACTTCGAATGGCTCTTGAGCCTTGTAGAGGATAAAAAAATCAGTTTGTAACCATACATCCTGTTGATTTTTCCCCATCTTATAATCAGGACAGAATGCATGCTGGGATATTTTTCTTAGCCAATAAAATGGGACGGCTTGCATTTTGACATGACTCTGTCCAGATCTGCCTTAACTACTAGAGAGACATATTGTGTCCACTTGGTTGATCTTGCTTTTGTGTATACACAACAACTCCTAGTCTATGAATTCTTTAGCCTTCTTATCAATTTGATTTGCTTGTTTGCGTGATTGTTGCGGTTTCATCTTTTTTTACCATTTCTCTTTTCATTGCAAACTTTATTAATTCTGATCGTGTTATTTATCTTTCAATTTAACAGTCGTTTCTTGCTCATCATATCTTCCTGTTTGAGATGAAGAAATTGTTCCTTTTAATTTTATAATAACCATTCAGTATTTTCTACACCTCCCGCAGATCGGTGGACGAGCAGGGGTGACCAAGGGATTGGTAAATTATGAAAGTCTTATAAAAAGTTTTCTTAATTACTGTTCCATGAAAATTTAGCAAACCTAGTGGCAATAACAACATTTGAATTTTTTTTTTTTTTCTCTCCCCCATCACAGGTGACATCAAGTGACCCCACCCTAATCGAGATTCTTCCCCCTGAGAGTGACATGAGCACCTCCTCGGCTATGGTTTATCCAGTCCGTCTTCGGGAAGTGGGTGTGGTCTGGGAGCAACTGCGCAGTGATCTCTCGCTGGACTTTTCCTGTCAACTGACTGGACAGAGGGTCCGTGTCCCCATTTATATCAAGCTGGTTGAACGCAAGGAGATTTTACCAGGTAAGTTTGATTTAGCTATACCCGACCATCTTGGGATTTCCTTGTCCCCTGAAGCTGCCCTCTGCTCTGTTAGAGGGGGCATTAGTGTAAGCTAGCCATGGGGAAGTTATTAGGTAACTGAACATTCCCAGTGTCAATTTTTTACAATGTATAGGTGGGTGGATATTAGCATTTTTAAAGTTAACGCTTATGTGTGCTGTTGGTCAGCTATAGCTTGTTGGCAAATCATACTTATTATAAAACCCAGGTTGTGTGTGTGTGTGTCTGTTCGTTTATATATTGGATCAGATTTCCTACATTTTTCAACCGATTTCAACAAAACTTCACAGGACTACGTAAAATTACCTTGCAGTGGTTCTAACAGCACCAAAAATTGGAAAAACACAATTGTTTTTGCATGAAATCAATTTGAAAACACGATTAAGAGGCATCGCTGTCGTGAGAATGAAAGGGGGACAACTCATATCGAGTTGTACTTATTATAAAACCCAGGTTGTTTGTGAGTGTGTGTATGTGTTCGTTTATATATGGGATCGGATTTCCTACATTTTTCAACCAATTTCAACAAAACTTCACTTATTTTTGGCAGGTAGTGTTTCTTATTGTCTTGCACACTTTTTTCTTTATTTTTACATTCAGAATGCTTTAAAAATTCCATTTACAAGACAATTGTTTATAATAAAATTCTATTCAATCGGTAGACTCATAACGATTGAAAACAATGTTTTTGTTTGAGTTTGGGTTTGACCAATTCGTAAAAAAAAAAGAAAAAACTAATTAAGACATGTGTGTCCGTCAACCTTAAACAATAATCTTTGTCAATTTTATTTTTCAGTCTTTATGATGGTCGATAATTGATCTATCTCTTACTGTTACATCCCCGGGGACCGCCGGGATCTACTGCTAGTCTTGAATAAAATTCAGAAGTTATGAAAATGAGTTGAAGATGAAATTAAGCATAATGTAATTTATTAATGCTTTCACTATTGTGTTGTTATAGCATTGTTGTATGGCTGTGCTGACCCTTTTTTTTTTTTTTTAAACTGGAAAATATCATTTACTGGAGAAAAAAAAACAAAAAAAAGTAGAGCTCAACCCTGTCCTGAGCTTTCCGTTGACTTTCCATGTTGCATTTGATTCTGAATCTTGTCAGTGTGTGTCAAAACCTGGAAAAGGGGCTATGGCATGCTTACAAGTTAAACCTGTCTTGTATATGTAGAAGTTTTATTCAGCACTTTGGCTGGCTGGCTCTGATACTTGGAACAACTTCTGCACCCCCCCCCCAAAATTCCTCGTTTATCTACTCATCCTGATAAAGGTGGCTGGCAATATGAATAGCGGCTTTGGAACAGCTTGACACATGTGTCCGTCCCCTGCCAAGGGTGGACCAGAACTTTCCTCTACTCCAAGTGTAGCTTTTAATATAGATCAGCACCTGGATATACCCTATTTTCGATTTTGTTGCCACTTTTAATGGTAATATTAACCCTTTCCTTATAAGGAAACATTTGGCCTTCATTGACCAAGCAGCAGGTGCTATTTGAGTTATGATTTCCTTCACTCGCTGGTCATTGAGCTGGCATCAAAGCATTGTATCTGTTCTCCTTAATATTAACCCTTTCCTTATAAGGAAACATTTGGCATTCATTGGCTGAGCAGCTTGTACTTATGTTGGTTGAAATTTATAAATCTTTCTATTAAAAGAATCTTAGAGGAAAACCAGTTTTTCAAGTCCAGTAACTGTTATTGCTCTTTCCAGTATTGATGGTGGTTTCCTTGCTAATCTTTTGTTTGAAGTCGTGTGGAACATCAACATCTGGATTATGTCATAACACATCATTTCATTGTGTTATCCATTTTAGTTGTTGAAAGTTCTCAAGCGATGTGGTTTCTGTTATTTGGTACAGTTCTTTGTGATTCTGTTGTGCTAATACACAATGTTTAAAAAAGAATGGTTTTCACTAAGTCTCATAGGCTTAATTCACTGGAAGCCATTTTTAACCTCATTTATCTGAGAAAGGGGTTGTTACCGAAGTTATCTCCCTTGATATTGATCATCTGGAAAGATGAAAAATAAACACAAATTAATTTGGAGGAGTGGAGTGATGGTTATTAGCTTGGACCGAGGAATTAGAGAGCTGAGATTGTCGGCTCGGATTGAGGAATCGGAGAGCCGAGATTGTCGGCTCGGATTGAGGAATCGGGGAGCTGAGATTGTCGGCTCGTATTGAGGAATCGGGGAGCTGAGATTGTCGGCTCGTATTGAGGAATCGGGGAGCTGAGATTGTCGGCCCGGATTGAGGAATCGGAGAGCTGAGATTGTCGGCTTGGATTGAGGAATCGGGGAGTCAAGTTTGAATTCCGGTCAAGTTCGTTACATTCACTTACTTGCTAATATCCTTGGGAAAGGCATGCATCCAACTCTCCCCAGCTATAGCTTAAATAGCAAGTCAGATTGGGACCTATAAGTGTTGGGCTTTAATATCAAAATTATGAACCAATAAAACACCTAAACAATATCTTTATGATTCTGAAAAAGAAATGAGTATAGACTTCTTAAGATTCCTAGCACCTAGGACTCGCATACCTAGATGAAACTCCTTAAGTAAAAATTTCCCTTAATTGAAAAAGTGCTATCTAGTAGGATTAACCCCAAAACATTAAAGAAATTGAGAAACACCAATTTGCTAGTAGAAGAAAAAAAAACCTTTCCCCCATGAAAGACTAAACATTTCTAAGGGAGTCATTAGATGCAGAGAGTTATATCTGGCCACACCTGAAGAAATCACGTCTGCTGGTTGGGGGTCAGTGATCTTAGAATCACAATAAAAAGAAACGGACAAACCATAACAGCACACACACACAAACAAATATTTTCTCAGACATTCTGGTCGGTAAATGTTGTTTAATACTGTTTATTATAAACAGAGCATTTACTTAAATATTTGTATCTATAAAAAGAATGTATAAACATAAAAATGTCTTAAAAATAATTGTTGCACTTTGTCCATTTCATAATGTGTGGCGTCATTCGTTTACATTTGATACGCCATGAGCAGATATGAATGTACGTGAGAGATTCATGGAAGATTGTAGTTTAAATACAGTAAATTTGACCTTGCTAACCAGACGCTCCTTCGTGGCCAAATTGGTAAAGGATACAGGTTCGAATCCTGGCAGAGGATGAATATTTCCTGTGAAATTTTCTCGTACATTCCAGCCAGTAAATGTTGTTTAATACTGTTTATTATAAACAGAGTATTTACTTGAATATTTGTATCTATAAAAAGAATGTATAAACATAAAATGTCTTAAAATATATATATATATATATATATATATATATATATATATACACACCTTTGCCACAATTCAAATCCCTAGAAAGATAAGAGTCTGGTACAATATACAGTATGTACTCGTGGATAGGTCACACATTTCTATTAAAATTTCACAATATTTAGGGTGCGACCTCTCCATTCAACATAAATGTGAAACAAATCTACCGTGTCATTATGATTTCTGAGAAATTGAAAATGAGACCCATATCCACTAAAGCTGTGGATTCAGTTCTGAATGATTTTAAAACTGTAACTTGATATATAAATAGGTAAATACTTTCTTCTAAGTGTACCGTAACATTTTTTTTCTGTACTTATTTTATTTTCTCCATTTGACTTGATATAAAAATAACATGCAGTAAATATAAAAATACCAGTACAATAGTTCCTTTTGTTTATATGATGATTGATGAAATGTGTTTTAATAGCAAAAGTGTATTAATAATTGTAAGTTTTGAAATAAAGGTAGATATCAGATAATTCTTACATTTAAAAAGGGCTGTGTAACTCCCCAGATTATAGTGCGACCTATCTGCAAGTTAACAGTAAATCATCAATTATTAAGCCATAAAGTAAGGGTGTGGCCTATCTGTGAGTATATATGGTAGAGCCAGTGGAATAATATATCCCTGCCCCACTAAGTTGCTTCAAGTGCCAAAGATTTGGGCATCATAGGCATAGCTGCAGGAATCGCCCAACATGTGGAAAATGTGGCCAAAGGGATTGAGGCCATATGGAAGAAGAATGCCACTATGAAGTAAGGTGTGCTAACTGCCCGGAAAACCATCCATCATAATCAATAATCATGTGACTTCTGAAATAGGAGATTGTCAAGGTGAAACACAAACAAAATGTCTCATTCATAGAAGCAAGGCAATTAGTAGAAACCTGACCACAAGTAATACCAGTCAACTGGGTTTGAAAAAAGAAAATTGACTGGACCTTTTTCAGAACTTGAAAAGTCCTGGAATTTTCTAAATCTGGTTGCCCACACATCCTTTTTCTCAATTCATTAAATAAATTGAGAAATGACAATTTGCTAGAAGTGGAAAAAACACACCAAAAGTATATAAAAATTCATGGCCTAAAAATAAAAACCTTCCCCCATGAAAGACTAAACATTTCTAAGAGAGTCATTAGATCCAGGGAGTTATATTTAGCCACACCTGAGGAAATCACATATGCTGGGGTCAGTGAGAGAAACCATAACAACACATATATATTTACTTTGGCACCCCTCAAAACCCCAGAAAGATAAGTCTGGTACAATATTGAGCCAGTTGAATACTATATCCCTGTTCCAGTAAGGTGTTTCAAGTACCAGTCAACCTAACAACAGGGTTTGTTCAGATCCTGGAAACCTTGAAAAGTCCTAGAAAATTGACAGGACCTTTTCCAGAGCTTGAGTAGTTTTTTTTCTTGCTCTTCCCGACAGTGGAACTCCCTTCCTCTTACTTGCTTCCCTGATAACTACAATCTTCAAAAATTTAGATGCAATGTCAATCACTATCTTCTGTTTACTTGATACCTGTTCTTCTTTTATCCTTTTCTCAATCCTCTCTATACCCAGTTTTTTTTACTAAGTTTCACTCTATGTAACCCCCTGCGTGCTAGTGGCACTCCCATCTTGCTTGGGTGAGTGAAGTGCTTAAAAAAAAAAAAAAATGATAATTTTTTTTTTTTTTTTTATTTATACTTCCACCAGAGTTACCGTATTCTTGATGCTTTAAAATTATCACAACACTTTTAAAAAGTTTTTTTTTTTTTTCTTTTCCTATTAACAGATGCGAAAAACAAAGACGCTGCCTTTGCTGATGTAGCTAGTAATCAGCCCTTTTGGTTCATGGTCCTCCTTCTGACTGCTGCTTTCTTTCTTGTTTTGGCTCTTGGTAAGTTTCTTCACCAATCTTGGAGAGGAAAGGTATGTCTAAGTTTATTGTAGAATAAGTTGATTTGTCACTTCCAAAGATTTTGATGGGTTCCATGATTAAGGTTGAACACTTGGCAGCATTTTGAAATTTTTTTTTTTTAATACACCTCTGCCTCCTCCAGGAAACCAGGTATTTATTTACTTTAATACACACCGTTCCACTTAATGGGCTACAGGTAAAAAAAAAAAAAAATCTATAATTAATAACTGGATTTTTAGAAACGTAATTTATGCTGGTTTTTTTTTTTTTTGTTTGTTTTCTTTTTTTTCTTTTTTTTTTTATTTTAAACTTACAATTAATGCCAGTATTTTCTTCAGAAATGTATAATTAGTGCTGGACATGCTTTTCTAGAAATCTGCAATTAATGTATGACACATTTCTCTAGAAATCTGGAATTAATGTCAGTATGCTTTTCTACAAATCTGCAATTAATGTCGGGCATGTTTTTCTGGAAATCTGCAATTGATGCCTCGTGTTTTCCTGGAGGCTTGGGATATTAATGCCAGACATGTTTATTTAGAAACCTGGAATTAATGTTGGACACTTTTTTCTTTTTCTTTTTTTTTTTTCTTCTTTTTCTCTCTCTCTTTTCCTCTTCTTTTTCTCTCTCTCTCTCCTCTTTTTCTCTCTCTTTCTCTCTCTCTCTCCTTTTTCTCTCTCCCTTTCTTTCTCTCTCTCTCTCTTTCTCTCTCTTTCGCTCTCTCCCTTTTTCTCTCTCTCCCTTTTTCTCTCTCTCCCTTTTTCTCTCTCTCCCTTTTTCTCTCTCTCCCTTTTTCTCTCTCTCCCTTTTTCTCTCTCTCCCTTTTTCTCTCTCTCCTTTTCTCTCTCTCTCTTTTCTCTCTCTCTCCTTTTTTCTCTCTCTCCCTTTTTCTCTCTCTCCCTTTTTCTCTCTCTCCCTTTTTCTCTCTCTCTCTTTCTCTCTCGCTCTCTCTTTCTCTCTCGCTCTCTCTTTCTCTCTCGCTCTCTCTTTCTCTCTCGCTCTCTCTTTCTCTCGCTCTCTTTTTCTCTCGCTCTTTCTTTCTCTCTCTAATATTAATGCCAATCTTGTTTTTTTTAGAGGCCTGGAATAGATATTGAATTTTTACTTTTTGTAGTTAATACCTGATTTTGCAGTTGGCATTAATTAATGGGTAAAATCTCTGAACACTTCTAAAAAAAGAAAAAAAAAAGCAAATTATGTTTGATCTTTAGCCAGATGTGCAGGTTCACTTTGTGTATCTTTTAAATTTAGTTTTACTGATGTTCTAATTTTATTGTGAACATATCAGAAAGGGTTTTCATCTTCTTTTGCAGCATACCAAGTGCGTTATGGAGCCCAGCGAATTAATCCCCGTCCAGATGTGTTTTTGGGTGGCCGTTACATGGACAGTGCTTCTCACAGCCCCGTCCCGACCAGAGAGGAAGTACACATGAACCGGTACCCTGAAGAAACACCACAACCTTCCAGCTACTGGGGAACGCCTGTAAAATCACCAAGTAAGATGGAAAAAAAATACTATGAGAGAGATTTTCTGAAAACTGAAGTCACTAATTAAAAAAAAATTTAATATTTGATAGCAGAACCCGATAGTCATGGCATTGCTTACTCCCCATTTCATTAGTCAACATGAAAAAAAACATGTTAGACATATATAATCTCATAAAATAAAAATTAGAAAATATCTAACCAGTTAGTATTATCTTACATATAAAGTAATGTGTATGTATAGGTGTGTGTCCCCAGGCAACTCCTCCACTCCCACTGGTCCTATTTCAATGATTCACAGCTCATTCAAAAGCCCAAGAAATGTTAGGCGCAAGGAAAGATTTTCGTTGAGCTCAGATTCAGGGTTGCCAGATTATGTGAGGTTAAAAATATATATTAATATATTTTATTAGCCATTATCATTGCTTTCATGGTTTAGGAGGAGTAAAAAAAAAACTTTTTTTATTGGGCAGCATTTAAGCTAGTTCCTGTGGAAGACTCTTGGATTTGCCATCAATCACAATAGCTAGTGAGGAGTAGATGTGATAGGTATCAATAAACTAAATAACAACTCAAAATTGATCGCTGCATTTAAGTATTGAATTAATGTTTAAGCTTACCTTTTAAAAGATCAACGATAATTCTTTTGCTGCCACTTAATTTAAAGACGATTTGATGTAGATAGATCCTTATTTTCTGTACAATTATTTTTATTTCATAGGTGACAGAACAGTGGATAATTTATAAGATAGAATTAATATAGTGTAAAGATGGGAAAATAGAAATTAGAATTAGTTATGCATTCAACATTTGAAGAGTTAGAGAAACATAATGGCCAATTAAGTAAAAAAAAATATATTACGGAATTTATGAATAAATGCAAAATTGGAAATCAATTCTCCCAGGAATTCTGAAACTAAAAAGCCCTATTAGTATTTACTGTCCTTTGACAGAGTAGCCCCTGAGCACACCCTGCCCAAAGACACACATAACTGAGAGATAAGTAATGTGTTAGAAATTACTCACAAGAGTAATTTACACATGGTATTTACTCTGTCCCTCCACTTGGACGAGATGTGACACAAGGTCTATTTTTAGGTGAGGACCCGAGCACGTATGCCCGAGGCAGGAACAAAAATTCCCCTCAGTCCCTGCAACCGTTAGTTATGCTGACCTTGGTGCAAGCACTGATCCCTCTCTCCGGTGCAATAGGAGTGCGCGGCCTCGGGCAGCTGTTCCCCAGGGCTGGGCACCTCTTCAGTATTATTTTCCGCCATTGCTCCTCTGTCCTTAGACAGAGAAGCCCCTGAGCACATTCTGTCCAAAGACAGATGCAACTGAGAGATAAGTAGATGTGTACCTACTCAAAAAGAGTAAGTTATCTGTATTATATATTATCTACTTCGAGGCAATATCACGCTTCAGGTTTAACTAATTTGCATATTGATTTTAAAAAAAAGTTTTTCATTAATTAACTGTCCTTCATTACTGTTCTTTTATTCAAAGATTTTGATTTTGATATCAAAAATCGTTCTATTTAGAAATATTGTCTTTATATAGTGCAGAAAAGTGTTTGAAATTTGCATTTTACTTGGTTTTCAACAAGTTAGCATCTATTTGTAAAACTTTCCTTAACTATAACAAGCCAATTTATGAATTGAATATTAATTTAAATTTTTTGTTTCAAAGATTTCAAGTAGTGAATATATCTTACTTTTTGAAGTGATAGCAAAGCCAGTTAGTTCCTTATATGTTTGCCTGTCATTTGGTTCACACACCTTTCGGGATGTTTGAACAGCTGTAGGTTTTTTTAAAAGAAAAATCCCATCTTTAAATATAGGTTTCTTTTTAATTATTTTTTTTAATTTTTTTTTTTTTTTTAAATTTTTTTAATTTTTTTTTTTTTTAAATTTTTTAATTTTTTTTTTTAATTTTTTTATTTTTTTTTTTTTAAATTTTTAAATTTTTTTTTTTTTTTTTTTTTTAATTTTTTTTTTTAATTTTTTTTTTTAACTTTTTTTTTTTAACTTTTTTTAAACTTTTTTTTTTTTTTTTATTTTTTTTTTAATTTTTTTTTTTTTTTTTAATTGTTTTTTTAAATTTTGTTTTAATATAGGAATCAAAAATTACAAAAGGATGATGGATATGTTAATATTTATGCCATGACAAATTTAAAATATTCACAATTTTTTTTTTTTTTTTTTCCTTTCTTTCTCTTCTTCAGGTCCCCACTTTCAGGCTCGTCGAAGGACACCCACATCCAACACCAAACTATGGTCAGTGCGAATTCCGTCGCCGGAAGCTCACAGTACACCTTCACCCCCAGGAGAACCGCCTTTTCGTTTCACGTAGGGAAGCTGTGGTTCCTGTCATTCATTGTAAAGACTTTTCGAGTTGGTTTTTTGTAACCGGCTTGAAGCACTTATCAACTTCATCATTTCATTTCCTCATGAAGTTTTCTGCTTCTTTCATTGTCATTTTTTCGCATAAACACTTTACATTTGTTTTCTTTTTTTTTTTCCTCCTTTTTATATTGAAACCTTGTAAAATCAGGCAGGGGGCGCAAAAAAATCTTTTTAATTTTTTTTTATTTTCTCTGAATAGATCCCTGTTTTTAAATCTTTGACAAAAAACTTTTATACTTGTCTAGTCTCGGCTTCTGATGGTGAAGATCGTGAAATGTGTTAGGTGAAAGTCAACATTCCTACCTTACAGTGACCCTGGGTTGCCTTTAGGAAGCAGTAGTAGCTTTTAGCACACCTATCTGCTTTTTGCATATGCTTTGGTGCATGTGGTGGTGACGAGGGGATCAGAATTTTTTTCAGTATTAAATAAAAACCAAAAAAAAGTTAAGGACATCTTAATAATTGGTGGGGGTGGAGACGATCTTGGAATTTTCTCGACATGCGATAAAAGGTGTGTTCAGAAAATCATTAAAAGGGGTCCAAAATGCAAAATTAATTAAATGCGAGTGGTCTTAGTAAGGATTTTTTTTTTGTTTTGTTCAGATGATCCCCCCCCCCCTTCACACACACACACACACACACACACACACACACTCTTTGCAAATAAAAGAAAACTCCAATCTTCCTCCACCTCTATTTAGACACCTAAGAGAAATAACAACTGAAATTTAAAACCTCGGGAGGGGGGGGGGGTGGATGGATATATAGATAAGTAAAACCTTGACATTTGAGTTATAAAAAGAAAGGAAGCCTGTTAACTTTTAAAAATTCTCAAACTATAAGGAATTTGTTAGCTGGTAATCCAAAGAGTTGTCATTAAAAATATCCCTCATCTTGCAGCAGCTCTATTCTCCAGCCTTCTTTGAATGTCATTTTAGTTGCGAAGTTTTAACCAAACCCCTTGCTTCAGTTTAAAAGGGGTGTTATATATTTTTTAATTTTTTTTTTATTTTTCAAATCTTTTGTTCTATGCTAAAATTCGCCTAATTGAAGGCTTGAGAGCCACCCAAGGTAGGGGTTTACTATTAAAATGGTTAATGATCAATGCAGTGTGATATGGATGAAAGAGGTGGGTGGTAGAAAATTATCAGGATAAGGAGGATAGATAACGATTGACCCTTGCCTTAACGAGGTTAAGATTGTCTTGTAGAGGGTTACTGTTAAAATGGTTATAATGAATAAGTTGGGTGATATGAATAAAAGAGGAGGGGGTAGGAAGTGAAGATGATGAGTGAACCTTGGGATGAAGATGATAAGATTGTAGTATAAAGGGTTACTGTTAAAATAGTTATCATTCATTAGGTGTGCAATACAAATGAAAGAGGTCGTGGTAAGAAGTGAATATCATGAGGGCAAGGAGATTGTAATGAGATTTCTTGATTATTCAGGCCAGTAAACAAAAATATTGTTTAATAAATAAATAGAGCTTCTATTCAAATATGGCTATCCACTTAAAAAAAAAAATGGTTAAGTAATAAAATCTGTCAGATTAATAAATAAAAAAAATCAAAAAAAAATAAATAATAATATATATTATATATATATATATATATATATATATATATATATATATATATCTCAAAGGAGGTGCTGAAAAGTTATTAACTCAACCTACTAACCAAATTTGTATTCCAGTGACCAAATTTTGGAATGCTATATTGTGGGTCAGGTCAAGAAACTTTCAGCAAGTTCCTGTATGAAAACTAGCCATGGTTGATTTTTTTCAAGGCGGGAATGTTATCAGCCTGGGGTGGGGGGGGGAGTTGTCAGTGTCTGGGCCTATTGGAAACTGCCAAACATGTAAGTAAAATTGGGTTGATGAAACTGTTTGGAAGCCATCAATGGTTATTAGTACAAGGTCATAAACTATCATGACTGTTTTCGGTCCGAGCCTGTAGACGTGATCTTTCAGGAGACCCCACAAGAAAAAGCCTGATGTTAGGTCTGGTGATCGTGATGGCCACTCCCTTTCTCCATGTCATCTCGATCTGCCTCATCTCGGAAAAAAAAAAAGAAAAAGTGATACCTTTTCCACATTCTGTACATCGTAAAGATGTGATGAGTGATGTGCTCTGCCTTCATTGTCCTTCTTGGGCTTCACACATCATACTTACTCTGCCGGTGCGCTAACCTGCTTACACCCTTACCTCAATCATTATATATATATATATATATCTATATCTCAAATATGGGGTGCAGTTCAATTTATATTACAATGAATCATTCATACAAAAAGTAGTTTATTAAAGTTAATGATATAAAATGGCGAAATCCCTTCGCTAACAAAATTTTAAAGGTGCATTAACCTACAAATCACTCGATGAATGTTACGATCCTTGATTTGAAAAATTATAAACTGTATAAGGTCTTTCTTTAATATGTAAGTACTTTCAACTGTACATTCAGTCATCCTCAGGTATGGAAATCATTTTGTTTTTTGTAAAATTCAGGTCACATCCAAGGCGCAAAAATTAAATGCGAATCAAAATGTTCATTTTTTTCTTTTCTTTTTTCTCTTTTTTTGAAACTGATACAAACTTTTGAAGCATGCAGTCGCAACGCTAAAGTTGAATTTTTTTCATTTGATTTATAGGTTTGTTTGCAAAAGAATTTTGTCATTTTATATCATTAACTTTACTAATCTATTTTTGTTTTGTATGAATGGTTCATTGTAAAATATATATATATATATATATATATATATATATATATATATATATAGGTAACTATACTTGTTTTGAAAAACCTTCAAATTTTTGATTTGCCAATAATCAAATCAATCTCTAAGGAAAAAAAGGTTTTAAAAAAAGAAAGAGCTAGAAACATGAAAGTCTGTCGTAAAAAAAATCACACATATACAGCTTTGAAGCCCAAAGAAAAAACCCCGACACGAGTAAACAACTAACTAAAAGAGCTCAATACAACCATAGAGCAGACCTAGATAAACCTAGTGAGCTTTCCCTGATGATCCGCTTAGGTGAAACCTGGGTAGGTTTGTCTGGCTCACTAGGTTTATTTATATATATATATATATATATATATATATATATATAAACACACGCACACACACACTCACACATTAAGATCGTATTAAAAATTATACATGTTGAATTTGTTTATTGATGATAATGATTGATTAAATAAGTTTTGTTAATAAGAATCAAAATGTAGAACACTGTGTGGTAAGAGTAATGCTCTTTTTATTAACGTTTATTGAGTGAAAAAAAATTATACTAGTTTAAGAAAATTTATAAGTATTGTCACATTAAAACAGCATGATTTATGATTAACAAACTATTTAAAATGTTCAAAATGCTCCCCCCTCCTGTTCAATACAATGCTGAACTCTATGAACAACAGTTCTCCTAACCATTTGACTGATTTCTACATGAATTTCATAAGAATTTATCAGAAATTGCTTCTTTTAATTCAAATACTGTTTTCAGTATGAGCCTGTAAACAAAATCTTTCAATCAATCCTGCACAAGAAAAGATTTGGTGGTCGTGATGGCCACTGATTTTCTCCATTTTCTTCTCCACCTCAAATTCAAAGAACACAAAAGTAAATAGACCAGAATTTATTTTTCTCCATACCTCTGTCATAGTTTAATAAAAGCGAAACCTGTTAGTGATAAACGTTTCCTATTTAATCTTATTTTGTCAGATTCCAATCCATATTTAATTCCAAACTTGTATATAAATATGCCTGATGATTGCGTATAAGCATGAAACACTGTGACTCCTGAGTGTTGACTTGAATGTCCAGTTTTATATTTACATGTGCTCTGTCCCTCATATTGAGCACTTTCACTCATAAATATATCATACTTTAAAACTATATATATATAAAATGTGTGTGTATATATATATATATATATATATATTATATATATACATATACATATATTATATATATATATATAACGTCATCCACAGACAGACTGTTTCGCTGATTACAGCTCATCAGTGTGGCTAGACATCCGGTTGCCTATAGCTAGGATCGAAACCTGACTGAATTGGTGTCAGTCGGAGCTTCTAACCACTAAGCCATCGGCGCACGGTAGGGATGAAGGTGGATTTTTAGCATATTTATTTTCAGAAACATGCCCAGTGACTGACAGTGACTCAATTCGCTTTCGTGAAGAGTCTCGCTATATAGCTATAATAGTCACTGTTTACCAACCCACACCTCTTCCCCAGAGTGCTCAACTGAAATTAATTTCAGGAGCAGATATAACGTCATCCACAGAAATAGCTGGACAATTGTATTCGAGGATATTTGTCTACTAGGGCAGCTAACCAATCCCTAATTCAGATGCTCACTCCGGCAATTATGCTGAGCAGACCTTAGTTACAGTTTCTGGGCGAGAGCGTTATCTAGCGTGATCAACAGTCTGAACAAAGCCAGCACACTCAAATCCTCGGTCACAATAATTTGTGACTTTGTGCTAGCACAGCTATCGACTGTCCCCCAAGTGTTCTCTCTACTCAATTTCATTCATAAGGTTTCGGTCAACCCATCGTATGGTTTCTCAGGTACTTTCCAAAGGTGCCGCATGCTGGGATCGTCCCCCTCCAGACTGATAACATCGGGAAGTTTCCTTCCTGATAAATCAACCGTGGTTAGATTTGGTCAGGAAGTGAACGTTCTAACCACTCATATCTCTCTCTCTCTCTCCCTCTCTCTCTCTCTCTATATATATATATATATATATATATATAATAAAAACAATAAAATCCAAAATAAGCTATTCGCCATATGAGGTGATTTTTGATTCTTTTGTTTATTAATTATTTGCTCTGTAATAATAAATACATTGATCTCTTTTTGTGGATCAGTTTTAAGATTTTATATTACTAGGATCAACTTGGATTATATACCCATGGTTTTGTTACCTTTACTTATATATATATATATATATATATATATATATTTTATATATATATATATATATATATATATATATATATATTTTTGCCAATGTGTTCCGTCTTCTGACCAGGGTAAGATGATAAACTGTCCATCAGCAAGGCCTCTGATCATAAGGTTTTGATGTGTGTGGAACCATCTCTTAATTGCTGGTGTTCCCAGGCCCACCCTGACCAGGGGTGGTAGCACCTGTTAGAGTCCCAGCTATGGGCAAATAGTTAACCCCAAAACGGAAGTAAAAAGCATTGTAGAAGTGTAAAAATAGGTTTTAATACCAGAAATACTTTGTAAAAAAAAAAAAAAAAAAATTATTACCAGAAATAAATTTTAAAAAAAAAACTATTACCAAAAATACATGTTTTAAAGTAATATTACCAGCTATACATATTTGAGGGAAAAAAAATATTACCAGGGATAGATTTTTGACAAAACAAAAATATTACCAGGAAAAAAAAAAAGTTGTTGGCATTAAATAACCCACTGAGGTTGATATTCCATAAAACACAACAAACTAAACCGTCTTCTATTTATTTCGTATGAAAATACAAAATTGTGGCACAAGGCCGAAGAGGAGAAAAGGGAAGGGCTGGTCTACCTGAGCTGTCCTAGTTAATCCGACTTGCGACCCATTCATTCATTATAATTTACGCATTTACCACAAGAATTTATCAATCACGTCCAATCCAACATAAACCCATACTCACAGGGGAATCTAAAAAACACCCCAAACCAAATCGTCTTCCGATTTTTTTCAAGGTAAAATGAAATAGAAATGTTTTTGTTGTTACATTAAAAACTCCAAAATTAAAATGAGACACGCTTATGCAGAAGCGTCTCTCCCTTTGTAAATTTGGATTTTTTAATGTAACTTTAACAACAAAAAAATTTTGATTTCATTTTTTTTTTTTTTTTTTTTCCAATTGCCATTCTTATAACAATTTGTCTTGTCCACAGAATTGATCTGGGCATTATGTCACTTTTAAACACACTAGGTGACTGGGTATGTATTCCCTGTGGATAAAGGGAGATAACTGTCATTACCAAAATTTAAGCTGCTGTAACTTTTAACCTTGGTTCATCCAGAAACTTCATAACCTAGGGGACAATTACATAAGCAACAGAACCTTGCTTAAGTTCTACAGACTACCATTGAATTCTGTTTCGATCTGCACTCTTTTTCTTCTTTTTCCTCTTCTTTTTTCTTTTCTTTTCTTCTTTTTTTGTTTTTTTTCTTTCCTTTTTTCTTTTTCATTTTTTTTCCCTTTTCTTTTTTCTTTTTTTTTCCCTTTTCTTTTTTTCTTTTTTTTTCCCTTTTCTTTTTTTCCTTTTCTTTTTTCCTTTTTTATTTTTTTTTCCTTTTTTTTTCCCTTTTTCTTTTTTTCTTTTTTTTTTCCTTTTCTTTTTCCTTTTTTTCTTTTTCTTTTTTTTTTTCCTTTTCTTTTTTCCTTTTCTTTTTTTTTCCTTTTTTTTCCTTTTCTTTTTCCTTTTCTTTTTTTTCCTTTTCTTTTTTCCTTTTCTTTTTTTTTCTTTTTTTTTTTCTTTTTTTTTCCTTTTTTTCTTTTTTTTCCTTTTCTTTTTCTTTTTTTTTTTCTTTTTCCTTTTTTTTTTCCTTTTTTTTTTTTTTTTCTTTTTTTTTTTTTTTTTCTTTTTCCTTTTCCTTTTTTTTTTTTTTCCTTTTCTTTTTTCCTTTTCTTTTTCCTTTTTTTTTTCCTTTTCTTTTTTTTCCTTTTCCTTTTTTTTTTTCCTTTTCTTTTTTTTTCCTTTTTTTCCTTTTTCTTTTTTCCTTTTTTTTTCCTTTTTTTCCTTTTCTTTTTTCCTTTTCTTTTCTTTTCTTTTTCCTTTTCTTTTTTTTTCTTTTTTTTTTTCCTTTTCTTTTTCTTTTCTTTTTCTTTTTCCTTTTTTTTTCTTTTTTTCCTTTTCTTTTTTTTTTTTTTTCTTTTCTTTTTCCTTTTCTTTTTCTTTTTCCTTTTTTTTTTTTTCTTCTTTTTCTTTTTTTTTTCCTTTTTTCTTTTTCTTTTCTTTTTTTTCTTTTCTTTTTTTTTTTCCTTTTCTTTTTTTTTTTTTTTTCTTTTTTTTCCTTTTCTTTTCTTTTCTTTTTTTTCTTTTTTTTCCTTCTTTTTCTTTTTTTTTCCTTTTCTTCTTTTTCTTTTTTTTTCCTTTTCTTCTTTTTCTTTTTTTTTTCTTTTCTTTTTCTTTTTTTTCCTTTTTTCCTTTTCTTCCTTTTTTCCTTTTTCTTCTTCCTACCTACACGGGTTTCTCTCTTCTATTCTTTCCAATTTTCCCTATGCCCCCACCCCTGCGTGTTCCCTTTCTACTGATGTTTTCCCCTAGCGCGTTTCCTCTCCTCAACTTTTGCAGGTAAATCAGTAACCGTCCAGAAAAAAATTGACTTGAGCTCTTTAATTAATCAACAAAAATTTTGCCTCTACCATATTTGTCTGAAATCAAGGGAGATAACTTTTTATATATTTGAGGTTTTTTTTTCAAAAATTAAGTGTCATTTAAAAATTACACCCCTTTATTTGTTTGTTTATTTACGGTAATAGATAAATACCTCCTCACTTTCATAAATTGATTGAATTTATAATATTCTATTAAAATATAAATAAATGCAATAAATACATACAAAAATATGTACAAGTAGCTAATTTTTTGACAATATTCATTATGACTTGGAGATGATCAAAACATTTTATTTGCCAGAAAACTGGCTTCAAAAAATCATTAAATCTTGATTTCACTAAAAATTAAAACTTAGAAATTAAGGTTTTATATCAGAATTTTACTTTGTGTTTTTTTTTTTTTTTGTTGAAATTATCATTTAAAAATTATACATGTTGAATTTTGTTTATTTATGACAATGGTTGATAAAATATAGGTTTGTTTTATGAGTATCAAAATGTAGAATGCTGTGTGGTAAAATTAACACCTTTTTTTATTTATTAACTTTTATTGAGCGAAAATAAATTATACTAGTTTAAGAAAATTTATAAGTATTGTCACATCAAAACAGCATAATTTATGATTAACAAACTATTTAAAATGTTCAAAATGCTCCCCCCCTCGTCTTCAATACAATGCTGAACTCTATGAACAACAGTTCTCCTAACCATTTGACTGATTTCTACATGAATTTCATAAGAATTTATCAGAAATTGCTTCTTTTAATTCAAAAACTGTTTTCAGTATGAGCCTGTAAACAAGATCTTTCAATCAATCCTGTACAAGAAAAGATTTGGTGGTCGTGATGGCCACTGATTTTCTCCATTTTCTTATCCACCTCAAATCAGGAAAAAAGAAAAAATGTACATTACTTTTTCTGCAACCCGTACATCATAAAAATGTGATGAGTGATGTACTCTGCCTTCATTATCACTCTTGGGGTTTATATATCATACTTACTCCACCAGTAAACCAGTTTGATTTTCATTGGTCATTGACTCATTTATCAGAAAGTCTTTTAATTCAGGAATTGTTTTCAGTATGAGCCTGTAAACAAAATCTTTCAGTTGACCCCTCCCCCCCAAGAAAACATCTGGTGGTATTAGGTCTGGTGGTCATGATAGCCACTCAATGACTCCATCTTATCTTATCCACCTTATCTCAGGAAAAAAAAGTAAAAAAGAAAAAGGGGCATTACTTCTGCTGCATCCTGTACATCAGAAAGATGTGATGTGCTCTGCCTTCATTGACACTCTTGGGCCTCATACAATAGTCTGAGTAATGTAAATAGTGTACATAATACCTCATCTAGGAAATATAGACAGACTTAATAAAAATAATATTACAATACAATGTAGTAACATCTACATAAAAGCACCAGTTTCTATGCAATGTAATGATACAAAACAAATTTTACAAAATTATGCAGAAAAAAATCAAACTTTAAAAAGTGTCACAATCAAGTTTGAATTTATTTCAAATTGGGAACCACTGATGATTCTAATATGAACACGACAAAAAAATTTGGGGTCCATTACGCATGCACGGCCAAAGCAACATTATGGTTTATTGGTGTGCGGCTTAATGGTGCTGACCTGTGTGTGTTATATATATATATATATATATATATATATACACACACATTAGGACCATAGAGGCACAGCATGTACTGCAGCTGTAATAACAGTAGTGTGTCTTGGGCACAATAGTCTGACAGAACTCATCCCTCTCCAAGCTGGTTTGAATTCAGTTTTCCTTCTCCTAGACTGGTTGCCAGGCAAGGCTACAGAGCCTGGTCTACTCGAATATATTTCTCAGGTATTGAATTCAGTTATCCTTCTCCAAGACCAATTGCCACTTCAGTATATCTTGCTATTCAACCCATAGCTGGGGGGTTGGGGAGAAGAGATGTATTCATACCTTTCCCAAGGGTATTAGTGCATATAGGAATGTAATGAACTTGACTGGAATTCCAACTTGGCTCTCTGATTCCTTAATCCAAGCCGCTATCCATTAGTCCATTGTCTGACATTTTTTTTTTTTTATCCAAACATGCTCAGTATAATGGTTAATTTGAACACTTATCCTACATGCAAGCTGCTAGTGGACCGCTGATGGCAATGTCAGTGGTCTTCTGGTTGCAGCTAACAGTCCACCAGTAGTAACAGTGCTGTGATGAATATGCTGGCGGCCCAACAGCAACCCACCAATCTGCCACTGGGTGGCTTTCTACTAGCATTTACTGCTGGTGGCCCGCTGTCAGACTGCTGACATGTTCGTCTCGGCAATGTTAGCACTGGTGAACCGCTAGAGGCCCACCAGTGGGCTGGCTGATGTTGCCGTCAGCAGTAAGACATGAGCCTTGCATGTAGGGTAGTGGCTGATCGGTGGCATGTGTGTTGGTCAGTCAAGATGTTGTTTATTTATTTACGATATTAAATGACTGGTAATAACAAATTTTCCCCGGTTTGTTTAATGCAATTTGTTTAATATTGAAATTGGTTAAAGCCAGTAAATCAATTGTCTTTGTGTTGCTTTGCGCAGCGAAATCGTAATATAAGTAAATAAACCAATTAAAATACAAATATTAAAACAAACAAACAAATAAATAAAAAAAAAAATTAATGCATAACACATTTTATAGTGTTTAATTTTTATGCATGTATTTTGGAAGTGACAAATCATGCAACGAAACTAAAATATAAATAAACACTATATTATTCAGACTATTGTCCTCATCTTTGTTGCCATATTTATTAGAACGTTTTGGCAATGATAACAGCAAAAATTGCAATATGAGCACTGGTAAGAAATGTTGCTGAAGACATTATGTTTATAATACCCAGAAATTCATACACAGATGTCCACATGACATTTGGCAATATTATTCATCCTGATCTGGCAAATTAGCTTCAATCACTTTCCTGCTGCCATAATTTTGTTACATCCGAACAATTAACAAAATATTTATATATTTTGTTAATTGTTCGGATGAGCTTTGCTATGGGACTTATTTTTGAATTTAAGGACAGTATTAGACCGTCATCAAGATCTTGTTGCAGTTGAGCTGGCTCGATGTAGCCATAAATTCTATGCTAACAGTTTCTTTTCTCGCTTGTGCAACTCCCTCCTGGTTCCATGCTTTCCAACGAACTTTAATATGCAAAAATTTAAATGCAATATCAATCACTATCTCCTGTCCTCATGATGACTTTTATTCTTCCCACTCATTATTAATGTTTCTGTTCCTAATTCTTTCACACCCTGTAACCCCTTGTGTCTTAGTGGCTTTATTGCCTTGCTTGTAGAACTTCCTTCTGACTCCATGCTTTCCAGTCAACTTTAATCTGAAATAATTTAAATGCAATATCAATCGCTATCTACTACTCTCCTGATTATTCTTTTCTCTTTCCGCTCATTATTAATGTTTCTGTTCCTAATTCTTCCACACCCAGTAACCCCTTGTATCTTAGTGGCTTTATTGCCTTGCTTGTGGAATTCCCTTTTGACTCCATGCTTTCCAGTCAACTTTACTCCGCAAAAATTTAAATGCAATATCAATCACTATCTACTCTCCTCCTGATTACACTTTTCTCTTTCTACGGATTATTAATGTTTCTGTTCCTAATTCTTCCACACCCAATAACCCCTTGTGTCTTAGTGGCTTTACTGCCTTGCATGGAGTGATACCAATTCAAAACAAAATGAAAGCACATGCGCACACACACACACACACATCCGTATGGATAATCCCAAGGAGGATGTAATCCAGGGAGCTCGATTTAAAACCAGAGTGAATATTAGTTTAATTAAAAAACGGACAACCTTAGGGGTCTATTGATTATATTTTATTTTACCATGAAATGTGATCTGCAGAACCAGGAAAAAAAATTTTCCTGGGGAAAATAAAATATAATCAGTGGACCCTTAAGGTTGTCTGTTTTTTAATTAAACTTATATATTTTGGGCAGAAACCTTTCTTTTAAGCATTTTATGACAGACAAGGAAAATTTAATTTTTTATTTAGTTTTCCCAGCATGCTAACATTTTTCTCTTTAGTGAGAGTTAGGGAGTGAAAGAAATTGTTCATTATCCCAAGCACTTTCGGCCATTTCTTTAGTCATTTTCAAGGGGGTTTATTGTCGGTATTGTTAATGTTGTTTTGACTGTTTAAGATGTTTCATTTTTGTGTTGAGGAGGTTACGTCAAAAATTATCTGCACTTTTGCCATAACATACCTTTCGGTTTGTCAAACTGCCTTCGGCTCTTGCATGCTTACAGTTGGTAAACATGGCTGCTCCGGCAAGGTGGTACGAAGAGCAATGATCAGAATCTGCAGAGAACATGCTGCGTCATTGATGATAATTTGCCAGTTTGCCATTACTATATCTTGAGTTCGCTGAATCTTCTTATCAGTAGTGGAGGCTGATACGTATGCATGTTATATACGTATGTATGTGTGCATGTTATATACATATGTATATAACATGCATACGTATATAACGTGCGACGTATATAACGTGTATATATAACGATATACATACATGTAAATATATATATATAACATGTACATACGTGTATAACATGCATACATACGTATATAACATGCATACATTCATATCTGCATTTATAACATGCATACATACATATGTATATAACATATGTACATACGTATATAGCATATATCATATGATGGCTGCAAACTCATTCTTGAGCATTGTCATTCCTTGAATACCCGTAAAAGAGCGCATTGATGAGCTGCTCTGATGTGGCTTTTTAGTCCAGCTAAAGACATGCATTCTTTGGCACAGGTGCAGCAGACATGAACATCTCTGGCAACAGTTCTTGCAACATTGTTGCCATCTATTTTAACATGTTGTTTTAATCCTGCTGCACTTTTGCATGTTTTTTCACACTTATTACATGTTGCATTATTAAGTAATGCATAATCTGCACTCGGGTGACATTGATGCCATTCTCTTGTGACTTTTCAGACCAGCAAGTGTTAAACAGTCGATCTCATATAGCACAGTTGAAACTAGCCTGCTTACATATATAATATGCATATATACATAAATAATATATATACACATAATATACATACATATATAATATGCATGCTTACACACATACATATACGTAAATATAATGTGCATGTACGTGTGTGTGTATATTATATATATATATATATATATATATATATATATATATATATATATATATATAAATTATTTATTTAAAAATATGATTCCAACTTGCGACATAAGAGGTCTCATGTTTCAAAACAAGAGCCGAAAACTTCAATGTAATTATTTGAATTAAATTGACTTAAAGTAAGTTCTGTTCCATCTTCAAGCGAAATTTTTTTGGAATAACGTATTTCTGAAATTTACGTGTTTTAATAATTGAAATCAAAATTTCCATGGTAACAGCTAGGGCGAATTGTTTAAGTTGGGTAGGCGGGTGTTGGGTGTTAATAATAAGTATCAGTATAGAGTTACTTTCATAGATGTCAAGTCAGGGAAAGGTGGGGGTGTCTAAATTTGAAACGGAAGATGTATTAACCCTAGTCTGGTATGCGTGTCTATGTAGATTTATTTTTTTATGAAAGGGATTTGTGCACATAAAAAACCTGCTGTAACGTTTGTTTTTTGACGACTTCATAAAGGGTTATCTTTTTTGTAGGGTATTTAAACTATTTATTTGGGCTATGGATTATGAAAGTTATTATATTGTATGCTTGTTTTTAGCTAATTATTCAAACCATGAATCTGATGATGTTGACAAAAAACCGTTAACTCATGTCTATTGTTTAATAGATTATTATTATGTAGAAGCTTAATAATGTGCAATTTCTCATGGAGGCACAAAGGGCATGGGTCATCCCAAGTTTTACATGTTCTAGCCCTGTTTATAATTTTCCATTTTACTTTAGGTGTCTTATTTGTTTCCTTCAGATGCCAAAAATATTTAGATAGGGAAGTCTGATTTCTTTTATTTATATTATTGAAAGAGCACTTATGCTGCCTCCATCTATCTTTAAAATTTAAATTTTAGAAAAAAAAGGGGTTTATTTGTTATATTTAAAGCTGGTTATTTGTTTGTTTTTGATGGCTGTGTATATGTAACAGGTAGAAATTTGTAATCCTTATTGGTTATTTTATATGGTGATATTTAATATGCTGGGTGAGAGCATCACCATATAAAATAACCAATGAGGCACGGTGGCGTAATGGATAGCAGCTTGGATTGAAGAATCGGAGAGCTGAGTTCAAATTCCAGTCAAATTCATTACATTCACTTACGTGCTAATACCCTTGGGAAAGGTGTGAATCCTCTTCTTCTCCCTCCAGCCATGGGTAAATAGCAGGACAGACTGGGTTCTATAGCCTTGGATGGCAACTGGTCTAGGAGAAGGACAACTCTGAATTCAAAACCTGCGGATGGTTGTTTGGGGACCCTGTGGCACATAGTACACCAAGTCTCTGTATTCGGCCCTTCAAAAAGTGTGGATGGTCCTGCACAGAGCCTTCACCACTATAATCAAAACTCATGTGCTGTTGTCCGTTTCCTAGGAACTGTTCTGCTTGATCCTCATATGTTGAATTTGACGGGAGAGTTGAAAGTAGTAGTTGTGTGTGATAGATATATATATATATATATATATATATATATATATATATATATATATATATATATATAATGAAAAAATTAAATTCAGTCAATATTATGGACCAATTTGTCACTTCGTTAGCATAGCTGATTTTAATGAGTTATCTCCCTTTGTACAGTTATCTAATTGCAATTTGCATCTATTGCATAAGGTGTTTGGCTCAAAATTCCCAAAAAACAAAGGAGCTGAAGGATACATTGTCCAAAATAGGGGTCACCAGTTTCACTATATAGTCTGGGTAACACCATGGCATTACAAGTATGAATGACAGAGAATTTGAGGAATTTACTCTTTTGTAGTTATTTTCCAAGCATAGCTTAGATGTGGCACAAGGCCGAAAGTATGGGGCACCCAGTGAGGATCGAACTCACTACTCGGTCGTAATTGTTCTAGCTAGACAAGCTTGCTAACCATTAAACCAACTCAAGGTGCCCAAAAATTTTATTGTTATTCGGACTATTGTCCTCATCTTAGTTGCCATGTTTATTATAACGTTTCGGCCGTTGTACGCTCTGGTGGTTGGAATGTCGAACTGAATCCTTTATTTCGCTCACTGGGGTAGACTGTTCTAGTTCCATGTTTTAATGGATGTCAGTTATCAGTTATCTCCTGTTAATTCCCCAAGAACTCCACTGCCTTAACCAGGTACTGAACTCACACTATTTGGGTCCTGTCACTGGATCTAACTAACACCTTTATCCACTGTGCCATGTGTGCTTGAGGTTTACTCTTTTGTATTGAACAAAGGTTTTTTTTTTTTTTCAAAACTCAGAAGTTTAGATTGTCTGTATAGATCAGTGTATAATAATAATTCTTCATTTTGGAAACTTATGAAATAATAGTAATAATAATAGGAGGCACCCTTTTATCTCTTGAGATAATGGTAGTACCTTGTTTGTTTAAAATTCAGTCCGTTGCTGGTAAGACTGGAGCGGCCTCTCCAGGATGCAGACTGAGGTGATGGTATATAGAGTCTGTGCTATGCATGGACCACATCGCCACTCCCTCTCAGCCACACCAACAAGATGCAAAGAAATGCAGGACATTGCATTCAGAGCCTCACAAGTACTGATTTTCCTTTGCCTTTGATTAAAATGCAGATGTAAAAAAAATTATTTTATTTTTATTCATTTTTCTTTAATTTTTAAAATTTTTGTTTGGTTGGAACCTTCTTGTCATCTGAAGAGCAAACGAACCCACCCCTCTGACCTAACATTATTTTATTACCCTCTACAGAAATATTTAAACGTTTGTCATCTCTAAGCATTAACCTCCTCTTCCCTCATGTCCTAGGTGAGAGGATAAACTACATCCAGCAGCAAGGCCTTTGATCAAGAGGTTTTGAGGAGCGTGGAACCATCTCTTAATTGCTGGTGTTCCCAGGTCCGCCCTGACCTGGGGTGGTAGCACCTGTTAGGGTCCCAGCTATGGGCAAATAGTTGACCCCGAAACTAGGGTAAAAACACTATGAGAATGTAAAAACAGGTTTTAACAGCAGAAATACTTTGTAAAAGAAAAAATTATTTCCAGCAATAAATTTTTGAAGAAAAAACAAAACAAACTATTACCAGCTTATACAGTGAAACCCGGATATAAGAGAAACCCGGATATAAGAGAGATTTTCTCTGCTCCCAAATTAGAGCCTGTGTTAATGTATATAAAATAGACCAAACCCGGATATAAGAGAATCTCGGATATAAGAGAGATTTTCTCTGCTCCCAAATTAGAGCCTGTGTTAATGTATATAAAATAGACCAAACCCGGATATAAGAGAGATTTTCTCTGCTCCCAAATTAGAGCCTGTGTTAATGTATATAAAATAGACCAAACCCGGATATAAGAGAAACCCGGATATAAGAGAGATTTTCTCTGCTCCCAAATTAGAGCCTGTGTTAATGTATATAAAATAGACCAAACCCGGATATAAAAGACTTCTTCTCCGGTCCCGACAATTCTCTTATATCCGGGTTACACTGTATATTTTTAAGGAAAAAATATTACCAGCAATAGGTTTTTGAGAAAAATTATTACTAGAAATAGATTTTTGACAAAACAAAATATTACCAGCAATGAAAAGTTTGTCGGCATTAAATAAACCGATTAGGGTTGATATGTTGTAAAACAGACCAAACCAACCTGAGGAAACTCGGAAAGCACACTGGCCAGAATATTGTGATAAAAACAACAAAGATGACAATACTAAAAAAAAAAACACCGAAAAATCTATAGTATGATACTAACAGGATATAGGTATTTATTACATATGAATGATAATTGTAGTCTTGTATGTCTGCGGCTTGTGCTTGATTGTATCTTGTGAGTTGGGTACTCCTCTCTACAATTCGTCTTGTCAGTGCTAAGATGCAGGGTGATTTTTGAGGGCATTTTCCAGGAAACATTATGCATTTTAGCATACAGGAAATATGCTATATACCCATCTCAATATATTAATATGTGTGCATTTTATTTTTCATATTTCTGTTTTTTAGTTGGTGTGCATAAAACAATTACTTTCTTTGATAGAGTCTTAATAAGTGAGGAGCGATAACCGGTTGGCTAATTCTGTTATTTTCTTTTAGTATTTTATTTCTTTTCTGTATCAAATTAACCTCCTTGTTTTCTCCACTTTTTGTATCCTTTTTTGGTTTTGCTGTAAATAATTAGATTTAAAAAAACTAAAAAAAAAAACTAGGTTTTTAAAAAATAAAAATAAATAAATAAATAAATATCCAGTGTTAATTATACGATTCTATCAATAGCACATTAGTGTCAACCGTCCCCAAAATGATTTCAGTTGGCACTAATTAATTAAAAGTGGTGGTGTAATGGTTAGCAAGCTTGTCTCGCTAGAACAATTACGACTGAGTAGTGAGTTCAATTCTCACTGGGCGCCCCTCACTTTCGGCCTTGTGCCACATCCAAATTACGCTTGGAAAATCACTAATTAGTTAAAATAGAATTGAAAACAAGATATTAAGTACTTGTAGACAAGTGACAGAATAAACCAAGGGTCGGCAAACTTTTGTAGTGAGAGCACCAGAAAGCCATGCAGTGTCTTGGAGGAAGGCTATGATGCCAGATTTACTATGATAAATTGTCTCGACCTCTGACCTCTATGTCCAGAAGACTGCCTTGGTGTGGAGGTTTAAAGACAAAAAACAACGATGTTAATGTTATATTATTTAAACAAGGTTCCTTATTGTACTGCAGGTATGACAGCATAACAACTAACACAATCAACAAAAAATGCAAATTCCTTACCACAAATAAAATACAATTAAAAATGGCACAATTATTTAATGAGGCGCTTGTTTCTGCTTATGCTTTAATAACTTCTCCACGTCAAAGTATAGCCAAGACCGCAACAATTCAAAACCTTTCTTTTGTCTTAAACAATCTTTTAGGGCAGTGTTTCTCAACCCTTTTAAGCAATGGTACACCTAAGAGCAAATGAAAATATCACAGCACACGTAGCAAAATTTTAAGGGGTATTTTAAAAAATGAATATTAAAATGTCTTTAAAATAACCTATCTATACTCACATATCATGTGACCTTTGAAAACTAAATTTTGAAGCTAATTTGGCTACAGTAAATGGAAATAGAGTTTGCTTGCTATGTTTTGTTTTTTTTTGTGTAAATTATGGATCCACCTCCTCTTCTGCTTTCCAACCATTAGTTAATTAGTAGGACTTGTATCAGTCAAACATTATTATCTAAAAAAAAAAAAAAAAATTCTGACTTTAAATAGCCTGCAAAATTTTCATATGGCCTAAATTGATTTATATACAAACCCACCTCACTTAATGTCCTAAATGTTTAATGACCCCCCCCCTCCCCAGGCTCTTGGATTAATGAACATCTCATAAAAGAAAAATCCAACCACTCTTAAGTTGTGGGAATATGGCAACTTATAGTAATGGATAATCTTATATATGCATAACATACATATACATACACACATACTATATATATATATATATATATATATATATATATATATATATATATAATGTCATTCACAGACACTGTTTTGCTGTATCACACCTCATCAGTGTGGCTAGACGTCCGGTTGCCTCTAGCTAGGGTCTTGGCATCAGTCGGTGATTCTACCACTAAGCCGTTGGCACACGGCAGGGATGAAGGTGAATTTAGGCATATCTGTTTTTAGATAAACACACAGTGACTGAGATATTTAGAGAGGGGGGGGAGAGCGTCAGTGGCTATATTGCATTTCTTTAGATAAAAACAAACTTAGCCATAAGGTTGTCAGAATGGAGCCTGATTGTCAAATGAGGACTGACTTGAAAGTAGAGGCTTTTTAAAAACTTAATTTAGCCAGTGTGTTTCTTTGAACTGTACAAGAATCACTTTTTTTTTTTTTTTTTTTTTTTTGTGCAAAGTATTTTTAATGAAGATTATTTTGAATGATTTAACTATATTGATTTTTTTTTGTTCATTTTTCTAAAAAAAAAAAAAAAAAATCAAGAAATGACTAATTCCATTTTCAGTACATGAACATATGCATCTTCTGCTGTGGACCTGGCTTCTTTTCTTGAAATTTTTTTGTTTTAATGTTTTCATAAATAAATTGAGTGCCTTCCAAACTCTGTTTGTAAATAATTTTCTTTAATAACATTGTCATATATTTTGATTAACTATTGGCCTTATCTTGATTTCTGGCATTGATTGTGAAATAAAGTTTGTATTCAATTTGAAAAAATTAAATTCATGGGCATAGAAAGCAACACAGCATAGCGAGTGTCAGTTTCACTTCTTAAGCAATCATCATGCAGTGTTGAGTTCTATGCATATATTGTCTACAAACACCATCATATACATATGAAAAGTGATTACTTACATGTTCTAATATAACAGTGTATAATACGAGGGTCATTCAATAAATAAGGTGAATTTTTCGGTATAAGGACTTCTAATACAGATAGAAGCTTACTTTTTTTTAATTTTCAATGTAGTCTCCCAGCACTGTCGCACACTTTTCCCATCTGTGCACAAGCTTCCGTATTCCCTCAGTGTAAACATCTTTCGGACTGATGTCTCAGCCAGTCGCTCACAACACTTTGGACTTCATCGTCACTTTTAAACTTCGTGCCTCTCGTGAACGCTTTCAAGGGACCAAACAGGTGAAATTCTGAAGGGGCAAGGTCTGGGCTGTAAGGGGGATGAGGGAGCAGTTCCCAGCCCAGCTCGTTGATGGTCTGCACTGTTTGGGCTGCTGTGTGAGGCCTTGCGTTGTCATGATGCAAGATGACTCCTTCTGACTGATGACCCCTGCGTTTGTTCTTTATGTCTTTCTTGACCTGCCTCAGCAGTTCACAGTAGTTCTTCTGTCAAACTGAATGACGTCATTGACTGATTCGATCACCTCAGGAGACCTCACTTCTGTAGGCCTCCCAGGCCTGTCTTCATCCTCGACACTGCTCCGTCCTTCTTTAAACAATTTAGCCCACTTGTAGACATTTTTTTTTTGGCTGAAACATGTGGCACCATACACAGTTGACATTCTCCTATGAATTTCAACTGGTTTGCACCCTTCAGCAACCAAAAACTTGATAACTGACCGCTGTTCAATCCTGGAGCATGCTTCTTGGTCCACCATCTTTGTTAATCGCCAAAACTCTCAAAGTTTTTTTTTTAATCTGCAAAAGAAATTAAATCCATGTGAAAAAAGTAAAACAAAAAAAAGTAAGCTTCTATCTGTATTAGAAATCCTTATACCGAAAAATTCACCTTATTTATTAAATGACCCTCACATATATATATATATATATTATATATGACAAATACAATTTCCTAAATAAACCAATATGCAGACTAATACAAAACACAGCAAAATCCCACATCAGAAAAATAAGTAAACTGTAGAAAAAATATGCACAAAGTTAAAGAGCATACTAAGCATAAACCAATGGAAAACAATTGGTTTAACATCACCAAAAAAAAAAAAAAAAAAATAATAACTGTTCCGGCATACAATTAGACATAAAAGATTTTTTGACCATTCATCAATGAAAACACTAAACAATTTACTATGCCTGGAGAAACAATACATATCAAACGAAGAGGTAAATATTATAAAACACTGCAGAAAGTCAATACTACAACAAAATATGGACAAAAAATCGCAGCTCGAATAACAATATATGGGCAGCTATGATGGCACACAGAATGTGAACTTATAGCCATATACATCATCAATAAATTAACACATCATTAGCCAAAAAGATGTAGGCTTATACAGAGATGATGGCCTAATACTGGTAAGAAATTGCAACCGCAGAACTACAGAAAAAATCGGAAAGCAGCATATAGCAACCTTCAGCACATTAGGATTTAAAATAGACATACAATCTAACCTAAAAATAGTAAACTTTTTAGATATAACATTCAATCTAAACAACGCATACAAATCATACAGAAAAGCAAACAGCCCTATAGACATCAACAAAAACTCCAGCCACTCTCCTAATGAGTTCAAGCACATACACATATCAATAAACAAATGAATATCAACAAATTCCAGCAACATAAAAAAGAAAATCATATGCAAGAGCATTAAGAAATAAAGGATATCCGAACAAACTAGAATATACAAATGTAAATAAACCTTGCAAATAACAGAAAAAAAAATCTGGTTCCACCTATCCAACAATAATACAATAAATACAAAAATAAGAAAGATATTCTTCAAAATAATTGAAAAACATTTCCCTAAAGACAACAAACTATCAAAAATCAACAAAAATACAGTAAAATCAGTTACCGCTGTTATTGATAACATGGAAAAAATAAGCAAACAATAAAAAATAAAATTCTCAATAAAGACAATAACCACAACAAATGCAGTTGTCGAAATAACAACAGTTGCCCACTTAACAACAAATGCCTAACAAACAACATAATATATAAAGCCGCCATAACAACGTGAAAGAAAAAAAAACCTACGTATGAGCTATAGAAACAGCATTTAAAGAAAGATTTAATAATCATCAAACCTCATTGAGAACAGAAAAAACAACACTATCAAAATACATATGGAGCTCGAAACAAAGTAACGCCATTACCAAGATTAAATGGGAAATTATAAAAAAGCAGCCCCTCATAGTAGCAGCAGCAGAAACTAAATTGTGTGTGGAGAAAAAATTAACAATCATAGCCTTCATGGATCAAAACAACTTATTGAACAAGAAGAAGGCCGGAGCGTACAACTGCCGAAACGTTGTGATAAATATGGCGACAAAGATGAGGACAATAATAATATAAATAATGTACATAATACCTCATCTCAGAAATATAGACAGACTCAGTTTCTTGATGTTAAGATGAAATTCACCAAGGACAGCGCTGTAGTTTTTTTCTACCCAAGTACATTCGATCTCCTCTAAGATCATCCTCAGGGGTGAATTACAAAGACGTCTGCCCCAGCTATGGGTTAATTAGTAAGACTTATCTCACTAAACAATTATTATATTTAAATATAAAAAAATGTGTTCAATATATTTAGATTTCGCTATTAAATAACCCTTAGAGTTTGATATGCTGCTAAGCAAAATCAACCAACCAAACATAAATACAGTTTATTCAGCATCAATTTGTTTATGACCTTATTTTGAAACACTGGTTCCAGTATGATCACTGAAGTTAAGCAACTTGCAGGCTTGTTATTACCTAGATGGGTGACCACTTGTCAGTGCCAGGTGCTGTAAGCTTTGAATATGAGGGTAGTGTAGTGGATAACGGCTCGGAATTGGAAATTGGTGAACTGAGATCCAATTCCAGCCAGGTTCATTAGATACAATTGCGTTCAAATATCCCTGTGAAAGAGACGAATCCAACTCTTCTTCCTCTCAACCATGGGTTAAATAGTAAGACTGGTATCGGTAAATCGTTATCCTCAAGAAAACAAAAATTATCAAAAAAAAAAAAACTTTTCTGACCTTAAATAACCTGCAAAAGGTTGATAAACCATAAAAAAAAACATATCAATCAACCAACATTGATTTATACAGTGTAACCCGGATATAAGAAACCCGGATATAAGAGAAACCCGGATATAAGAGAGATTTTCTGGTCCCAAATTAGAGCCTGGGTTAATGTATATAAAATAGACCAAACCCGGATATAAGAGAAACCCGGATATAAGAGACTTCTTCTCCGGTCCCGACAACTCTCTTACATCCGGGTTACACTGTACCTCCATTATTTCTGTCAGAATTCCTGGGGTAAGGAGTTATCTTTATATACAGTCAGACTAATGTCTTCATCTTTGATGTTATCGCAATGATTTGACCTTTGCACTGTCTGGATTGAGCAATTTCATTTGAAAAAGAAAAAAATGACCTGTGTCCAAAATTTCTTTATGGAAATATTTTACTTTGTAATCGTCAACCAATATTAACCCTTTGATACCCACCATCATGACTGGTATTGTAAAATTAAAAAAAAAAAAACAACTAATAATTTTAAATTCTCTGAGGTACCGTATTTTTCATATGCTAAGGTATTTTTTAAAATTTCGTGCCGTCGCCTCTTTCTGTCTTTCTTTTACAAATACTTTTATGGTAATTGATCCGATGAGCTGCTTTCGCTGGTTCCCAGGCTTCATGAATTCAAGCGTCCCTACGAGGCTGATATCCCGCTCTCACCCTTTCACTGTCGAAACTGTTAAATGTAGCCGTCTCTTCTACTCCAATAGCTTCATATCTCGCACCTCTCGCCTGTGGAACTCCCTTCCCTTTTCCTGTTTCCCTGATAGCTATAATCTCCAATTATTCAAATGTAATATCAATCGACATCTTCAGTTGCCTTGATCTATCCACTATCCTTCTCTTCATCCTTTCCTCTATCACTCCTATTTTCTCTCACTCCAATTTCTATGTAACCCCTTGCATGCTAGTGGCTTCCAGCCTTGCTTGGGGTGAAATATTATATATATATATATATATATATATATATATAAGGATTGAATATAGCTTACTGTATAGAAAATCCAAGTCACCAACTTTGTGGTGTCATTATTTACACTTTAGTCAAACTATTGTCCTTCATAGATTTTTTTATCACGTTTCGGTTATTGTGTTCTTCTGCCTTCTTCAGATGTTTATCGATGTGGGTAACTTTTGTGACTACGGTGGCCATTAATAATTAAGTATAACTCAAAACTTCAATGTTAAAATAAAGCAGTATTTAATTACAACAGCAAATAAATACTTAACAAGAACAAAGAAGTAAAAGTCAACTAAAGTTAATTAACCATTTCAGTGAATACCTTGTTAGTAGATCGGCTCGGCTTAAGGTCCGGTAAATCCTAAATCAAAACCCAAATCATCGCCGCACAATAATTCACACTAATTCGACTGGATAGTTCCACTCAATAGTCACCCATTAATCACTTCAGTCAGTAGCCTGACATCGCTATTTATACACCTGGCGGAAAACATATTCATAAGTCCAAAGTGTTACTCATTTTCTTCTTATATGGGAGTAACCTATGGGGAGTTCTATAGCTTTAGATGGCAACTGGTCTACCGCAGAAAGAAATGCTAACCTACTGCGGGAAAAAAAACATCTGCCTCGTCAGCCATGTATCGAAAGATAAATGATCGCCTAAGTGTGTATCACACATGGCACATAACTGACTGATATTCACTTACGTGCTAATACCCTTAGGAAAGTTATGAATCCTCTTCTTCTCCCCCAACTATGGGTAAATAGCAGGGTAGACTGGATTCTATAGCCTTGGATGGCAACTGGTCTACCACAGAAAGAAATGGCAACCTAACGCGGGAAAAAACCTGCCTCGTCAGTCATGTATCGAAAGATAAATGATCGCCTAAGCGTGTATCACGCATGGCACATAACTGACTGACTGCTGGACATGGCTACGCCGTTGACGAAATTATATATTCATTTACAGTCGTCAAATTAGCTTCAAAATGAGGTCTTCAAAGGTCGCATGATACGCGAGTATATATGGCACTTAGATATATCTATATACAGAATGACAGACACTCGCTCTTGTGATAAATACGGACGCCCATACACGACATTATCAGAAAATAAGAGCGATGGCTATAGTAAATGTAAAACCAAAGTACCTAAAAGTCAATAAAACATTAGATTACGGAAAATATTTTTTAAGATTACTGGGTAGTTAGAAATAATATAAAAAGGTGTTCACGTTATATTGATACTTATATTCCTCAAGTTATTTTTACAGATATGTCCCCCGTAGAAAAAAAATTAGATAAACATCCGTTTGTGTGTCAACACCTTAAATAAACATCTACCTTCGTGCTAAAAATGCATTTCTACGATATTTTAAACTAAAAGTAACTAATATTGGTTTCAAGTCAGATTTATTAAATTTTAAATCATCTAATATTCATAGAATAAAGTTTCAGAAAATTATATTTTATTTTTGAAAGACTTTTTAATAAAGAGAATTACATTATGCTGACAGATGGCTAAAAATGGCGCTAAAATCAGCGATGTTTAGCGATTTCAAAAGGAAAACTTTTCCCAGACAATTCGAATTAGTTTTGAAATACAGCAAAGTATTTTGCTTATTGGAAATATTAAATTTAATATAGTAGCTTGAAATTAAATGTAAAATAAAAGCTTCAAGAAATTTTTGTAAAAAAAAATTCATTTTCAAATCAATTTTGGAATAACTTATTTTGAAATTTACTGAATTTTATAAGCACATATATTCATAATATTAGTTTTTAAGGATACGGAGAAATCCAATCATTTTAACAAGGGTTGGTAGGGTATTCATTTTCACTGACGGCTATTGTATTAAAAAAAATAAAAGAAAAAGGTTATCGAAAAAAGGTTAAGATAAGGTAGGGTAGGGGTGCCTTTTCAAACGAACGATGACTTCCGTTCAACGCATGTCGCCTAGTCTTTATCAACGTCAAAATGTTTTTCGGCACTTGTTTCGCCGTTAAATTTGTACTTGTATACATAAAGATTTCTTCTAATAGGGTTGTTTGTATATGAATACGTCGTATTGAACTACAATTTTAAAATATTATTTTTCATTTTAATTACTAATAGACTATACATCTTTTAAAACAAATAAATGTAATAGAATTACTTAAATTATTAAAAAAATTATTATTAAATATCAAATATAAATATGTATATTTCATTTATCAATTTTTTTACACATGATGTAAGGAAAGTTTTTGAAAATGTCGACAAAGAATAGCTATTTCATTTTTTTGATTAAGTAAATTTTTATTTTTTATAAACCTAGTAATATATAGTTTCTCATGTATGAACAAAGGACATGGTTCATTTAATGACCAACATATTCTAGCTTTTCTTATTCATTTCCATTTCACAGTAGGTGTATTATTGGTCTCTTTTAAGTGCCAGAAATATTTCGATAGGGACATCTGCTTTAGGTATTTATTTATCCTAAATAACTTTGATGTTGGTTGAACCGCTTCTTGAACTCATCTCCTGTGCATTCAATGTAGACTTTTACGTTGTCTGGATCCTCAATAGATGAGATATTGTATTTTTACACTAATGATTCAGTGCGACATTTATTATTAAGAGGACAGTTATGAAGATTTCTGCAGTTTCATAATTTTTTTCATCTCTTTTTATTATTACACTGTCTAAATTTCATTGGTCTTGGTCTAAGTGTTTATTCAAGATATTATCATTAGGTTTCTTAATTTTTCTAAGTTTTCAGTACAGCTGTAACTTAATTTTAGGGTATTTTTATTGAATATAGTACTGAGTTTACTATCTTTAGAAAATGTTTACCGATTAATGCAAAGAATTTTTGTCCTAATTTGTTCTTAATCATTTGGTTGTATGGGGGTGTATACCAAATTATTTTTCTACTTCTGTTTTCCATTTTCATTTTTTATGTAAGTTAGCTTTGGGATTTTGTAGCCACTATCTGTTAGAGCTTTATTATAGAAATTAATATGTTCATAGAAAATTTTTTCATTTGCTGAATTTGTACTTATTCTTATTTCGATAGATAAAGGTATATGCTTAATTATAGATGGAGGATGATTAGATTTAGTGTGTATATATAAAGGATTAGTATTGTTTTTTTATAAGGTATGTATACATTTTTCATTAAAACTAATGTCATATTAAGGAAGTTCACCTTTTTTAATTTAGTGCTTACAGTAATTTTTAAGTTCCGGCATTTAAATTCTTTATCGTTCTAATTTTATCGTTTTAAAATTTGTTGAGTTCTTTATAGCCACAAGTCCATCGTCTCTGTATAATCCAATGTCAGTTATATTAATTTCGTGATATGTAGTGAGACTGTATAATATAAAAATACCTATAAAGTCAGAAGACTCACCTGAGTCGAGTGATCCCATTGTGATGTCTAAGTGGTCATAAGAATTTTTTATCGATTGCGCACCCTTATGTATTAGTACCGATTTTTTCGCATTTATAATAATGCTCTTTTCTCATTCTGTTACGTCCGTGTACTGGGTAGCAAAGTCCAGCGCATTCATAAACAGTTCTTTTGATATTGATAGTAATTTTACCCTACCGCCCCCTGTTAAAATGATTAGATTTCCCCGTATCCTTAGAAACTAATATTATGAATGTATGTGCTTATAAAACTCAGTAAATTTCAAAATAAGTTATTTCAAAATTCGCTTGAAAATGAAACAGGACTAGGGACTTTAATTTAATTCTTTAATTGAATTTGAAGGTTTTACTTTCTGTTTTAGAAATATGGTAATTCCTGTGTAGCATTGGAACCATATTTTTAAATTAGTAAATTTATATTTAGCTCTGTAGATTTGCATTGTGCACTGTTTTGTAAAAAGAAAAATAATTAATAAGAACACCGGATTATATATCTTACTATTATTTCTCTTTATTATAATATATATGTGTGTGTGTGTGTGTGTGTGTGTGTGTGTGTGTGTGTATGTATATATATATATATATATATATATATATATATATATATATATATGTGTATGTATGTATATATATATGTTTATGCATATATATTTGTGTGTATGTATATATATATATGTGTATGTATATATATATATTGTCATCCACAGACTGTTTAGCGGTATCTTCAAAGTGGTCAGGAGAGCTCAATTCAGTTGAAGAGCATTGCATAAATAGCAGCAAGAGCCACTGTTTTGAAATTACCCTTTTCTCAAGAGAGCTCAACCCGAGAGCATATATATTGTCATTCACAGACAGACTGTTTCGCTGTATCACAGCTCTTCAATGTGGCTAGACGTCCGATTGCTTTAAGCCGGGATTGAAACCCGACCGATTTGGCAGCAGTCAGAGATCCTACCCCTATCGTCGCATAGGGAAATTTTAACTTTTTTCTATGCGAAATACACCAGTGGCCCGGAGAGCTCAATTCAGTTGAAGAGCGATATATATATATATATATATATATATATATATATATATATATATATATATATATAATGTGTGTCTGTGTCTTTGTATGGCAATAAGAGGAGGGTTTATTAACTGAAAATAAGAATCCTCGTTAAAACTAAGAAGTATTAATGTTTATCGATTTATAAAGAAGATTAACGCTTTACGTTAAATATAAATTGTAATGAAATAAATGTTCATAAATATTCAAACTCATCACGAAGTTGGGTTTAGTCATTTAAATTTCTTTATAATCTTCTCAAGATTATTGACGTAACTATAACTTAATTTTAGTGTGTTTTTGTTACATATTTTACTATTAGGGTTACTTTTAGGGTAATGTTTATCAGTTAAATGGAGGAACTTCTGGCTTAACTTGGAACTGACTAATTGATTAAATGGGTGCGACGGTGTACCAAATGATTTTCTTTTTCCTATTTCTTTTCCTTAGATCAGTATTATCATATTTTCTATTCACGAAGGAGAGAAAAGAGGAAAGATCGGAAACACTGTCTTCATTATGAAGTGAGAGCAGGTGTGGGGGAAATTACATCCAGTAAAATGTTGGCTTTAGGTCAACAGGGTGCCTGGACAAAATGGGGAAACCTAGAAAAAAGAAAACTGTTAAATGTAGCCCTCTCTTCTACTCCAATAGCTTCATGTCTCGCACCTCTCGTGTGTGGAACTCCCTCCCCTTTTCCTATTTCCCTGATAGCTATAATCTCAAATTATTCAAATGTAATGTCAATCGACGTCTCCAGATGCCTTGATCCATCCCCTGTCTTTCTCTTCATCCCTTTCTCTATCACTCCTCTTTGCTCTTGTTCCAACTCTCTGTAACCCATTGCGTGCTAGTGGCATCCCGCCTTTCTTGTGGTGAAAGAAAAAAAAAGAAAAAGATTATTGACGCAACTATAACTTAATTTTAGTGTATTTTTATTAAATATTTTACTATTATGTTTATTTTTAGGGAAATGTTTATCAGTTAAATGGAAGAACCTAGAAAAAAAGGAAGATTTTCTGGACGGATCTCTTGTATACTAATCCCAGTCATACAAGCTTCCATTTGCAGGCAGTGTATGATGCATTACCCAGCACAGAGTCAAAATAGTGAGTACATTTTGGGAGAACACCCTGTATATATAAATTTAAGTTTAATCATTGAAAACTCTCCAGTAAAGTACCTCCAGTAAATATTTAAGATCGTCTGGAATGGTCGGCCATTTTTTAAATTTTATTTATATTTGTTTTTAACATAAGCACATCTCTTTGCTTGTTTTTATTACTCTGTTGTTTGTGGGGGCAATAAATGCTTTTGTTAAACAAAGATGGGGAAAAAGAAATCATTTCTTATGTCAGTTATGTCAAACAAAGATTGCAAGTAATGAATATTTAATTAAAAATGATTGGTGGTTTTCGTTAATAGATTGATTTTCATGTCACAATGTTTGTGAAAGAAAATGGATTTCTTGACATCACTGTGAATATTTTAGGCTTTCATGTTCGTCGCCTGATAAGAATAAAATAAATCCACATTCCCATTTTATAATTGAATCGTAATGACCGACAATTCGTACACAGGATTCATGTTAGCCGAGGAAGAACCGCTAAATAGGCCCAATTTTGCAAATCAAAAATCTCTTCTTTGTTTCTTATGCACACCTCTTTAAAATGGATGTTTACATATAGGGAACAAAATCTGTGGGCTTGATGCATTGTGTTTAAGTAACATCATATGTATGTTTTATCGATGCCATTATATATATATATATATATATATATATATATATATATATATATACAATATTATATATATAGATAAATATATAATAAATAATATAATATTATAAATATAATATATAATATAATACTATATATAAATATATAATATAATATATATGATAATATTATATCTAATATATATTATATATATATATAATATTATATTTGTATATAAATATATAATATATATATATAATATATTATTATAATATATATATATTATATAATATATATATATATAAATATATATTATATATAATATATATATATATATATATAAATATATATATATATATATATATAATATTATATTTATATATAAATATATAATATTATATATATATAATATATTATTTATAATATTATATATATAATATATATATTATATATATATAAAATATATAATATTATATATATAATATATATTATATATAATATTATTTATATAATATACAATATTATATATTTATACATATACATTTTATTTATATTATTATATATGTGATTATTTTAGGTGTTGACAGCTTGATTGATAACCGTAAATTTAACTAATTTTTTATACGGGTGGCATAACTTTAAATATTACTTGATGCATATAACGTGAGCGCCTTTATTATATATTTTTTTAACACCAAATAATCTTAAACTTTTATATAAAAGTGAACAGTTAACGCACAGAGGCGACAGGCTGTTTCATGCTAGGCGCAGTAGTCATGAAACAGCCTGTCGCCTCTGAGTGTTGACTTTAATGTTTATTTATATATATATATATATATATATATATGTGTGTGTGTGTGTGTGTGTGTGTGTGTGTGTGTGTGTGTGTGTGGTGGATTCTTCTGTCGTATTCAACGTACGAGAGTCAAGTAGCTCACTTCCTAGACCAGCCCATATGATTTGATTATAGTTGTGAAGGCTTTGTCCAGAAATAACCACACTTTTTGAAGGGCCGAATACAGAGACCTGGTGCACTACGTGCCACAAGGTCCCCAAACGATCCTCCGCAGGTTTTGAATTCAGAGTTGTCCTTCTCCTAGACCAGTTGCCACCCAAGGCTATAGAACCAGTCTGTCCTACTACCCATTATATATATATATATATATATATATATATATATATATATATATAGTTGTTATTGTAATTTACCCAGGCACGCATGGACAGTCCCAGCTATAAATAGGAGCAGGTACTGCCTTTTAGAGAGGGAAGTTTCCAGCAGTTAGCTCTGACAGTCGGACCGAACATCCTTGCTGTAACACTCTCGTTTGTATATGTTTGTATTACTGTTTCTGTTAATATATTTGTTTAATTCTATTCCTCTCTTTGTGTCTTTATTTCTGGCCCCAACAAGGCCACAAAAATAATGCATACACGCGTGTATGTGTTTGATGACAATGTTTTGAAATAAAAATACTCTATTCAATTTACAAGAAAATTTAGTCATTAAATAAGAAACAGTTTTTAAATGTACCGTATTTAAAATTTAAAACTGTTGTTGTTTAAGTTGCTATTTTTAATCAAACCATAATTTCCCATTATTCAATTGAAATCCTTTATTATGAAAAATATTTAAATTGTATAGATTTAAAATTATACAGTCAAATCACGTAAAATACATCTGTTCTCGTTCGATCATCGCAGTTAAGCAACGTCGAGTCAGTACTTAGATGGGGAACCGCTTGGAAACAGCGGGTACTACAAGCAATCTCCTGCAATGTGAAATATGCTCTGGCTTTAAATAACTTACAAAATGGTGATAAACCGTAAACATAATGAATCAAAACAAACTCAGTTCAAACTATTTCTTTTTATTATCCTATGTTTGGAATCTTTTTTGCTTTTCGAGCTGGATCCGGAAATGGCAAGGCATATTCCGAAGTAATGAAGATGCTGGGTGGCCTTTGAACAGGCGACAGAGTTCCACGCCGGTTGGAAGGTTTGGTGGACTGACCAATGGGTAGGACCTTGATAGGTGAAGCTGGGGTTTCCAGTCGCACTTTCGATGTGATTTTGTGGATAAAACTTCGTGCTTCTTGCCAGTAATGTGCTGCAGAGAGATTAGAAGAGCAATTGGATTCAGTGGGATAACGACATGGTCAAGTAGAAGATTAGCCACGCCAAAATGAAAATAAAGAGGAAAATATTAACAGCATGCGTGTTAAGCGCGAAACGATATTAATTACGTCACGTCCCCATTTTGGAATTTGCGCTTTGTCTACATTTAGTCCTCTGCACGCTGGTGTAACTAAATAACAGATTTCTAGCGATTCAACCCAAAATATGTTTCAGTTTTAAAAAATAACCTACAAAATGGTTGATAAACTGTAAAAAATAAATCAAATAAAGTATAATACAAGAATAATAAAGGAAAAAAAATCTTGCATCTTAGTAGTTTAACGTCTTTCTTGGAGTGAAATGATTAACAAAATATGTAGGTCTATGGGAGGAGTGTAAAATCCTTCTCATAAGAGCTTAACGTATTTATATATATATAACGTGTATATATATATATATATATATATATATATATATATATAGTGTCAAACCTAGTGAGCCAGTCAAATCTACCCAGGTTTCACCTAAAGCGGATCGAAAAGCCTTCCTGACGACCCACTTAGGTGAAACCTGGGTAGGTTTGTCTGGCTCACTAGGTTTGACTAGGTCTGCTCTACGGTTGTATTGAGCTCTTTTGTTAGTTAGTTGTTTACTCGTGTCGGGGTTTTTTCTTTGGGCTTCAAACCTGTACCTGTGCGGATTTTTTCGACAGACTTTCATGTTTCTAGCTCTTTTTTTTTTTAAAACCTTTTTTTCCTTCGAGATTGATTTGATTATTGGCAAATCAAAAATTCGAGGATTTTTCGAAACGAGTTTACCTATATATATATATATATATATATATATATATATATATATTATATATATATATATATAAAATATGTATATTAGTAATTTTAAAAGTTACTCCAAAAATTCGCTTGAGGATGAAATGGAACTAATGTCTTTAATTTAATTGCAAAATTAAATTAGTGGCTTTTAGCTTCCATTTTTGAAACATGATTAGAACTGTGTAGCGGAAAAAACCATATTTTAAATCAATTAATTTATAATATTAATGCTCTGTAAATTTACATCGAGCACTATTTTGTAAAAATAAAAATACCTATAAGAACACCGGGTTATATATCTTACTGTTCTTTATATATATATATATATATATATATATATATATATATTATATATATATATATATATTTGAGTGTGCATGACTGCCTATATCTGAGTGTGTTTATATCAATACAGCGTGTGTAGCTATAAAAATGGACACCGAGATCAACGCTAAGCGGGGACAGTCTGTTTCATGCTTGAACGCAATCTTAAGTTGTGATATATTTATGAGTTAAGGTGCTCAGTATCAGGGATAGAGCGTATTTAAATATAAAACGTAACTAAAATGTAAAATACTTTAGACAAAGCCAATACTTTAAACTAAACACAAGATAACGAAGCCACGAAAAAAATAAACAGAAATATTCCTCTGCACGCTGGTGTAACTAAATATCCGGCGATCCAATTCAAAATATGTTTCAGTTTTAAAAATAGCCCACAAAATGGTAGATAAACTGTAAAAAATAAATCAAATAAAATATAATACAAGAATAATAAAGGAAAAAAAACTCTTGCATCTCGGAAGTTTCTATCGCCTTTTTGGGTGAAATGATTAACAAAATATGTAAATCTATGGGAGGAGTGGAAAACCCTTCTTCTAAGAGCTTAACGTATTTACGTTATTTTATGTATGCGTGTAACAACAGTGATATTTGTACTGCGGCTACATCTCGCTCGTATATATTTTTCGGATTGTATGGAATATTTAAAAGTTAGAATTATAATTTGCAACAGGAAACTTAGAATTCAAATAATAATTTTAAAAAAATAATTTTACCCCAAGCAATGCGAAGAATGCCACTAGTATGCAGGGGAGAGTGTTACAGGGAGTTAAAGTGAAAGAGAAAACTAAGAACAGGGAGGATTGTGGAAAGGACAAATGATGAATGGGAATCAAGAAGACAGAAGATAGCGACTGATGTTGCATTTAAATTTTTGAAGATTGTAGTTATCTGGAAAGCAGGAAAACGGGAGGGAGTTCCACAGGTGGGAAGTGCGAGAAAATAAACTGTTGGAGTAGAAGTGGCGTTTGCATTTAGCTATTTCAACAGCAGACGGGTGGGACCTAGATGCCAATCTAGTAGCACGCTTAAATTCATGTAGTCGGAGCACTTGCCATGAAGATATCTGTAGAAAAGACAAAGGGAAGCCACTCCACGTCGGTGATAAAGTGACTAAAGTCGAGATGCCTGGTCAGGTTCGATTAAACCCTTCATTGGATTTTGTCAAAAATCTCGAGATGTGAAGTAGGATCACCAGACCAGATATGGCAACAGTATTCAATGCACGGACGAATGGTAGATTTGTAAATGTGCAAGATGGATTCTGACGAGAAAGGTTTTCTGGGACGACACAGTGAGCCAACTTTCCTTGCAGTAGATTCAGCTATTGATTCGATGTCCTCGCTCCACTTCAAGTCAGTTGAAAACGTGAGGCCAAGAAGACGTAGAGTATTGCTCTCCTGGAGTCTAGCGTCGGCCATACTGCTGGCAGGAAGAAAGGGTTCTCTATGGTGCTTAAATGAAAGCTGTTTTGCCTTTAAGGCGTTAAAATTTACAAGACATTTCTTGCCCCAGTTAACCATTCATTGGGGGTCCTTTTCAAGAGCAGCTGCCAGATTTACTTTGTCGGATCTGTTCTGAATATACGAAAACTTAGTTTGGGAATCCAGTATTGTTCACATGGCTCGGTCAAGAAATACTGAAAACTGAAATTAATTTACGTTACGCTATTTATAAGAAAAAATCGGATCAAAAGTTACAAGTTAGAATTACTAAGCTGAGAAGTTTTATTGGTTAATAAATATATTTCCCAATTTTTAATTTCAATTTTTAGGAGAGAAAAGAGCTTTGATACTTTTCTGGTGTGAGCATTCAGTTTTGGTAGAAAACGAGAAGGATATGGTCTGGTTTTTTGATAGTAACTTTAATGGTGTTTGAGATATCGTCGCTGATTGGTTAATAAATGCTAATGTGGAAATTTGAATTTGGAGCTTGTGGGATTCTACTTTTGAATTGAGATTTTTTACAATTTTTAACGCACTACCCACCCCAAAAAACAACAAAAAACATCGAAAGCCTAATATTTACAATTGCAGGGGGGTTCAAATTTCTATGGAATAAACAACAGACCTGGTATTGAAAACCTCTATCCAACCTCTCCTGACCACTGTCTTGTGCCTTTCGTCTGACAGAAACATTGAAATGGATAAATTCTATATTAGTTTTGCGACGGTTTTTTGTAGCTATCACAGTTAAATTCCAGCAGGTATATATATATATATATATATATATATATATATATATATATATATATATATATATATATTGAAAAAAAAATATTAAAAAATTAAAATCTTCAGACACACTGGATTAATATGTAGATTAATATTCTTTCGTTTTTTTATTTTTTATTATTATTTCATTTAGATTCATCGACTAGTTTCGTCCAAAATGGCCATCATCAGGAGAAGAAATATTTCTGCTTGCTGGTAGCAGTAAACTACAGAAATGAATGTCTTGATGAAGAAAATGAACTTTTGTCTGTAGTTTTCATTTGTTTTTTTTTTATTTTTAAAAAATCTTTTTAACATTCCTTGTGTTGGTCAAACAGTCTCTTTTAAGTTGTTATTTGAAATAAGAGCTGGATGGATCTATGCTGCTCTGAATTCCCCTGGTCAGTTTGACAGTTTTATTGGTTCCTGGAAAGGTGTTGTGTCTCTGTTAAGTGTGTGTGTGTGTTATTTGGTTCTTAAGGAGTGAGTGAGTATGATATGTGTTAGCGTGTATATTGCTGTGGGTGTGTGTTATCATTTGGCACATTAGGGAGTGAGTGAGTATGATGTGTGTATGTTCGCGTGGGTGTGTGTGTATAAGTGTGAGGCCTCCCCACCTCCGTATGCATGTCTGTCTTGTGTGGGTGAGAAATGTGGATAAGTTTTGATTTGTAGGGTTATATATTAGTACTATCTATATTGTTAAATTTATGGTTTAGCCCGGCTGTATATTGTGTTTTTAGACGTTGTATCCACTTATTTTCATGGGACTCTTTCTAATGTTATCTGCTCTGAACTTTTCTATTCTCTCAATTATAATGAATTTGGCATGGGTTTTGAAATCGTGTTTTTGTGTTGTTCTACAGGTAATAATTTTTCATGGGGAGTCGACTTAATTCGATTGCGATAATTATTAATTCTGTAGTGAAAGGGCCATTCAGATTATATATATATATATATATATATATATAAAATAGATGGCCACTCGTATTCGAGGGTAACCGTCTATTAGAGCGACAACGATAATATCACTTCCAATTTAGATGCTGGTTGGGCTGATAATTAATCGTATGCGAAATCTTATATAACCAATTATTGTACAGAGGACTGATATAAAAACAGTATTTACTTTTGTTCAATTTATTCGAGTATTACTTTTTTCCCTGTACGCCATAGCCCTGCATAGACTAGCCTAATAAGAAGATACCCACGATGATTCGATTTTGGCTGCCTTATGATCAAACTTAAATCCCAACGTGGGATAAGGTTAGCTCTGGATTGAAGCGGTCACTTCAGCGACCAGCCGCGGTGTTGGAAGTCTTGGACGACCGAGGAGAGTGTTGTACGATTACATCTCAAGCCATGTGGTTTCATTAAAATAGTTCTTTAGTCTGACCGAAATTTGCGGGTAAATAAAATAAAAATCAACAAATAAAACAATAATCATAAATAAAAAAGACAAAACACATTTTCTCATAATGCTAGTAATAAAGGAGCCGGAATGTTTATTACCTTACCTAGCTTCGTCAAACACCCGTAGGTGGCGCTGTTTAAGTCTATAACAAGACAAACATTTCCTTCCTCACTCTTTCTCCCTCTTGCTCCAAGATGTAGCATGACGTGGAAAAACGGACGCCCTCGCTGGAGCACGTCGGTTTCTCTGGTCCGCAGATGACTGAACATTTTTTTCCACTTTCCAACATACAGTGTTCGCACGTGTCTTCGAAAACCTCCACATATGAAGTAAATCAACCTTTTCTATGGTTGTTCCAACTCAGCGCAAGGCCGACTTGAGCTCGACCATTATGGCGGTGCTTATCCTGCTTAACCGAAATTACTTCTGGATCAGAAAAAAGAAAACGGACATATCCAAGAGACATAGAGAACTTTGTTTGTCTACCACAGCAAAGAAAAGTACAAACGGTCAGTCTTGATAAACTCCTCAAATATGAAGAACAGACTTAAAGCAATAGAAATGGGGTTCTACAGAAGGATGCTGAGGATACCATGGTCAGAATATGTGAGCAACGACGACGCTTTAGAAAAATAGATACAAAAAGGAAACTTATACTTAACATCAGGAAAAGACAGTTGAAATTGCTAGGACACATAATGAGGAAAGAGGGCTTGGAAAATCTGATACTCACAGGGACAAATTGGAAGCAAGAGGCACAGAGAAAAGCAACGCATAACATACTTAGCTTGTGTAAATGGATGGCGGAACAGGGTTTAGGCGAAATAGCAAAAAGACTAAATTTATTAAGAGCTGTAAAGGACAGGAAGTTGTGGAGAGCCATGATCATCAACACCCTGAAGAGACACTGCATAGAAGAAGAAGAATCGTTGCGGATGTAAACAACGCATAACGAGTAAATGGATGGCAGAGCATGGATTAAGAGAGATTAAAAAAAAGTCAAAATTTATTAAGAGCAACGAAAGAGAGGAAATTGTGGATCGCCTACGTCCCGAAGGGACACGGCACGAAAAGAAGAAGTATAAACCCAACCGGCTGTAACAGCAAAATTGTCCAAATCGGGTAACAACAAACTTGTCCAATGGTTAGGTTAAGCTTTGTATTATAGAAATGATTAAAGATATCTTACTGGAATTCTCCAGAATTTTTATAACACGACTGGACTCTACTTTAAGCAATAAAAACGTATAATTACTCTCCCAGTTCTCATAGAAGAATCGTGATGAAATCGATCATAAACGAAAATGACATGTTCATCATTAATTAACCATAGCTAAGGATCGAAAGCTCATGAAGGATTGAAATCTACAAATCAACAATTCGCCCTTGCATGGATTATTGCTGCCATATATGGTCTGGAGCCCCTTCTGTTTGCCTCGGGGTTCTTGATAGGCTCCAGAGGCGGATACGCAATATAACTGGCTCTGCTCTGGCATCTCGTCTACAGTCACTTTATCACAGACGCGCCGTCGCCTCTCTCTGTCTGTTTTACAAATACTTTCATGGCAATTGCTCCGAGGAGCTGCATTCGCTGGTTCCCAGACTTCATGAGTTCAAGCGCCCGACGAGGCTGGCATCCCGCTCTCACCCCTTCACTGTCGAAACTCCTAAATGTAGTCGTCTCTTCTACTCCAATAGCTTCATGTCTCGCACCTCTCGCCTGTGGAATTCCCTTCCCTATTCCAGTTTCCCTGAGAGCTATAATCTCCAGCTATTCAAATGTAATGTCAATCGACATCTCCACTTGCCTTGATCTATCCACTACCCTTCTCCTCATCCTTTCTTCTATCACTCCTATCTGATCTTGCTCCAAATTTTCTGTAAACCCCTTGCGTCCTAGTGGCTTCTCCCCTTGCTTAGGGTGAAATGCTTCAAATATATATATATATATATATATATATATATATATATATATATATATATATATTATTCCAGGATTATTTTCTAACGTGTTCGAAATGATTATCGCCATCTCTAACCTTCTGAATTTCTATCCTGAAGTAACAAGTTGCCTCATATGCCTCATGTATGATTTCATTTTCAAGTCATTTTTCACTGCTCTTTGGACTGTTATAGCTGAAACTCCTCTTTCATATACCAAACGTCGTATGGATTGAGTTAGATCTTTTTTAATTGATCTCTTTAGCTCTAAGTTGAAATGATGATCCGTTTTGCTGTTGTGACCTCCTTATCCAGTTTTCCTTTCTACTGTTTCCTCTTTTTAAATTTAATCATCACTATCTTGATGGTTCTTGAATGGACTTTGCAGATGGAAGCCAGAGTATGAATGTTGGTACCATTACTTAAAGCCAGAATGATCTTTTTCCTTAGATGACAGAACAGGGATTAGGAGAGATAAAAAAAAAATGGCAACATTTATTAAGAGCTACGAAAGACAGGAAATTGTGGAGGGACACGATCGCCTACGATCCGAAGGGACACGTTACATAAAGAAGAAGTATAAGCCCACCTACAATACTCTTTTTCCTCTCACCATTGCTCATTTGGGAAGAGAGTGGATCTGACAGAAAACGATTTTAACCTGTTCTCTTTCTAGCTGAATGACTCAAAGGGGTTTTCAGTGGTTCTGACGAAAAATGGTGACAAGATGGCTAAATGTCTAATCTGAAAACCTGGAAAAATAAACTCAATTAGTTTAGTCTTTTTTTTTTTTTAATATTAAGCAGTTTGTGGGATGGACAATTATGCTGTTACACGATTTGGACAATTTTGTTGTTACACGATTTGGACAATTATGCTGTTACACAATTTGGACAATTTTGTTGTTACACGATTTGGACAATTTTGTTGTTACACGATTTGGACAATTTTGTTGTTACACGATTTGGATAATTATGCTGTTAGACGATTTGGACAATTTTGTTGTTACACGATTTGGACAATTATGCTGTTAGAAGGTTTGGACAATTTTGCTGTTACACGATTTGGACAATTATGCTGTTACACAATTTGGACAATTTTGTTGTTACACGATTTGGACAATTATGCTGTTACACAATTTGGACAATTTTGTTGTTACACGATTTGGACAATTATGCTGTTAGACGATTTGGACAATTTTGTTACACGATTTGGACAATTATGCTGTTAGAAGATTTGGACAATTTTGCTGTTACACCCAGTGCACCAAAACACGCAACCTTTAACTTCCATAGACTAAAAAGAAATGTTCGTTTCTTTTATCACCCCCGACAAAATGCGAACGTTTCAGGTCGTCTTCTCCGTCAAGTAAAATAGAATCGATTGCAACCATTTACACTTCGTTAAAACTAAAACCCAATAATTAGGCGCTGCTGTTTCCTCAAATCCGGGCTCGTATCATAAGACCAAATTCAGCTAGCTTTATGATCTGTCACGATAATAAAGAATCGAAGACCTCTAAAGCCAGGGCGCCTATCTGTCTCCGAAAAGGAAAACTAAACCAAAACCCTCTCCATTTATGAGACTATGGAAACCGTACCCAAATTTTCGCCTGCGAAATCGATTCACGATAATGATTTACACTTATTTCTCAGGGATATCAACACTCCGCTTTCTGGGTAAGATAATAAAGTACATCCGCGTCCTGGGTAAGACGATAAACTACATCCAGCAGCAAGGCCTCTGTTCAGGTTTTGAGGAGTGTGGAACCACCTCTTAATTGCTGGTGTTCCCATGTCTACCCTGACCCGGGGTGGTAGCACCTGTTAGGGTCCCAACTATGGGCAAATAGTTAACCCCTAAACTGGGGTCAAAACACTATGAAAGTGTCAAAATAGGTTTTAATACCAGCAATCAATTTTTGAAGGAAAAATTATTATCATCAATATATTTTTGAAGAAAAAATATTACCGGTAATAAATCTTTGAGGAAAAAATTACCAACAATATATTTAAAAAAAAAAGAAACGTTACCAGTAATAAAAAACTTGTCGGCATTAAATAATCCACTGAGGTTGATATGCTGCAAAACAAAATAAGCCCAAACCCCAATCTACAAACTGATTTCATACAAAGAATACATATTCTATTCATACGAACCTATCCTAAAAATCTTGTAGCCATTAAATAACCCATTGAGATATTGAAATGCCGTTATACAAAATAAACACAAACCCTGATCTACAAATTGATTTCTTACAAAGAATACATATTCTATTCATACGAACCTATCCTAAAAATTATGTCGGCATTAAATAACCCATTGAGATGTTGACATGCTGTAAAACAAAATAATCCCAAACCCTGATCTACAAACTGATTTCTTACAAAGAATACATATTCTATTCATACGAATCTTTCAAAAAAATCTTGTCGGCATTAAATAACCCATTGAGGTGTTGATATGCCGGAAAACAAAACAAAACAAAACAAATCATCAACTCCTCCTCCTCTTCTTTTTCTTTATATCGTATCTCTTCAGGACATGGGCGATCGCGGATCTTTACAAACTCCTCTTAGCTCTAAGTAAGATTTGACTTTTTGCTACCTTTCCTAAACCTTGTTCCGCCATCCATTTTAACTCAAGTTCGTCGTGTGTTTTTTTTTTCCTCAGTGCCTCTTGCCTTCAATCTGTCCTGTGAGTATCAATTTTTCAAAGCCCTCTTTTGTGCTCTAGAAAATTTAACTCTACTCTTCCTGATGTTAAGTATAAGTGTTCTTTTTCTTTCCATTTTCTTTAAAACTACGTCGTTGCTCACATGTGCAGGCCATGGTATTCTCAGAATCTTTATCCAGAAACATAATTCTTTTGACGCAAGTCTTTGTTTAATCGCTGAGGTGATTGTTCTGCATTCACTGCCATATGAGAGGATCCTGATTGCATATAAGTTAACCAGTCTTTTCGCTGTTTCTAATGAACTTTTCGTGTTTCTTAATATATTGCTTAGCTTTTGGAAGGTATCTTTCGCTCTTCCATTGCGTCTTCGGATTTCGGTGTTATATTTTACATCTTCTGTTAAAATAATTCGTAGATATTTAAATTTCTGTAGTTGCTTAATTTTGGTCTCTCCAATTTGTAATTTGCATTTTGGGCAGTTCCTTTTGTTGACAACAGTAAACTCTTTTATTGCAGTTGATGTTTAGTCCTTTCTTCTCGCAAGATCTATTGTATAAAATACAGTTTTGGCATTAGGTTGAAAATGGTGGGAGGAGGGCTGGGGTTGGTCGTCACTTACTATCTTACACCTAGTTAATCCGATTCACGACCCATTCACTCGTTACAATTTGCACATTCACCACAAGAACTCATCTATCATCAATCAATCTTCCATGTACCATAATACTGCATACACTCAGGGAACCTACAAAAAAACCCATGGCATAAAAATTTAATGTGCATAAAATTCTATATATAAATATCTGCAGAAGGAACACCTCGAGGCGGTGTAATAGTTAGAAAGCTTGTCTTGCTAGATCAATTATAACTGAGTAGTGAATTCGATCCTCACTGGGTGCCCCATATTTTCGGGCTTGTGCCACGTCTACGCTGTGCTTAGAAAATCGCTAGGCACCTCGACCTGGTGTAATGGTTAGCAAGCTTGTCTTGCTAGATCAATTACGACTGAGTAGTGAGTTCGATCCTCACTGGGAGCCCCATACTTTCGGCCTCGTGCCACATCAAATTTGAATCTGGCTTTGAAAAATCACTATACCTAGGGCACTTCGAGGTGGCGTAATGGTTAGCAAGCTTGTCTCGCTAAAACAATTACGACTGAGTAGTGAATTCGATCCTCACTGGGTGCCCCATACTTTAGGCCTTGTGCCACGTCTAAGCTACGCTTAGAAAATCATTTAGAGCACCTCGAGATGGTGTAATGGTTAGCAAGCTTGTCTCGCTAGAGCAATTACGACTGAGTAGTGAGTTCGTTCCTTACTGGGTGCCCCATACCTTAGGCCTTGTGCCACGTCTAAGCCGGGTTTAGAAAATCACTATCCAATTATATTATTTGGGCACCTCGACGTGGTGTAATGGTTAGAATAAAAATCTCGCAAGAACAATTACGACTGTTTAGTGAGTTCGATCCTCACTGGGTGCCTCATACTTTCGGCCTTGTGCCATATCTGAGCTACGCTTGGAAAATCATTATAAAAATATGCAGATGATATACAATGAGCAAGGAGGGGACGACCCCCCTAAAAAACAACTAAAACAAAATAAAGACAACTGATGTTAGTTGGACCCATCCAACCCTCAAAAGAATTAAGAGAGGCTGCTTTATTCTGCCGTTAGACAAATAAATAATGCTCTCCGCTATGGTAACTAGACATTAAGAATTTAATTGGCGATAAGGTCTTATCAATTTACAGTTAAGCTGACGAGATGTAATCGTAAATTCTACGCAAACAATTTATTTTCTGATAGCCTTTCCTCTATCGATGCTCCTTTATAAAATCCAAAGAAACAGCAATATTATTGGTCCTGACCTGGCATCTAGGCCTCAGTCACTTTCCCATCGCCGTAACGTAGCCTCCCTGTACCTTTTCTATAAACACTTTTATGGTAATCATTCTGATAGCCTTTCCTCTATGGTACCTAGACTTTATGAATTTTAAGCACAGTACTAGATTTGCTGCAAGGATTTTCTGAGAAAGTGACTGAAGCCGAGATGCCAGGTTAGGACCGATAACATTGCAGATTCTTCTTTGGATTTTATCAAGAATACTTCCATGGTAATTGTTTAGATGAATTCTTCGGTATTATTTTGTTTGGTTTCCTGCAATTAGATTTTAAATTGTTGTTTTATTACCCCCCTCCACCAAGGCAATCAATTTTACATATAGTAACTAGTTAGGACTTCATGGAGATTCTGAGGTATTATGATGATTGTACTAAGGATGGTAAGTAAAAATGCGTTGTTTTAGTGTCAGGAATATTGTTGTATGTTTGGGTCAGTCTTTGTGGCTAGCTAAGGATTAAGATAGAAGAAGACCGTCCAATCCCCCATTCCCCTTTTTGGCCTTGTGCCACACTTTGTAAATATTACAAATAAATAATACTTTCCACTATGGTACCTAGATTTTAGGAATTTAATTGGCGGTAAGGTCTTATCAATTTACATTTGACTAAATATAATCGTAAATTCTATACAAACAGATTATTTTCCTGACTGTGGAACTGTCTTCCATTTCCATGTTTTACAGCCAATTTTGATCTTCAAACATTTTTGTTTCTGTCGCATTTAGGAATTCGGATGGGGGGGGGTATGACAAACTGTTGCACCATGCATCCAGACGATTTGAAAGATATATTTATAGATATATGAATTGCTTTTTTACGGTTTATCAACCATTTGATAATTATTTAAGGCCGAAAAATATTTTAGGTTTTAAGAATAATTCTTTCTTTACATTCAAGCGATCTGGGAGAAAGAAAGAGAAAACGAAGAAGAAAGAAAGAAAAAAATAATACGAAAACTGGTCATAGGCGAACACACACACACACGGCTTAAGAGACGGAAATGGTGTGGAAAAAGAGTTATGGTTGACAGATAGCAGATGTCGAAAATATCTAGGTCACCTACGAACAAGCATTTGACCGATTTCCGCGTGTCCACGAAAAATGGAATCTTGTTATCAATTGGATACCGCCCAAAAAGGAAAAACTCCATTGTTGAACATTGACGAAACATAGACAGTCTTCAGAATTAGAAAAATCCCACCCAAGAAGTTTTCACTGGCAAAATTTGTCTTTCTTTTGGCAGAATAAACGTTTGCCCTGCGATAATAAAGATTTTTGTTATCAAACCTCGGCCGAAAGGAAAATGAAATATTTTTATTTCGCTTAGAAACGCCAGCTAGACTAGGAAATTCCTTTCTTGGATGATGTCCAATTAGCGATAAACTGCTTGACAAATACCACGTGTAGAGCCGAAAGTGTCATCTCGGTCGCTCATGATAAGGGCGATTTAATTAATATTTTTTTTTGTTAAGCAAGGTATTTCTTTCCCAAAACAAAACCACGGATTGTTCACGCCCGACTAAGACGTCATTTGCCAACTATATCACATGACGCACGAAGGAGGAGGAAAGATACCCGACTAAGACGTCATTGGCCAAGTAGATCACATGACGCACGAAGGAGGAGGAAAGATGCCCGACCAGGACCTCATTGGCCGAGAGCGGTCACGTGACGCACGAAGAAAATCGGTCGACGCCTCTATCAGAAGTGTAAGTGTGAGGAGCCGATACGAAGAAGTGGGGAAGTTGGTGCACGCCCCTCAGAAGCACAGTAAGAGAGTGGTAGTGAGAGGAGAGTTACCGAAAATGGAAAAGAATGAAAAATCCCTAACCAGAAATAAGAAGGGTGGATACGTATTTAGAATTATCGAAGAAACCCTGGCGCCGACAGACCCACCCCAGTTTTGACGGCGTCAATAAAAGCGTGACCCCAACCGACAGAAAGGAGTTGAGCCGCGGACGGCGGGCCGAATTCGTTCGCCCCCTAGCGGGCAGGAGAGGCCAGTTCGTTTGGCCTGAGTGAAGAAGTTCGTTCGACCCAAGCTGGCGAGAAGTTAGTTCGCGCACCAGCGGCGGAGATGAGTGACCAGTAATTCAGACTCTGGAGAGAAGTTTGAGTTCAGCCGCGGACCCTGGCGAGAAGTTTTGAGCCTTGGACGACAAGCGGAGATGAGTGACCAGTAATTCAGACTCTGGAGAGAAGAAGTTTGAGTTCAGCCGCGGACCCTGGCGAGAAGTTTTGAGCCTTGGACGACAAGCAGAGATGAGCGACCATGTACCGAACAAATAGACATAAAAAGTTTGTTACCTTTTTCTTTGATACTTTGGATTTTGTGAGTTTTCATTTTATTTTCTTTTATACATAATTGTGTGTTATCACCCCGTTGAACTCAGCTTGCATTACGGCCCCAACCCTTGTTGACCTCGTCTGTCTAAGATCAATTCACAACGTGGGTAAGCAGACTGGAGATCAGTGCAGTTACCCTGGTAACCAGGCATTGGAAGCGGGTTGGGAACGGCGAGGCTGGTATCAATCTAACCAGATTCCTACCCGAATCACCAAATGGTTAGAACGTCACGTTTGGAGCAGCGAGGAGCGAACAGCTGACGCCGCGGCGAAGACGTCACAATTGGTGCTGTTTGGGGACGTCACATCTGACGCCGTGACCGGGACATCAGAGCCTGGGGCAGCCACGTGACGTCACATCTGGCGCCGTGGTGGATCAGGATAGAACGACACAGTCGGCGCTGCGACCGGGGGACGACGTCACAAACATTATTTTGTTTAGTTTCATGTAAATAGTTTTTTTTCATATTGTAAATATACATTGATGTTAAATTTTAAATTGTTGTTCTATTCCCCTCCCTCCCACAGATAATAAATTGTACATATGGGGACTAGTTAGGACTTTCATGGAAATTCTGAGGTATTATGGTGGACGAAGTAAGAATTGTAAGGAAGAATGCGTTGTTTTGGTGTAAGGAAATATGGTATATTTGGGTCAGTGTTTATGGCTAGCTATGTTTAACGTTACAACAGAAGAAGACCGTCCTTTACCCCCATTCATCTTTTTGGCCTTGTGCCACACTTTGTAATTATTGCAAATAAATAATACTCTTTGCTATGGTACCTAGACTTTAGGAATTTAAGCGCAGTACTAGATTGGCAGCTAGGTCTCGTCGATTCACAGTTGAATCGGCTAAATGTAACCGTAAGTTCTATGCTAACAGTTTCCTTTCTCGTACTTCTTGCTTGAGGAATTCTCTTCCGACCCCTTGCTTCACAAATCTTCCAAAATTTAAATGCAAAGTCTAATGTTATCTGCTGTTTTCTTGATTACTCTTTTATAGTTCGTGCTCCTTAATAATGATTCTCTTTTGTTCTTTTTATTCTTATTGTAAGTAAAAATGCGTTGTTTTGGTACAAGGAATATTGTTATATGTTCAGGTCAGTGTTTGTGGTTAGCTATGTTTAACGTTAAGAGAGAAAAAGACCGTCCTTTGTCCAATTCTCAATGTTTGGCCTTCAGAAACATCTTGTATTTGTACAAATAAATATTGCTCTTCGCTACAGTGCCTAGACTCTGTGAATTGAAGCTTAGGTCTCACCAATTTACAGTTAATCTGGCAAGATGTAACCGCAAGTTCTATACTAACAGTTTCTTTTCTCGCACTTCTCGCTTGTGGAAATCCATTCTGGTTGCATGCTTTCCTGACAAATTTAATCTTCAAAAATTTAGATGCAATGTCATTCGCTATGTTTTCCTTCTCATAACCGTTCCTTTGTTCTAGGTCCATAGCAATTGTACCTGTTTCTAACTATTCTACACCAAGTAACCAGTTGTGTCTCAGTGGCTTTACTGCCTTGGCCGGAGTGAACTCAATTAAAAAAAAATTAGAAAGAAAACAACGTCTAATGTATATTTCTGACGCCATATTTCTTTTTCTTTTTTTTATCAATCTCCCTTTCTCTCTATCTTTTTTCTAATCTTTCTTTTTTCCAATCTTTCTTTCTTTTCCCAATCATTCTTTCTCTTTTTTCCACTCTTTCTTTCTTTTTGTAATCTTTCTTTCTTTTTTTTTTTGTTCCCAATCTTTAATTTTTTCTTTTCCAACCTTTCTTTCTTTTTGTCAATCTTTCTTTCTTTTTTCCACTCTTTCTTTCCTTCTTTCTTTTTTTCCAACCTCTCCCTCTCTCTTTTTCAAATCTTTCTTTCTTTTTTCTTTTTTCCAATTTTTCTTTCTTTTTGTAATCTTTCTTTCTTTTTTTCCAATCTTTCTTTCTTTCTTTTCCCAATCATTCTTTCTTTTTTTCCAATCTTTCTTTCCCTCTTTCTTTTTTCCAATCTTTCTTTTTTTTCCAATCTTTCTTTCCTTCTTTCTTTTTTTCCAACATTTCCCTCTCTCTTTTTACAATCTTTCTTTCTTTTTTCCAATCTTCCTTTTTCCAATCTTTCTCTGTTTCTTTTTTTCCCAATCTTTCTTTCTTTTTTTTCCAATCTTTAATTTTTTCTTTACCAACTTTTCTTTCTTTTTGTCAATCTTTCTTTCTTTTTTTCCAATCTTTCTTTCTATCTTTTTGTCAATCTTTCTTTCTTTTTTTCCAATCTTTCTTTCTATCTTTTTGTCAATCTTTCTTTCTTTTTTTCCAATCTTTCTTTCTTTCTTTTTGTCAATCTTTCTTTCTTTTTTGCCAATCTTTCTTTTTGCCAATCTTTCTTTCATTTTTTCCAATCATTTATTCTTTTTTTCAAATTTTCTTTCTTTTTTTCTTTCTCTTTTTTCCAAAGAACGAACAATTAAAGATTTACCAGAAAGTGGTGTTGGACAGGTAATTATATCGGGTTGCATCAAAATCGATGGTAGAAGAAAATTAGTAAAAGTTGATGGAGACCTAAACAGCGAAAACTATATTAGTTTACTACGGTCTAATCTTTTGCCCGACTTTGAAGATGGGGAGATTTTTCAGCATGACGGTCATCCTTGCCACACCTCACGTAAAACAACAGGTTTATTGGGGATGAAGATGTGCAATTTTGTGAAGACGGACTAGCTCAATGTCTAGATTTCAATATAATTGAACCATTCTAGTGAGGACTGAAGAAACAAGCGTTTCAATGAAAACCATGCGATCTGCAAGAGCTTTGAATTTAATGCCAAGAAGTAGAGGAAAGATTTACTAATGAGAAAATATGGACCTCGTTCCATTCAATCGAATAGAGGGAATCATTCTCAACCCTAATTGCTAGCTCCAAACTTTGACGTATTGTACTTTTTGTAATTGGAATAACCAAAAGAATTGGTCAAGTCATATGTGACATAAAAGGAGAAAAAATTTGGTGTAAAAGACATTGGAATCAATTAAGACCCAGACATACCACAGAGGTCACGGAAAATACCAGAGATATTCCAATGGAAGTCTTATATGACGCCTTTGAAATTCCCATTCCAGTAAGTCAAAAATTTCTTTTTGCCTTTTCTGGAAAATTTTCCAAAAAGTTAAAAAGAAGTGATGTTTCATAAATTGTAATTTTAAATAAAATCATTCATTACCATCATTGTTAACTAACTACCTGATGAAACGTGTTAAACGTCGAAACAAAATATGCAAATTTGTACTAGTAACTTGCATGTTCTAATGTATAAGTTTATGATAAATATTTATTGCTCTACTCTTGTATTGAACCCTTTTTTAAAATTAATGTTATGAACGTTAGATTTTTATTCTTTTCGTTCATTTACATTTGTATGTATATACATACATACATACACACACACACATATATATATATATATATATATATTAAAGTCATTTTTATGTTTAACATTCTTTTTATAGATACAAGTATTTTAGTAAATGCTCTGTTTATAATAAACAGTATTAAATAACATTTAGCGGCCTGAATGCCCGAGAAATTTTCATAGAAAATATTTGTCCTTTGACAGGATTCGAACCTGCATCCTATACGGAACCGTCATTTAGCTTGACGTGCCTAACCTCTCGGCCATAAAGGATCGTTCGGTTGGTTTGTCAAGCTAAATGACGGTTCCGTATAGGATGCAGGTTCGAATCCTGTCAAAGGACGAATATTTTCTATGAAAATTTTTCTCGGACATTCAGGCCGGTAAATGTTATTTAATACTGTTTATTATAAACAGAGCATTTACTTAAATACTTGTATCTATAAAAAGAATGTTAAACATAAAAAAATCTTTAATAAATTGTCGGACTTTTGTCCATTTCTTAATATATATATATATATATATATATATATATATATATATATATAATTTACCAAGAATGTTAAATGCGCAAGAAAAGTAAGCAGGGCATTTCAAGCTTAAAGCTAAAAGCGGTGATTGGATTTCTGTACTTCGTATTTTGGGGTATTCTTTCGTATTTTGGGGTAATCTTTTGAATTTGGGGTACTCTTTCGTATCTTGGGGTAATCATTTGTATTTTGGGGTACGCTTTCGTATTTTGGGGTAACCTTTTGAATTTGGGGTACTCTTTCGTATTTTGGAGTATTCTTTCGTATTTTGGGGTAATCTTTTGAATTTGGGGTACTTTTTCGTATCTTGGGATAATCATTTGTATTTTGGGGTACGCTTTCGTATTTTGGGGGTAACCTTTTGAATTTGGGGTAATCTTTCGTATTTTGGGGTACTCTTTCGTATTTCGGAGCATTTGTATTTTGGGGTACTCTTTCGTATTTTGGGGTACTCTTTCGTATTTTGGGGTACTCTTTCGTATTTTAGGGGTACTCTTTCTATGAGAGACAAAATCGAGTTTTATGAATATCAAAAAGAGTTCAAACTTCAAATACCCTGCTATATTTGGCGCCAGGTCAGTAATGTAGGGAAACGAGTATGGAAAGAACTTAAAAAACTCACCTCTAACAATTTCCTTGATTGTTTCAGGGAAGTGGTCTGATTTGATCCACTCCACAGGATCTTGGACAACATCTAAAGAACACTGGCCTGAAATAAATTAGACGGAAATTTACATAGGCAGGATCCTTTTTTTATCTATCATAAATTCAGTACAAAAGCCATAGGTACATGATGAACAAAGTATTCATTCTTACCGCAGATCTTATTAGGCGCAATAAGACAATAACAACAATAACTAATAAATATAAACCGAACCTATGTCTGCTTTTTTTTTATTCTGGTATAAACCGGACCTGTGTCTGCTTTTTTATTTTGGTATAAACCGAACCTATGTATGCTTTTTTATACTGGTGTAAACCGGACCAATGTGTGTTTTTTTTTTATTCTGGTGTAAACCGGACCTATGTTTACTTTTTTTATTCTGGTATAAACCGGACCTATGTGTGCTTTTTTATTCTGGTGTAAACCGGACCTAAATTCCGGACCTGTGTGCTTTTTTCTATCTTCTTTTTTATTTTACTTTTTTTTATTCTGGTGTAAACCTGACCTATATTTGCTTTTTTTTTATTCTGGTGTAAATTGGACCTGTGTCTGCTTTATTTATTCTGGTGTATACCGGACCTATGTCTGCTTTTTTATTCTGGTATAAACCGGACCTGTGCCTGCTTTTTTTTATTCTGGTGTAAACCGGACCTAAGTCTGTTTTATTTATTCTGGTGTAAACCGGACCTATGTTTGCTTTTTTATTCTGGTATAAACCGGACCTGTGTCTGTTTTTTATTCTGGTGTAAACCGGACCTATGTCTGTTTTATTTATTCTGGTGTATACCGGAATTATGTTTGCTTTTTTATTCTGGTATAAACCGGACCTGTGTCTGTTTTTTATTCTGATGTAAACCGGACCTATGTCTGTTTTATTTATTCTGGTGTAAACCGGACCTATGTTTGCTTTTTTATTCTGGTGTAAACCGGACCTATGTCTACTTTTTTTTATTCTGGTGTAAACTGGACCTGTGTCTGCTTTTTTTTATTCTGGTGTAAACCGGACCTATGTCTGCTTTATTTATTCTGGTGTAAACCGGACCTATGTCTGCTTTATTTATTCTGGTGTAAACCGGACCCCTGTCAACTTTTTCGACTCTCGTGTCAAACGAATTTATGTCAACCTTTTTATCTATCGTGTAAAATCGAACCTACATTTTCGGAAACACTAATGTCATCCTTTTGACATGAGCGTATAATAGACGTTCGTCTATCTTTTGACTGAAGCGTAAACCGAAACCATTTGTATTCGTCTATTAATTAATTCATTGTGATTTTTGTCATCTAAGACGTATATTCGACATTAAGAGCATCAGGGGTTAATGCATTATGAAGTTAACCAAGCCTCCCTTCAGCAGCTCTGCACACATCCCACCCCAATTCTCATGAAGTAAGTAGACTCAAGGCTCTGTAGCAAGACAGTAATTCATTCCCGCCTCTTGTAATACTAGCAGTCAAACATTAAAATGTCGATATACCGTTCTCGTTTTCAGCCATCATATCGCCCCCGGCTTGGACCAGGATCGCAGCAGTCTTCAGGTTGTTAGCTTTAACGGCTACCATCAAAGGAAACATTGATGCTTCGTTTCGAATTTCCAAACTCGCGCCTTGTTCCAAGAGGCCTTTCAATGCGAATTCAGAAGATCCCAAGGAACAAACGTAATGTAGAGCTCTAGAAAAAGACGCAGAAGAATGAGGAGAAGAGATCAGTTTCAAGTCAATGGCGTGAGTGATAGCAAGCGTAATCAAATAGTAAGTGGAGTTGTAATAGTAGTGACGAGAAGGTTTCTGAAACTAAGATAGTCCAGTAGGAAAGGATACTCCTACTACGCTACCTACAATCATGTTAGGACACAAAAGAATCTAACAAACACCAAACTTTGGAACAAAAGAAAATGAGTCGTAATTGAGATAATATTTCCTCTACTGATAATACTAGTGGGGAAAAAACAATTGGAATTAAAATGAAAGAAATATTAGTAAAAAAATAATTAATGGTTGACAATGTTTTATCTAATAAAAATTCAGAGTAATATCAATACTAATAATAATATTACCAGTAGAAATAAACCAATTGGGATTAAGATAAAAGAAATATAAGTAAAAAATGAATAATGGTTGACATGACTTCAAATAAAAATCCAAGGTAATATTACTTCTACTGCTACTACTAGTGGAAATAAACCAATTGGAATTAAGATGAAAGAAATACTAGTCAAAATGAATAATGGTTGACAAGGTTTCATCTAATAAAAAATCCAATATTACTTCTAGTGATAATACTAATATAAATAAACCAATTGAAATTAAGATGAAAGAAATACTAGTCAAAATGAATAATGGTTGAAAATGCTTCATCTAATAAAAATTTCGGATAATATTACTACGATTACTATTAGTGGAAACAAACCAATTGGAATTAAGATGAAAGAAATACTAGTCAAATATGAATAATGTTTGAGATGTTGACGTTTAGAAAAAAAACATTAAAATAAGAGAAAATACTTCAGGATACGAACGTGTTATCATCCTGGAATTGGCAATTTACGTCGACTCCATAATTGAAAAGAAATGAGAGAATATCGTCTGTATTGGACCTGAAAGGAACGAACAAAGTATTAAGTGCCTTGACATCTCGCTCTATACAAAAGTTAACTTGATTTCTCTTTTACGAAAGACCTACATTAGTACACGTTTCCCCGCTATCATATATGGCTTAAACAAAGAACAGATTTCCATTAATTCATATTGGAACAAATACGTATGTTTATGTATCTTGATGTCGAAGTTGGAATTTCATCGTCTGCCGTGTTTGGCCAGCAAGACTTGAGATTCGACAATAAACGTGACTGTTTAGTCACACGCATTGAGAAAAAGAAAAAGGAAAGAAAACTTGATTGATTAGCTAAATGTTCTATGGTGACTTGCCAAAACTGACGACTACAATGGCTGAGATGGGCACAAGAATCAGTAGACATTGCTGGAGAAGCAAGAATTAAACCATTCACAATGTTTTGCTCTGGGAACCTACGCAAGGGATGACTAAGTGCAGTCTATCCCGTAGGTAGTTACGTAAATAGGTACGTATGTTCTCGAATGTTCAATGACAGTGACAATGGCAAAGTCTGCCTAATCACCGTTGCAGGCAACACCCTTAAGCAAGTAGATAACATTCCGTATTTTGGCTTTTGGATCTACACATGTACAGGGTACAACGGGGAAATTGTTTCTATTTTATATTTTTAATATAGCGCATGTGCGTTGCAGAGTAGAGTAGGGTCAGTTGGACGCTGTCTGTGAGAAAAAAATGCACCATGACGCAATTCACCCCGCCAGAAATTTGGAAACGGCATGCTGTGCTACTTTTATTCCATCTTATTATTGATGCTTTTCATCCCAACATTCTGGCTCTATACACTCTTCATTATTACTATTATTTTATTACTAGTTTTATTCCATCGTATTATTCCCAACACTCTGGCTCTATTCCATCGTTTTATTCCATTTTAAAATTGTTGCTTTTTTCCCAACCCAACTATACACTCTTCATTATTACTATTATTTTATTACTAGTTTTATTTCATCTTTATTATTGTTGCTTTTTATCCCAACTATTATTTTTCATTACTATTTTTTATTCCATTTTAAAATTGTTGCTTTTTATCCCAACACTCTCGTGAATATTTGATCCAATCAAGAGTAGATAACTCGAATATATATATATTTTTTTTCAATATCTCGTTTTTGTGGGAGCCATGTGAAATATTTCTCAGCGTTTATTTTTGAGAGTAAAATTCCAGGTTGAAAATTATTATTTTTTCGATAATAACTTCCGCTCACGCCTAATACGAACCTGAAAAAATATCTTTCCAGCTTTTGTCTCTTTTATTCTTTTCTTTTTCCTATGTTGGTTACCACATAATGCAACCAATATTTATATTAAACAGCACGATTTCTGTTTAATGGATCGGAATCTCCAGAAATATATTTAAAAATGGACACTTACGCTTTCAATGATTTGGTGACAATTTCAAAGAGTAATTTCTCCGATTCTCCTTCCAATAAACGGAATCCTTTTTCTAATAACCTGTTAACAGAAGTTATATATATATATATATTTATAATATTACGAGCTGTCTATGCTGACAGCAGAAAAGACATCTCGACTTTATCGAATATAAAACATACGTAATGGCTTCCCTACGTTTATCGTAAACAGCAAGTCTGGCTATTTGTGTTTGTGCAGCAAAAGAAGGCGGAGGAGACATTTAAAATATAAACAGTAGTTTCCTTGAACGCAATTGGGATGTCGTTTTTGGGCAAAAAGAAATAAACGGTCATAAAAATACAGAGTTTAGGATAACATATATAATTGATGATACGATGCAATAATTTCTGTCAGGTCGTAGACTTGACTGTGGAAATAGCCGTAAGATAGAATACAATAAATTAAAAAAAAAGTATAGAGAGTGGGGAACATAAATAAAATATAGAATAATAGAATTAAACTGAAAAACGAACAGGAAAAAAAACACCAGGACCTCACTCGGGATGTAGATTTTAGGACAAAGGAAAAGAATGTTTATTATTTACATTATTCGAACTATTGTTCTCATTTCTCATTTGGTGCTCTAGACTTTTGGTCTTGTACCAAATTAGCTACGCTAAGAAAGCTTTCAGTCTTGTTCCACATCAAAGCTACGCCTAGAAAATCACAATATTTAATTGTGTTATGGGATCTTACCCATAATAATAATAATGGACTACTCCATACTTAATAAATACTGCGCCTCAGGAGTAGGCAAGGGGTCAGTCGCTCAACTCTGAACTGACTGTTTGGTTCAACTCTCTTCCTACGGGCGGGAGGAACCCGAAGGAGGCTACGCCGAAGGGAGAGAAGGGGCCCAGAACCCGTTTATACGGGTTCAAATGGTATTTTTTTGCCGAGCCTAATTGCTCCGGAATTCCCACGTTAAAAAGGCCCGTTTATGACTGAATATTGTCAGTCGCTCAACTCTGAACTGACTGTTTGGTTCAACTCTCTTCCTACGAGGAGGAACCCGAATGGCTACGCCGAAGGAGTCCCTTCGGGGAGGTAAAACCGGCCCAGAAACCTGTTTATACGGGGTTCAAATGGCCTTGTTTTGCCGAGCCTAATGGCACCCTGCCCACGTAAAAGGCCTTGTGCCACATGACACCCTCGTGGGGGGTGACTGAATGTTGTCAGTCGTTCAACTCTGAACTGACTGTTTGGTTAAACTCTCTTCCTACGGGCGGGAGGAACCCGAAGGAGGCTACGCCGAAGGGTGGAGTCTCCTTCGGGGAGGTAAAACCGGCCCAGAACCCGTTTATACGGGTTCAAAATGGCTCAAATTTCCACGTTATTTTTGTGCCACATGACACCCTGTGGGGGGGTGACCGAAATGACTGTTTGGTTCAACTCTCTTCCTAATGGCTACGGAAGGAATCTCCCACCCAGAACCCGTTTATACGGGTTCAAATGGAGGCCTTGGCCACCGTTTATAATGGCTGACACCCTTAAAAAGGCCTGGGGGGGGGGTGACTGAATATTGTCAGTCGTTCAACTTTGAACCGACTGTTCGGTTAAACTTTCTTCCTACGGGCGGGAGGAACCTGAAGGAGGCCGACGCCTTCGAAGGGCGGAACCCGTTTATACTTTCGGGGAGGCCGAGCCTAATGGCCGGGCCTTGAACCCGACACCCTCGTGGGGGGGGGTGACTGAATATTGTCAGTCGTTCAACTCTGAACTGACTGTTTGGTTAAATGGAGCCTACGGGCGGAGGAACCTGAAGCCGCCGAAGGGCTCTCCTTCGGGACTGCCCTGAACCCGCTTAGGCGGGTTCAAATGGCCTTGTGCCTCGGACTGCCCGTTAAAAGGCCTGACACCCCTCGTGGGAGGGTGACTGAATATCGTAAGTAGTTCAAGCGGAGTCAATAGTTCAAGTCGAGTCAGTAGTTCAAGTCGAGTGAAGAGTCGAGTCAGAGGCAGTACGAAACAGAATCGCGTTCAGACAATTACTGCAAGACATTGGAATAGTGATACTGGTCGAGACTACATTGTTCTCTCTACTAAACCTGATTGTTAGTACTAACACTTCTACTTCTCTGTATATATTCCTGTTTGTAATATATCTGTGTTATTCCATGTCCGTGTTCGAGTTCTTCTTTATTGGTTCTACCTTGGACTATCACCGTGGTACAAGGAACCGGACCATAACAAACTGTATATTGGTAAATTCTACATAACATATAATCATCTACAATTGTAACGAGTGTACGGGCATATCAGATTGAAGCACCGGTTCCCGTAAGGTCTCTGATGTTAAGCAACGCCGAGTTTGGTCAGTATCTAAATGGGTAACCCCTTGGGAATAATAGGTGCTGTAATCTTCAATATGTGGGCGGTGTAATGGATAACGAGTCGAAATTGTTTATCGGGAAGCCGAGCTCCAATTTCAATTAACTTCTTTATGGAAAGGATGCAACACCACCTTTTCTCTCCCCAACTATGGGTTAATTAGTAAGATTGACATCGCCAAGTCATTATTATCACCAAAAGAATTCTTACAGTCTAAAAATATTTCCTGGATTTAAATAGCCTGCAAAGGCTTGATAAGCTTGAGGCTTGATAATTCCAAATTTCAGGATTCTTGGTCCGGAACCGGTCCGAAATGTTTTTTTAATTTGCTCACAGAGTCTGACTGATTCCAAAATGGTATGTTATGTTGGGTTAGGGTCTCTAGGAGTAAAGTTGAAAAAGTGTGACACACTGACACACTGACATTCGCATTTGTTCATATTGATTGTGCAGGTATCTGCAATCTTGCTGTTTCAAATAAGAGATATTTTTAAGCCGAGTAAAATATCTGAAAACATCTCCTTGTGTATAATACGCAGCAATCTTTTTGCCTTCGTTCAAGATTTACCGTCTTAAACACAAGAAAATTCGATAATGCATTTAGTCCTTTAAAATAAATTCATCAGACTAAAATAACGTTCTTATTGATTGAATTCTATGTGGAGGCGGGCGGGGTGCGGGTTATATAACCGAAAATGTCTTTCATCATTATGTGCTGAAAGGAGACGCTGAAGAAATGGTTTTAAATTTTAAATTTGTTGCAACATTAATGTTATCAAAACTTAGCTGATCGTGTTTATTTCCTTGATTACCGTAATTCGCCATGTATAATACGCATTTTTTTCTAAAAAGTAATAAGCAAAATTAGGGGTACGTATTAAGCCGTGTGATAAGCCGTAGAAAACGAATCTTTCAATTAATCTAATACTGATTAGCTACAGAGGCCAGTCGTTTAGATTTATTTACATTTTCTGCGATATAAATGTGTAGAAACTACCGAAGCCACAAAGTGAGGGATCAGTTTATATATTGATTGTAATATAGAATTGATCCCCCACTTTATATCCACGTCATAATTTCTTGTTTGTCTCTCAAATACTGATTAGCTACACTGTCATGTCTTTTAGATTTATTTACATTCACTGGAATATAAATGTATAGAAACTACTGTGGCCACAAAGTGAGGGATCAGTTTATGTACAGATTGTAACATAGAGTTGATCTCCCACTTTATGTCCACATCATAATTTCTTATTTTGTTATCAAATTCTGGTTAAGCATGACTCCGCCTCTTCTCTCCCCACCTATGGGTTAATTAGTAAGATTTGTATCACTAAAGCATTATTATTTCCCCCCAATAGCTACATTGATTAGCTACACAGGCATGTCTTTCAGATTAATTTTCCTTTTCTGAAATATAAATGATTAGAAACTACAGTGGCCACAAAATGAGAGATCATTTTATATATTGAATGTAATATAGAATTGATCACCCACTTTACATCCACAATTTATTGTTTGTTTATTAAATTTTGCTTAGTTATAAATCCACCTTTTCTCCCGCATGCTATGGGTTAATTAGTAAGTTTTCTATCAGTCATTATTATCTAAAAAAAAAAAATCTTACCATCTAAAATTATTTTCGGGCTTTAAATAACTTGCAAGGGGCTGATAAGCCGTAGAAAAAGAATAAAATCTGTCAAATACTAAAAACAATCTGACCGATTTTTTTCACTACGAAAGAAAAGACGAAATAAAACTGTTTCTTCAGCAAGAAAAATACTGGAAAAAAAAAGCATATTTCCAAAAACAGAAAAAGAAAGATGAAGAAATAACTTACCAATGTGCGCAGGACAGGAAACCTCCCGTTAACGCTAAGTACATTAAACTCGGCAATGTGTGTCGTTCTGCTAGTGCATTGGCAATGACACCCTGCGAATCCACTTTCAGATGGTAGTCTATGACGTCAATTCGTCCTCGCATAGCGCAACAGTGGATGGGCAGCAATCCCTATGAAGGTATGAATACATACATATATATATATATTTAAATAAGTTTTTTGTAGTACAAAATTTAAGGATAGCTAGGGATAAGCAAAATTTATATGCCATTTTAATGTATATTTTAAAAGCTAAAAAAAAAAAACAAGCGGTTTCGTCCCAGCCTTATCAAGTTTGTTTCTGAGATATAAAATAAACGTGTAAATTTAATTGATATTAATGATAACCAATGGAGGGAAAAATATGAATTTAAAGAAAGCTAGAGTCCAATAACATTCAGACCCTGTAAGCATTCCCTCTGTTTACAGGATCTTATATACAAGGACTCTCGAACCGTGAGGTGATATGAAGAGTGTGACCTCGATAAAATTGAAAAACAGTTCACCCTAAAATCAAAGACACAATTCCTACTATTTATAATATGCTCTGCAATTGAAGAGCCAGAAGTATTAATTAGTTGACTTTTCCTGGCATCCGGATTCAAAATCCTGGTGGGTAAGTGTTGCTTTATTCTCAGATCCAAACGTTGAGACGTCCTCCCTATGTAGTCGAGTCCACAACTACACTTATATTTATAAATCCCTGAATTAACATGATAGCGGGCTGTGGAAGGACATCCTTACCAATGGAAGAGAAAATAGGACGAGTAACAAATATTACCCGAACATTAGCCGAAAAATAACAGCTATTAATCGCACGCGAAATTCGCCTAACTAAAGACTCACCCTGTGAACGAATAAAGGGAAGACGCAAATATACTGGACATTTTTTAACAAAATGCGGTTTAACCCTATGAAATTGATTGATGACGTCATTGATAACAGAATCCAAAACATCCAAAGGATATCCATTTTTAGAAAGTTTCATCTTAATAAAATCAATTTCACCGCAGAGAAAGCCATCAGAACAATTCCTGAGCGCCCTATAAATTAAGGTTTTAATCAAATTAACTTTTCGTTGTCTGGGACAAAAAGAGTCCCAATGTGTATATAAAGTCTAGAAAAAGTAGCCTTCCTAAATACAGAAGTCAAAAACCTGCCACTCGTCTTATGGACAAGAACATCCAAATAGGAAAGACAAGAATTGGACTCCTTTTCTACGGTAAATTTAAGAGAGGGATGGTGAGAAACAAGTCGGCTTATATAGATATATATATATATGTAAGCAAATGTAAATGGATATAGATCCGACAGAATGAAGAAAAATTTGTTTATTACATCCGATGTTTGCATCTATCAAATATCATGCAAAACTGTGACCTAAAATATGTGGGTGAAACATGTAGGTCCGTAAAATCTCGTGTTTTCGAACATAAACGAGATATTCGCCTCGGAAATTTTAACTATGTTTTAGTTGTACACACAACTAAAGCACATCATAATTTCGATTTCGATTCCGTGAAGGTATTAAAATATTTTCATAATAAAAATCTCAGGAGGATTTATGAAGCAGGTATAATATCCATCTCACGCACGGTGTATACTAGACCTGGTTTCTTTAATATTTTCCCTTTTTTAGCGAGATTAATGCTCGACAAGCATACGCATAAAATTCTTTAGATCCTAATAGAATTCTTTTCATTTTCTTTTTCATTCAAAATAATCAAAAATTTTTAGAAATACGTTTTGAAAGCGTCGCCCATGTGACGACAACGTGACCATGCTAAACGGAAAGCTGATCATTTTAAAAATTTTCAGTTATCTGTTTTGGATAAGACTTGTTTTTTATGTCCATCGTCTTTGTCAAATTGAACTAAATTGTATTTTAATGAATATTGTCCTGAAGAAGGTTTATTAAAACGAAACGTCAGACGTCGACATTTCATTCATTTTAAACAACATAATTGCATTTAAGGATTTTTGGTTTGTTTTTTCAAATTTTTCTTCATATATATATATATATATATATATAAAGATATAGATTTTTTTTGTTTCATTTCATTTTTGGAAGTACTATCTGATGAACCAATAACCTTTATACATACATATATATATATATATATATATATATATATATATATATATATTGTGTGTGTATTTAGGCAGCATTTTTCATTGATGCATGTTTCATTAAATAATATAAACATGTTTTGTCTATTTATTTTATGTAAATTCTTTCCATAACGTGTGATAAGCTTAATAACATTATCATTAAACGAAGAAAGAAAATCACAATATTGATCCATATTTTTTATTCCCTGTTCACACACACACACATACCTACACACATACACGCACGCCTACACACATGCACAGACACGAACACATACGCATACATACACACAATCATACACACCCATGCACACACACATGCACACACATACACACAACATACACATATACCTACACATACATATAAAATATGCACGTGCAAATATACACGCATGCACATATACACACAAACATAAACACACATACACGGAAACATTCATAGACACATACACGCACACATACACGTACAGATAGATAGATGAAGAAAAGGTTAGATAGATATATAGATAGATAGGTGAAGAAAAGGTTAGATAGATAGATAGATAGATAGATAGATAGATAGATAGATAGATAAAGAACTGGCATAGATAGATAGATAGATAGATAGATAGATAGATAGATAGATAGATAGATAAAGAACTGGCATAGATAGATAGATAGATAGATAGATAGATAGATAGATATGAATCGAATTTGGATTGGAATCCTGTCGGATTCATATCTATCTATCTATCTATCTATCTATCTATCTAAATTTGTAATAAAAACGCAACTACCTTAACCACTGAGGAGGCCACGTCTCGCGTCACGCTATTTATGAAGTTTGTTAGCACCTGATGCAAAACCCTGTAAAGCCGCGGAAAGAAACCTTGTATTGCATCAAGCGTTTTTTGTGAGGCGTGTTCCTACCTTTAGAATCAGACAAATATACCGAAATTTTATAGCAGACGACAATTAATTGACGTTAATCAACCAATCAGATTAAAATAAAATGACAAATACCGATTTTCTGTTGCATAATACGCCTCCTGGTTTCTATATCTAAAAAAAAAAACAAGGAATAAATTACATCCTTGAGTATAATACGCACCAGTGTTTCTGAAGCAAAACAGGGAATAAATTACATCCTTGAGTATAATACACCCCCATGTTTCTGAAGCTAAAAATAGCGAATATATTACATCCCAGTGTATAATACGCCCTCGTGTTTCTGTAGCTTATAACAGGGAATAAATTACATCTGTCGGAGTTAACTCCTCATTAATTCCCTAATTGTTCACTAGGTGTCGCTCTTTCTACACTATAAATACCGGGCAACTTCTTGCCTCGTTCTCTTTTCACATTGAATTTCAGTGGACACATTTAAAAATGTGATGTCTCACTGAGATCAGAGTTTTGCCCATTTGTGGGGAAACGCCATGAAACACACATACACACATACGTGTATGTGTCTATGTGTGATTTAGAATACTAATAATAATATCAAAAATAAAATAAAAATGAGCAAATAAATTTGTTTAAAACAAAATATATAAAACCTAAATAATAAAGGTTCTCCCAACATGCTAGCGAAAACATTCTTCGCGCCTAAAAACGCTCAACTCACCCCACTTCGCTACTGGCCCTCAAATAATTTACATCCTTGAGTATAATACGCCCTCGTAATTCTGAAGCTAAAAACAGGAAATAAATTCCATACTTGAGTATAATACGCCCTCGAAATTCTGAAGCTAAATACAGGAAATAAATTCCATACTTAAGTATAATACGCCCACGTGATTCTGAAGCTAAAAACAGGGAATAAATTCCATATTTTAGTATAATACGTCCTCGTAATTCTGAAGCTAAAAACAGGTAATTAATTACATAATTGAGTATAATACGCCCTCGTGTTTCTGAAGCTAAAAACAGGGAATAAATTCCATACTTGAGTATAATACGCCCACGTGATTCTGAAGCTAAAAACAGGTAATTAATTACTTACTTGAGTATAATACGCCACCGTGTTTCTGAATCTAAAAACAGGGAATAAATTTCATACTTGAGTATAATACGCCCTCGTGGTTCTGAAGCGAAAATAAGGGAATATATTACATCCTTGATTATAATACGCTTAGTGTTTCTGAAGCAATAAGCTAAGGGAATAAATTCCATCCTTGAGTTTAATACGACGCCATATTACAGCTATACCTATCATTTTTAAAATAAATTGTACGAAATTATTCATTAAAATCTCAATGTTGTCATTTTTCACGTTATTAATGTATAGTGTATACTCTTTATTATTAATAAACAAAAATATATGCTAATAATAATAATAATATCAAAAATAAAATAAAATAAAATAAAATGAAAAAATAAATTTGTTTAAAACAAAATATATAAAACCTAAATAATAAAGGTTCTCCCAACATGCTAGCGAAAACTTTCCTGTCTGAGAAACGAATTATTCGCGCCTAAAAACCCACAACTCACCCTCCTTCGCTACTGGCCCTCAAGACGTTAAGACGTCCATTTCGTCGCCTCGGCACCTTGTCAGAAGACGAAGTCACTTTCTTCCTAAATGATATGCAACATTAAAACACATATTAAAGTACGCGCACATCTGTACACAGAAATAAATCAAATTATATGACTTTAATTTAAAATTTAACATGCTTTTAGTCTTATTTTCCTGAATGTTTTTATTCTTGTGAACACGAGGCTATCCCTGCTGAGTGACCCAACAACAGGAATGAAGCGAATGTTTAGTTATTGCGTGTTTCTTCTCGAAATTTCCGTTTCAAATTTTATTTTCGAAAGCGGCTTTGTTGTAAGATTAATGTTAGCTTTTTTTATATTCCTTTTATTAAAATTGTAATCAATTTTGGTGCGGCAAAAGACATACAATTACACTGATTCCCCAATAAACAAATATTGTTGATATATAAAATAACTTTTATCAATACCTACCTGCTTAATGCTTTATTATCTACTAGCTTAAAAGCCGTCCTATCGGGCGGCATTTAAGCTAGATCCTTCGGAGAGTTCTTGACTGGGCTTTCACATGGAGAATTACGGTAATTATTTTCTACTCAATGTCTATGAATTTCCTATCAATTTACGTTCATTTACACTGTTTCCCAAGGAACAAATATTGGCGATATATTAAACAACTTTTTGCAAACAATTGTTATCAACGCCAGCCTAGTGTGACTTTTATTATCTACTAGTGTACACGTGCCGTAAAACAAACAAAAAAGAAAACGACACTTGTTAGAAAGTTTTAATAGTGAGATGCAATGAAACCAAAGTCTTGAAATAATGAATTGAGTTTCAATAAAGCGGAGATAAAGAATTCGCAACTAAAACAGCGGTCAAAATGTATCTGAGTGCCTCACATGAAAGACTTGAACAAATAAGACTGCAATCTAGGAGTAAAGCAAATGATTAATTAAACGGTTTGGTTTGTTTTGTTTTACGGCAGATCAACATCAATGGGTTATTTAATACCGACAAGATTTTTATTACTAGTTATATTTTTTCTTCAAAAATGTATTGCTGGTAATGTACTTTTTTTTCAAAAAATGTATTGCTGGTAATATTTTTTCAAAAATGTATTTTGGTATTAAAACCTATTCTTACGCTTTCATAGTGTTTTAAACCTTAGTTTGGGGTTAACTATTTGCCCATAGCTGCGACCGTAACAGGTGCTACCACCCCGAGTTAGGGTGGACAGGGAAGCACCAGCAATTGAGAGGTGGTTTCACACTCCTCAAAACCTCCTGATCAAAGGCCTTGCTGTCGGATGTAGTTTATCGTCATACCCAGGACGCAGATGTAGTTTGTCGTCATACCTAGGACAAAAAATGATCTAAATTGTGTTCTTAGTGAAAAACTGATAAAAATCCTCTTGAAAATTCCTATGAATATATCAAAGCTAGAACGCTGCTTTTAAACGCTAGAAAGAATAAACAACTTTTCTATGGCGCTCTATGAATCCTGAAAGACTAAATACACTCACGGTGCTTTCAACGGAGAAAAACTTCCTCAACACTCATCCAGGGATCAAGGAGATAATTATTAACCTTTTCGTTGAAAATCAAACCAGAAGAATGGATTTCATTTTTAAATGAATGAATCAAGCCTGAACTGTAACAATTTAGAAGTAGGTAAAAATATTTTTTTCGTTTAGGATTTTATCAAGTTTATTTATAAATTTTCTTAGGTGTTTTTTTTTTCGTTTTACATAATATTAAAACAATTTAAAGTTGCTACAAAGCATTTTTGATTTATTTGAGATGATCTGTTATAACATGTCTCTAATTTATATTTAGGTTCTATTTTCAGGTTTTCTTGTTGAATTATTCACCTTTATTGCATATAATCCATTGTTGTACATAATTAGTCTACGTTAAAAGTTGTATATTATATGAATACAACCTTATGAAAACTGAGATGTAACAGAGTGGGCAGTGGTGGCTTGTATATAGGCACTGTTGAATTGTATCCACCACCATTTTTACTCTATACTATTGTTAATATTCAATATAATGAATTTCTTCTTTCTTGCCATCCAGGGATCAAGGAGAAAAATATTAACCTTTTCTTTGGCGCCCTATGAATCCTGAAAGACTAAATACACTCGCGGTGCATTCAATGGAGAAAAAGTTCCTCAACAGTGATCCAGGGATCAAGGAGATAATTATTAACCTTTTCTTTGAAAGTCAAACAAGAAGAATGGATTTTCATTTTTAAATGAATGGATCAAGCTAGAACTGTAACAATTTACAAGTAATTAAACAATTTTTTCGTTTAGGATTTTGTCATGTTTATGTATAAATTTTCTTAGGTGTTTTTTTCGGTTTTACACAATATTAAAACAATAACTAAAACCTCCTGATCAGAGGCCTTGCTGTCGGACGTAGTTTATCGTCATACCCAGGACGCAGACGTAGTTTATCGTCATACCCAGGACGCAGACGTAGTTTATCGTCATACCCAGGACGCGGATGTAGCTTATCGTCATGTCCAGGACGCGGACGTAGTTTCTCGTCATACCCAGGACGCGGACGTAGTTTATCGTCATACCCAGGACGCGGATGTAGCTTATCGTCATACCCAGGACGCGGATGTAGTTTATCGTCATACTCAGGACGGCAACTAATATAGAAGCCAATGAACATTCAATTAATCCGTTCCCCATATACGTTTTACAGGTGAATGGTATCTATGATTCATTGGTTATTCTTGGTAATATATAAATCGTTTTTTCGCTCAATATCTTTTCATGTTAAGAATGTTATGTGTTTTTTTTTATAACAGTGAAATGGGAATATCCCTCGGAAGAAAAAAAAAGAAAAAGATTAGCAACAGAACAACAAATATGGCGACGACAAAGCCTACTTTCTAGACTTTAAAATGACCACAACAGCAATCGTAGTAGTAATTCTCAATTAATTTATTCTCGTACCAATGAGATACTAATACAATAACACTGGTCAGCAAAAAATATTTTTGAAATGGTGCTGTGATACCAAACATCATTTTTTTAGCTAATTTGAGGGCGCTGAATCTGAAAATGACCTTACTTTTTCTTGCTTAGCTACCGTTTTTACTGTACAGATATGTCTCATTTTGGGGAAAAAGAAACATTCTTTCATTAGTTTCCTGTATATATGATATTGACCGATGGCAATATTTCACAAAATAAAATCGTAGAAATCTCTCAGTTCGTATTTAAACCAATAAATATTTGTCTGCTTATTGAGAAATACTATTTTTGCAATAACAATCAGACCCTAAGTCTTTAAAAATAACACGATTGAATATACCAAGACCAAGAAGTATTTTCATCAAATCATTTAATAAACTAACAGCAAAACCTTTGTGAACATAGTAAATATTTTCTCTTTCTTGATTGTCAGTCATGTTCAATGTTATTTAAGTACCTTTTGATACTCCAGCAGTAACATGTACAATGGAATAGGTGCATTCAATTGGGATGTCTTTAGTTGGTGTTTCTTTTCAAATGTGAAAACAAAATGCTCTCAATGTTTTTGGTTTCCTTCTGTAGTGAAGGGATAAAAGTGATGGGATTAATTTATGAATATCAAACAGAAGATTTTAGGGTTTCATTTTTTTGATGTTACCTTAATTATCAGGTTTACTAAAGTGTATTACTGATAAAGTTCATCAGTTAATTAGAATTCTGGCGATAAATTGAAAAAAAATCGGTACTTTTTGACTTAGAAACACTTTTTTCTTATAAAAATAGTTTATTTCAGATGGCTGACATAAATTGCTCGGCCTACCTGAAAATTGATGGGTTTCTACGAACTTTATTAACTAAATTTTGCGATCGTAAACCGTTTTTTCTCTAGTTGAAGATTTGCCCCAGAATATTCGTATATAAAATAATATCAACCGCGTAAGACGAAAAAGTCAATTGCGGTTTGGTGGAATGTGAGTTCATAGTAAGACAGCGGCATCAAGGGCTCCTTAGGCTGTGACGGGACGATAAAGTTGCATATCTGGCAATGAGCTCTGGTATTTCGGACGCTGGCATCCAAAAACCGGCCAAAACAGGCGTTGTCCCGCATTTGGTAGCATGCCCTTTACACTCTGGTGTGCAAAATATAGGGATTGAAGTACTTCCGCACGAATTTGTCGCGGTATAAGGATTTTATTCTCCTTGATCGGCACTCTTGGGACGCAGTACAATTCATCGCACATGGTCCAAAAAACCGAGAGATCACCGACTGGAGGTCATGACATGATTTGGGGAAACCAGTCCGTATATATTCCGTCAGAGTCCGACATTCTTCACCAATGGCTGCCATTTGATAGCCATCTAGAGTCATACTCGTATGTGGACATGAATGAAGCCTTGATTGCACAGTCATTTGGTTCGACTGCATCAGTTATCGTCTCTGGTAGAATGGCCGTTTACGCTTCTGTTAAGGATATTTGGAGACGTTCTGTCGAGTCCTCTTATCCCCACAGAGGGTAATACCATTGTGTGCCAGAACGATGACTCTATAGAATCGTCCCAAAGGATGCTATCTTCTATGCAACGGATTTTTCGAACCATGTCCACAGTAATATCATCGAACCGACAGGTACATCCGTCTCCAGACGCGTGAAATCCCAGGGGAGCACGAAAATACCCGTACTGGTCCCATTCAGGGATAAATATAGTGGCGTTTTGCGCGGCTAGGGAAAGCGGTAAGCTGTGGTACCCGTTCCTTGTGTTCAGAATTGTTTTTTCTTGTCTGAGCCGGAACGATGGAAATCTGATTAAATTGGGACGGGTGTGATGGGTTTCCATCATGGAGGCAACATTGAGTTATTGTAAGCCCACCGTGCGTCTATGGAAGCCGTCTTTTTGGTGTGCGACTACCATCCTTGAACACTAGATTGTACGGGTACCTACTGGCACCGGTTCAATTATACTCAATGCGACGTCTCGATCGAGGTCTCATTCTATTCTTCCAGTGGGAGGAACAAGGATCGGTGTGTGGAACGCTGACAGCCTCGCAACAGAGATGAAGGTAACGTCCAATAGCTTTCCTGCCATACTCTGTAAAGATTGGGATAGGCATGTATTAAATGCGAAGGAAATGGTCACGTATCCATCGTTTCAGTCGGTGTCGGTCGGTGTCTGTCGGATGGAAGGCGACGATACTAGGTATTGCTGGAATGGGTTTTCTGCGTGGGCATTTTCCTATGTGCCTTTCAGCGAGTTGAGCCGTGGTTTGGCTGAGAAATCGGGTGGCAACAGATGTAGGTTCTTCAGGGTAGATTCTGATAAGTAAAAACCAGACGTGTTGTTTGACACACACACAAACACACCACCTGTCGAGCCAATTCTTATATGCAGTTGGTTGTCTGTAATGTCACGTATTCGGTGACTAGTTTGGCACGAGGTACTCGTCTGGGCACCTGAGTAGTTTTAATATCTCTGGTCCGCTGGAGCAAGTTTGAGACTCTCTCGGCGAACGCGAGGATGCGATGACGACCGTGGCTAAATGAACCAGTCTGAGTGCGTCTAAATGAAGCGTGGTGTTCATGCCTTATGGTCCCTTCTATTGTCAGTGATGGAGATAGATCTAGGGTACCTCCTTCAGATCCCTTTCCATTCCATGTAAGGTGAGACACAGCACGGGAACTTTCAGACTAATATTTGAGAAAGTGAATGAATGATGACATTTCTCACACCTTGTTGATCTGTTTGTCTTTTCAATTTTAATTTTAGTAGATTTCTGGCATACCCTTTTTTACCCGACTCCTAATCCCGCAATTGTGACACACCAATTTAGCTGTTGGGCAATCTCTCCTACTACTTGATCCCTCCGGGTGGACTGTTCTCCCGCAACCAACATAAGAATTATTATTAGCACAAGAACTCATCCATCACCATTCAATCCTGCATCTACCACAATACCACATATTAACCGGGGACCTAAAAAACACCCATGATATAGAAAGTTCATGAAAGTCTGTGTGCGTCTAAATGAAGCGTAGTTTTAATCCCTTATGGTCCCTTATATTGTCAGTGATGGCGATAGATCTAGGACACCCCCTTCAAATCCCTTTCCATTCCACGCAAGATGAGGCACAGCACCGAAACTTTCAAACTAATATTTGAGAAACTGAATGAATGACGACCTGTCTCAGACCTTGTTGGTCTGTTCGTCGTTTCAATTTTAATTTTAGTAGATTTCTGGCATACATTTTTTTACGTGACCCCTAATCCCGCAATTATGACACACCAGTTTAGCTGCAGGGCAATCTTTCCTAATATTTGATCTCCCTTGGTAGACTGTTCTCCGGAAACCCACACAAGAATTATTATTAGCACAAGAACTCATCCATCACCATTCAATCCTTCATCTACCACAATACCACATATTAACAGGTAACCTAAAAACACCTAATGAAAGTTCGGGTCCTTGTAAATGAAGTGCAGTTTTAATGCATTATGGTTCCTTTTATTGATAGTGATGCCGGTGGATCTGGGGCATCTCCTTCAAATCGCTTCTCATTCCAAACAAGATGAGGCAAGGTCTAGAGCGGTGTTAAACCAGTTTTACAGCTCCGTTTTGATCTGCCTGCATAGCAGATGAGGAGAAATGTCAGACTAGGCTTTTAGAAAGTGACGCCATGTCTCACACCTTGTTGATCTGTTCGTGGTTTCAATTTTAGTACATTTCTGACATGCACTTTTTACGAGATCACTAATCCCGCAATTATGGCAATCTCTCCTACTAATCGGTCCACCTGGGTGAAATGTCTTCCCATAACGCACGCAAGGATGCTTATTCGGAGAAGAAGTGGGTACATTAGTTATTTGGGTTTGTCGAAGCGCACGTTACTGTAAGTAGGACGAGTTTGACGGGGGTTAACATTATTTTGTGACCGTGCAGCTAACGTGTCCGTCATTTTCAAGTTGGCGAGTCGGTCGACCTTTTGCTCGAGATGTGGTGGGGTCTGTAGCCTCAACACTAGTGCTCCTTGTTGACCAGTCCCGCAATCATCTACCCAGCTATCACGTCGTACGAGTAGTTAACTCACAGACTGCAGCCTTCGATGTTAGGACAATCAACTGTGAATGGGCAAAATTTGGCTTGAGCTCGTAGCCTTGCTAAAAATTGAACGATTGACTCACTTTCCGCCTGACGTGTAGAATGAAAGGTCTACCGATGAACTTCTTTGGGCAAGCCCTTTACTGCAACGAATCGTATGTGTGGCAAAAGCATTCCTTAGCCGAATTTAAGGTTTAAGCTCCTATAGGTTGAAAAGGAGCTCTTTGAATTCAGGCGAAAATGTCGCTCTCAATTCGTTGTGTATTTCGACTGGGTTGGTAAGTTTTAGTAGATTTCTGGCATACCCTATTTACGTGACCCCTGATCCCGCATTTATAGCAATCTTTCCTAGTAATTGGCCCACGTGGGTGGAATGTCTTCCCGCAACCCACACAAGGATGCTTATGCGGCAAAGAAGCGAGTACATTAGTTCTTCAGCGTTGTCAAACCGCACGGTGCTCGTGACCAGGTATCTGTAGGTCGGACAAAGTTGACGGACTAACATGATTTAGTAACCGTGCAGTTGACTTATCCGTCATTACCAAGCTGGCAAGGCGGTTGATCTTTTGCTAGGCTGTGGTGAGATTGACAGTCTCGGCCAAAACTCGACTCTGGTGCTCCTTGTTGGCGAGTCCCGCAATCATCTGCCCAGCTACCATGTCGCCCAAGTAGTTGAAACGCTGACCGCGGCCATCCGTGTTGGGACAATTAACTGTGATCGAGCAAAATTTGGCTTGAGCTAAAAAAAATGAGCGATTGACTCACCTTCCGCCTGACATGTGGAATGAAAGGTCAGCCGATGGACTGACTTCCTAGTGCAAGCCCTTTACTGCAACGAATCAGATGTGTAATAAAAGCTTTTCCCCCGGAGCCGAATGTAAGGTTTCAGATTCTATAAGGTCGAAAAGGAGCCTTTTGAATTCGGGCGAGCATTCAATTCGTTGCGAATTTCGACTGGGTTGGTAAGTTTACACATCTCTTTATACCGAGTCCAAACGTCAAGGAATAATGCCCAATCGCTGTTAGTTGCGTTGGGTTCAATGACAGGAGATTTTTTTTTGTATTTGCACGTTTAGGGGTTCCGTCCTAACGAAGCGCGATAGTTTCCTTTTGCAGCGCAATCATTTGTTGCATGAGTTGACCAATTAAATTCAGTGTTCCGCCTGGTGCAGATGCCATGTCTTATTTTGTTAGGATAGTTCTACGTATTCATTCGATTCTGTTCGCTACGCTATGTAAAATAAACATAACAGCAACGATAATAATAGTAATTCCCAATTACTTTATTCTCGTATCAACGAGATACAACTACAAAAACACCCTCGGACCCTGGCCACTCAGCTGGACGAGGTAACTCATGTCTGCCTGTGGAAGTCTCCCATTATCAGGTATCTGAGTGTCTCACATGAACAGCTTGAACAAATAAGACTGCAATCTATGAAACGAAGGATTAAAGGAGCTGGATAATTCATTTTGCCCCGGAACTAATTTTGTCTAAATTCAAATAAATATTCCATTTGTATAGATTATTAAAACAACTAAGGGAAGTAACCACTCATAAATTTACGAAGTTATGTTGATTTACTCCAACTTCCCACTACAGACGGGGCAGGAAATATATAAATAAATACATTTGATTATTTTTACTGAGTGTATTGCAATCTTGTTGTTTCAAATAAGTAAAAACTTCTAAAAACGTGTCAGTCAGTCAGTCAGTTATGTGCCATGAGTGATACACGCTTAGGCGATCATGTATCTTTCGATACATGACTGAAAAAGCAGATTTTTTTTCCCGACGTAGGTTGCCATTTCTTTCTGCGGTAGACCAGTTGCCATTCAAGGCTATAGAATTTTGTCTGTCCTGCTATTTACCCATAACTGGGGAGAGAAGAAGAGGATTCATACCTTTCTAAAGGGTCAGTCATTTATGTGCCATGCGTGATACCCGCTTAGGAGATCATGTATCTTTCGATACATGACTGACGAGGCAGATTTTTTTCCCGCAGTAGGTTGCCATTTTTTTCTGCGGTAGACCAGTTGCCATTCAAGGCTATATAAGCCGGTCTTTCCTTCTATTTACCTACAGCTGGGGTGGGAGAGAAGAAGAGGATTAATACCTCTCTCAAGCATGTAAGTGAATGTAATAAATTCGAATGGAATTTGAACTCGGCTCTCCGATTACTCAATCCGAGCCGCTATCCATTGTTTCACCGTGTTTATTTCACCGTGTTTCCTAAAAACCTAAAAGCGTGTACTTGTGTATAATACGAAACCCTTTTTTTTCGTTTAAAATTTATCGTATTATACACAAGTAAATACGGTTTGATCAGTGAAAGTAAATCAATGAAATTGCAATAAAATGCAGATAGATCGGTTAGCGACTCTCAACCAATCAGATTGCAATAAAATGTAAAAAAAGAAGAAGGTGTGTGACACTCAACCAATAAGATTTCAATACATTAAAAAAGAGACCGGTAGACAGCCAACCAATCAGATTACGAAACAACGCACCGTATGCCATGCAGCGCCTTTCATTCTTACCGTTTTGTTACGCTTCAAGATGTCAGCGCCTCTCTCGATCAAAGAAGAGATTATTTCAAGGTTCGAGGATTCTTCTTCTAGCTCGTAGCATTTGATGTGGAGTGGGGTGTTGCCGTCATTGTCTTCGGCGTCAATGCTGGCACCGGCTTCGAGCAGTATCTGCAAAGAGAAGCAGAAATAATAAAAAAAGAAAGACAAGAATAGATATTTGAAGGCTGAGATTGGTGTCGTATAAAAGAAGTGTATGTTTAGACGCACGCATTTTTACCTGCGCAAAGAAATAAATTTATATAAATACTAGTTCGCTATCCTTCGTTTCACGGATAGAAAGATAATCTAATATCAAATCGGAATTGTCCATTTAAAATACTAAACTTATTAGGAAATATACTCACTTTTAATGAAGAAGGGGTCATAAAAATGACATCAAAAGGCCGCATATTTTAGCTTCTAATTCTTTTCCTGTTACCCAATGTTGTTGTCAGACAGAGAAGGAAATAAACTCTCACAATACAGATTCCTATTTCAGCTTCGTTTAGATTGTATGAGTATGTGCATCTGTGTGTGCGTATGTACAGTAGCGTCCAAAACTAAGGGACACAATTTTAAAACCTAACATTTGTTAGAAATAACAACTGTGAAAAGCTGAAATTTTGACAACTGGTAGTCGTTATCATCCATAATAACATACTAAAATTTGAATCATTTGCAAAGCATAGAAAAAGAATTATAACAATTATTTATTTATTTTCAAAATAGGATTGTCCAAAAGTAAGGGACAAAATTGAGAAAAACAATGTAAACAGTATGCTATATTCAAATTTTTTGATTTCCTCTAAAGAATAAGTCTTACTTAGTCATTTGTAAACGTTGCATCAGCCGGCACCATGGCGAAACGCCAAAAACTTGATTACTCTATGAGACAAGCTACTGTGAAGCTACACAAGGAAAAGCACACCATTAGAGAGATTTCAGAGAAAGTGAAACGTTCCAAGAGTGTTGTAGGCAGGGTTGTTAAATCCTACAATGATACTGGCAAAACAGTGCTTTTAAAACCGGCAGACCCCGCAAAACTTCGGCAAGAGAAGATCGAATAATGCAGCATATGTCATTAAAGGACCGTTTTAAGTCTTGCACAGAAATTAAAAGGGTTATGAATAGTACCTCATGTGTTAATGTGTCAAGTCAGACTGTTTGTAGACGACTGCAAGAAATAGGGCTGTTTAATCGAACCCCAGGGAAGAAACCACTTGTTAGTTCGAAGAATAAGAAGAAGAGATTAGAGTTTGCAAACAGGTATGTAATTTGGACATATGAAAATTGGGCAAAAGTATTTTTCAGTGATGAAAGCAAGTTTAATTTATTTGGAAATGATGGAAAAAACAATGTAAAGAGACGTATTGGTGAAAGATTAAGTGCAAAGTGTACTAAGAAAACTGTCAAGTTTGGGGGCGGAAGCGTCATGGTATTTGGAATGTTTTCTAGCCAAGGTACAACACCTCTTGTCTGGTTACAAACTCGTGTAAACGCGCAGATCTATAAAAACATTGTTCAAGATCATGTTGTGCCAATCATACAGAATTCAGGTTTCGATAGGGCTACCTTTATGCAAGATAATGCCCCATGTCACAAGGCAAAGGTGGTAATGAGTTACCTTAGCGAGCAAGACTTGGAAATTATGGATTGGCCACCGCAAAGTCCTGACTTAAATCCAATAGAAAATCTTTGGAAGACCTTAGGAGTGAAAGTTATGGAAAGAAATCCCACTAACACGGAGGATTTGTGGGTGAAGCTTCAAGAAGAATGGTCTAAAATTAGTATCGAGGATTGTCAAGAACTGATTCGTTCTTGTAGTCGAAGATGTGCAGCTGTCATTGAGAGCAAGGGCTCATTTACTAAATATTGATTGTACATGTATTTTTATTGTTTTTTTTGCCGTTTACATTGTTTTTCTCAATTTTGTCCCTTACTTTTGGACGTTCCAAATTTGAAAATAAATAAATAATTGTTATAATTCTTTTTCTATCCGTTGCAAATGATTCACACTTTAGTATGTTATTATGGATGATAACGACTACCAGTTGCCAAAATTTCAGCTTTTCACAGTTGTTATTTCTAACAAATATTAGGTTTTAAAATTTTGTCCCTTAGTTTTGGACGCTACTGTATATGTTAATTTAATGAGATTCCTTAAAATTATTAATTGAAAAAAAAAAACAATTAAAAAATAATTCGATTTATTACTAATTTCGGATTAAGTAAAATAAAATCTCATAATTATCTGATCTTAAAAAAAAATCAATTTTTTTTGCTTGTCTCCAATTTTGATTTTATTGCTCAGTCTAGGGTGGGGGTTGTCCAGACAGTGGGCTGGAAATGAATGTATTACTCTTGTGAAGTTAGATTGGCTGAAATAGCACGATAACAACAAAACTAACACAGACAATGGAATTAATAGTCCAAACAATTATTGAAATGATACAAACTCTCCTCAAAATTGTTTTTAAGCATTTAACTCCAAATAAGGCAATAAAGCCACTAAGATGCAAGGGGTTATTGAGTGTGGGAAAATATGAGACAAAAAAATCTTATTAAGGACAATAAAAAGACACGAATTAAGAAGACAAGATGTTTGAAGATCAAAGTTGACTGGGAAGCAAAAAACCGGAAGTGAGTCCCACAAACAGGAAGTGTGATAGTAGAAATTGTTAGCCTAGAATGTATAGTTATATCTAGCCATTTCAACTGTAAAATGATAAGACCTTGCCGCCAATCTAGTACTGCGTTTAAAGTCATAAAGTCTTGGTTCCATAGCGGAAAATTCATCAGAACAATTACCTTGAAAGTATTTATAGATGTGAACCGAACCTATGTCCATCTGTTGCCTCAAGTATAAGCCGAACCTATGTCTATCTTTTATAATTTTTAATCGTGCAAGGCAATAATATCGCTAAAACGATAGGATTTACTGAGAATGAAAGACAATGGGAATACTTTAGTGAGGATAAAGAGTAATAACAGGTCAGTGTTCAGAACATTCCATTACAGCCGATGAGACATCGTACTACCGACAGTCACGATGAACGAATGTCCTCCCGAGGAGACACCGTGACTTGAGTGGTTATTGAGCCGTAAACTCAAACCTGACCTCAAGTGGAAATCTTCCATGCGATCATGAGCAAAAGATCTAGAAAAAATGGTTGGCTCCCTGCATAGCTCTACTGAGTCTTCATGCTATCCTCTAAGTTTACAAAAGCCAAATCAAGCTGAAATTAAGTAGCAAACTACCCCACATTTCCTCCTTGGCCTTCTTTCTGTGAGGCATTGCTCTCTGAGGTTTTTTTTCGGATTACTACAATCTTAACCTAAGTCTATGTTGAAAATGGTCGGCTCCCTGCATCGCTCTACTGAGTCCTCATGCTATACTCTAAGTTTACAAGAGCCAAATCAAGCTGAAAATTAAGTAGCAAACTACCCCACATTTCCTCCTTGGCCTATTGATGAGAAACAAGTTCCACTTGAACACCTTCTCGTCAAGCATTGCCCTTTGGAACCGACTCCCAAGTTGATGTTTCTTCGATTACTACACTCTTAGCCTGTTCAAGTTTAGGGTTAACCGATACCTTAATAATCGGATTTCTAATAATTGATATTATGTGCTATCCTTTCCAAGTAGACAAGAATATGATTATCGGAACCCGTACTGCCGACAGTCACGATGAATGGATGTCCTCTCGTGGAGGCACCGTGACTTGAGAGGCTATTGAGACTTAAACTCAGTCCTGACCTCAAGTGGAAATCGTTCATACGAACATGAGCAATAAGATGCAAGAAAAATGGTCGGCTCCCTGCATCGCTCTACTGAGTCTTCATGCTATCCTCTAAGTTTACAAGAGCCAGATCAAGCTGAAAATTAAGCAGCAAACTACTTACATTTCCTCCTTGGCCTATTGATGAGAAACAAGTTCCACTTGAATACCTTCTTCTCGCGAAGCATTGCCCTATGGAACCGATTCCCAAGAGGATGTTTTTTCTGATCACTACAATCTTAACCTGTTCAAGTTTAGAGTTAACCGTTAGCTTCCCACCTATTCATATAAACTGACCCTTTACGTGATCCTCTGCCTTAAGTGGCTCCTGGCCCTTGTACAGATTAAACCTTCTATAAGAAAAAAAAAAAAGACAAAATATGGCGATTGACGTCGCATTTAATTTTTTGAATGATCGTAGTTCTGTAGGGAAGCTACAAATAGGAAGTGTGTTTCATAGGTGAGAAGGGGCTATTAGAATAGAAATTACGTTTACATGTAGCTTATTTAAATGTGAATAAATGAGACCTTTACCGAAAATTAAGTACTGTCGTCATATTTGCGTGGGAGCTACCAAGTCTCCATTCCCCAGACTCGATAGAATCCAAAAGCGTCTCCGAGTCATTGTAGATGACAAATTATTTTCCACCCTTCGAACTCTTTCTCACAGACTGGATGTCGCAAGCGTCTCACTGCTCTATCGCTTCTTCAATGGAAAGTGCTCAGACGAGCTACATTCCTCGGTTCTGTCAGTTGTAAACTTCACGGTTCACATTGTAGCAAACTACCCCCATTTCCTCCGTGGTCTATTGATGAGAAGTTAGTTCATCATCATCATCTTGCGGCCTCAGCCGAGATTGAACTCACTAATACTTTGATTGGTGTAGTTCATAATCTCGTCAAATAGCTGAATTCTTGATGCTTCGCTAGGGCTATCAAGGGTGTTTTTTATCGTGATACCATTACTAAATGGATTGCCAACCAAGGCTCAGAGAGACTCCATTCACCCTCCTCTAAGAGCAGGTTTTGAATTCAGAGTTTTCCTTCTCCTAGACCAGTTGCCATCCAAGGCTATAGAACCCAGTCTGTCCTGCTATTTACCCATAGCTGGAGGGCGAAGAAGAGGATTCACACCTTTCCCAAGGGTATTAGCACGTAAGTGAATGTAATGGATTCGACTGGAATTAGGAGGCACGGTGGAGTAATGGATAGCGGCTTGGATTGAGGAAGTAAGTTCAACTTGAACACCTTCTTCCCGTGAAGCATTGCCTTGTGGAACTGACACTCAAGAGGGTGTTTCCCCGATCACCACACTCTTAACCTGAGTTAACCGATATCTTCCTCTCTTATCTACATAAACTGCCTCTTAATGTAACCCTTTGCCTCGAGTGGCTCCCGGGCCTTGTTCAGGGTGAACCTGACTGTAAAACAAGCATGCTTGTAATTTAGAACGAGTCTTCGAAATTCCTTCTGCAGAAATAACATCAACTTTCCGTCCTTTTTTAAGTGCTCCTTTACCCGTGTGCTGTTTAATTTTGACTTCAGGCAACCTTTGTTCATTGTTAATGTAATCCAAACCTCAGTTAAACTTATATATTGATTTCTATTAACTGACATAATGCGTTTTAATTTAATTAATTTAATAATTAAAACTTGGGTTTCTAATAATTGATATTATACGCTATCCCCCTCAAATAGTCAGGAATAAAATTATTGGAGCCCGAACTATCGCCACTCACTATGAGCGAATGTCCTCTCGCGGAGGCACCGTGACTTGAGAGGCTACTGAGCCTTAAACTCAGACCTGACCTCAAGTGGAAATCGTACATGCGATCATGAGCAAATCATGCAGGAAAAATGTAAATTTCACGGCTCACATTGTGGCAACTACCCCCCATTTCCTCCGTGGTCTATTGATGAGAAACAAGTTCCACTTGAAAACCTTCTTCCCATGAGGCATTGCTCTCTGAAACAAGAGACTCAAGAGGATGTTTCCCTGATTACTACAATCTTAACCTAAGTCTAGGTTGAAAATCGTCACCCCACTGCAGTAACTGAGTCTTCATGCTATCCTTTAACTTTACAAGAGCCAAATCAAGCTGAAAATTATGCAGCAAACTACCCCACATTTCCTCCTTGGCCTATTGATGAGAAACAAGTTCCACTTGAACACCTTCTTCCCGTGAGCCACTGCCCCATGGAACAGAAACCCAAGAGGATGTTTCTCCGATCACTACAATCTTAACCTGTTCAAGTTTAGAGTCATCTTCTCCTCCTGTTCGTATAAACTGACCCCTAATGTGACCCTGAACGTGACCCTTTACCTCTACGTCGGATTTAAGTTTTTGAATGATCGATGGCTGTAGGGAAACAACAGATAGGAAGAGATTTCCATGGGCGTGAAGTTAGAGAGCACGGCCTATTAGAACAGAAGTTATGTTTACACCCAACTAATTTAAACTTGGAACTGATAAAACCGTTACCGTGAAATGAGATTACAATCCTTACCGCTAAACTGGCAATATCTCTGGTGCGGTGTATGGGCGTGGCTCCTTTGTAATCTCTAATGTCTGGATCGACCCCTAATTGAAGGAGATAATCAATTGATTCCGTATCCCGCCAGTGCACGGCTGTGTGAAGCAAGGTGCTCCCACTGACGCACCTTCAAAACAAAAGAAAATAATATATTTTTTATTGCTTCAAATGTTACATTTAGTGGATACACATGATTCGAATTGACATGACCGTTCTTTTAAAAACCGTAAATTTATGTCTACCGGCCTGTGCATTTGAGAGTCTTAATAAAGAAAGTATGATTTCCGGCAGGGATTCGAATGTATGGCCCCATGTCGGGTAAACCACCGTGTCCTTTAAATCGTTCTGCTACGAAAGACTTTCACAGTCAGGCAATGTTCAATTATCCTATTAAAACAAACAACACATATCTCTTGTTCGCATCCCTAGAAGTCTACATTTGTTAAATTTTATTTTCTTATCCAAAACGTGAAGAGAGTAATTTCTAATGAATTAATACATTTTATTTATAATCGACCATTATTTCATAATACTTTAAACGTTATATTTTAGCGGATACACGTGTTTTAGTAGACGACCTGTTTTTTTTAATCAGTGTAAAATTAAACATATCTCCCTGTCCTTTCTAGAGTCTTAATAAAGATACTGTGTGTTGTGGAGTAAAGTGTAACCCCCTGGTGACTCTATGACCTCGTCCAATACTGTAAAGAGTTCCATGGTATGAGGTAGTCCTTGGTAATCGTATTAGAGTCAGACAGTTCACTGTCAGGCTCGTTGTCGACTTGTCGAACTTTATTCCTTCGAGCAGAGAAGAACCCAGACGAAGCTATGCCAAAGGGCAGAGTCTCGTCTGGGGAGGTAGACAAACCCGACCCCGTGTAGGCGGGCGTCTACAGGAAATTTTTGCCTGAGCCTACGAGACCGGAATCGTCCCACGTAAAAACTGGCCTTGTGCCACATCCTGCCTAATGGGGATGTCGGGTAAGTACCGGTAGTCGTATTAGAGTCAGGCAGATCACTGATGGGCTCTCGGATGACTAGTCGTGCTTTCTGCCTTCGAGCAGAGAGGAGGCTAGACGAGGCTATGCCAAAGGGTAGAGTCTGGTCTGAGGAGGTATACAAACCCCACCCCGTGTATGCGGGGTCTACCAGGAATTTTTGCCTTGAGCATACGGGACCGGTTCGCTCCACATTAAAACCGACCTTGTGCCACATCTTGCATCGTGGGAATGTCGAGTAAATATCGGTAGTCGTATAAGAGTCAGGCAGTTCGCTGCCAGGCTCGTCGTCGACTTGTCGAACTTTATGCCTTCGAGCAGAGAGAAACCCAGACGAGACTATGCCAAAGGGTAGAGTCTCGTCTGGGGAGGTAGACAAACCCGACCCCGTGTATGCGGGGCCTACAGGGAATTTTGGCCTGAGCCTACGGGCTCGGAATTGTCCCACATAAAAATCGGCCTTGTGTTATATCCCGTCTTGTGCTAGTCGTTGAAACCAGTCATCATTCTAACTATACAGGCGTTACAGCAAGTATCCTCAGCATTAAGGAAAGAGAATACTTATACGAATTTCGTTATGCATAGTTCGATGGTTTGGTTTGTTTTGTTTTACGGCATATCAACACCTCAATGGGTTATTTAATACCGACAAGATTTTCATTGCTAGTAATACTTCTTCAAAAATTTATTGCTTGTAATAATGTGTTGCTAGGAATAAGTTTTCCTCAAAAAAATTATTGTTGATATTAAACCTATTTTTACACTTTCATAGTATTTTGACCCCAGTTGGGGGTTAACTATTTACCCATAGCTGGGACCCTAACACCTCGGGCCAACGTGTACTTGGGAACACCGGCAATTAAGAGGTGGCTCCTCAAAACCTCCTGTTCAGAGGCCTTGCTGTCGGATGTAGGTTATTCTTTTACCCAGGGCATTTTGACCCCAGTTTGTGGGTCAACTATGTGTCCATAGCTGGGACCCAAACAGATGCTAAAACCTCGGGCCAACGTGGTCCTAGGAACACCAACAATTAAGAGGTGGTTCCACTCTCCTCAAAACCTCCTGATCAGAGGCCTTGCTGCCGGATGTAGGTTATTCTTTTACCCAGGGCGTTTTTACCCCAGTTTGTGGGTCAACTATGTGCCCATAGCTGGGGCCCTAACAGATGCTAAGACCTCGGGCCAACGCGTCCTGGGAACACCAACAATTAAGAGGTGGTTCCACTCTCCTCAAAACCTCCTGATCAGAGGCCTTGCTGCCGGATGTAGGTTATTCTTTTACCCAGTGCGTTTTGACCCTTGTTTGGGGTTCAACTACTTGCCCATAGCTGGGAACTTGCTTTCGGATGTAGTTTATCGTCTTACCTAGGACGCGGATCTAGTTTATCGTTTTACCCAGGACGGGCATAGTTTTAGTGTGTGTTATAACAATATCCTTACAGTAGGAAGTTATACTGTCTTTCATAACGTGGAAGTGGGTTGCAGATTCAAACGTTTCAGGAACGGGGCATTTTCTCTCATTTGGCAGTGAATGCTGGACAATCTCTTCACAGATGTCTAAGAGTCTTGAGAGCTTTACCAACGATTGCTCAGAATATTATGGACAAAAAAAAAATGACCAACGATGAGTTTTTTTTTAAGCTTTTCACCCCAAGCAAGGCGGGAAGCCACTAGGGCGCAAGGGGTTACAGAAGATTTGGAGCAAGATCAGATAGGAGTGATAGAGGAAAGGATGAGGAGGGGGATTGTGGATAGATCAAGGCAACTGGAGATCTCGATTGACATTACATTTGAATAGTTGGAGATTATAGGTCTCAGGAAAACTGAAATAGGGAAGGGAGTTCCACAGACGAAAGGTGCGAGATATGAAGATATTGGTGTAGAAGAGACGGCTACATTTAGTAGTTTCGACAGTGAAAGGGTGAGAGCGGGATGCCAGCCTCGTAGGGCGCTTGAACTCATGAAGTCTGGGAACCAGCTAATGCAGCTCCTCGGAGCAATTACCATGAAAGTATTTGTAAAAAAACAGAGAGAGGCGACGGCGCGTCTGTGAGAAAGTGACTGTAGACGAGATGTCAGATCAGGGCCAATTATATTGCATATCCGCCTCTGGAGCTTATCAAGAACCCCGAGGCAAACAGAAGGGCTCCAGACCATATGGCAGCAGCAATACTCCATGCAAGGGCGAATTGTTGATTTGTAGATCTGGAGGATCGATTCCGGGGATAAAAATTTCCTGGCGCAGCACAGGGAGCCAAATTTCCTTTCGGTGGACGAAGCAATCGACTCAATGTATTTGTTCCATCTCAGCAGTCAACGTGAGACCGAGCAGCCGCAGAGAGGTGCTCTCGTGAAGTTGAGGTTTAAAGAAAAATAGTCAATAAGTCAAGAGACAGTTGAATTTTCAGACACACGATGCCGGGAAAGGAGGCTTGGAGAGTTTAACACTCACAGGACATACAGAAGACAAGACGAGAAACGAGTAGCCTACTTATTTTTTGTGTGAATGAATGGCAAAACAGAAAATCAGAGATGGTATAGAGCCAACAGTTACTTAGAGGAACAAAAAAGAAGAAGCACACATCGTCTAGGGAAAAAGAAAATGCATTAAATAACATCGGTAGATGCGCAGTAGTATAACAGATCTCAGCTCGGAATGTAAAATCGGAGAGCCGAGTTCGAATTCAAGTCGAATTCGTTATATTCATTTTACATGCAAATCGCTTTGGGAAAGGTATAAATTCATCCTTTCTCTCCCCCACCCCCGCACCATCTATGGATTATTTACCATTATATATATATATGTAGTTTCTAATGACATTTTTCTGTTGCTTAATACTTTGCTTAGGTTTTTAAAGGCATCTTTTGTTATCCCAATGCGCCTTCAGATTTCAGTGTTGCATGTTCCATCCTCTTTTAAAACACTTCTTCTTGTACACGTTACTTCCAATTTGTAATTTGTATGTTGGGCTGTTCCTTTTGTTGACCTTGATGCATTCTGCCTTCTTGTAATTGATGTTTAGTCCTTTCTTCTCGCTTTCCTTCGCGACCTTCTGTAGGAATTCTTGTTTCTTTTCTGTGTCTGCTATCAACACGGTGTCATCTGCATATTTTATGTTATTAACATTGGAGCCTCAAATAATGAATTCTTTTAGGACTTCTGTTATGTCTCTCAGAATCGCCACACTGTATAGGATGGATAAGTCTGGCGAGAAGACACATCCTTGTCTTACACCCTTTTCTATTTTTGTATATTTATTGAATTCATTTTCTATCTGTATGTAGGCAGTGTGTTACCATTATATGTTCTGGATTATTCTAAGATCCTTCCAAAATATGTCATGGTTACCTCGCAATGCCAACAGATCTTTGTGGTGTATATTATCGAATCTAGGAGTTCTTGCAGTATCCTTTCTGTGCCTGCTATCAACACTGTGTCAACTGCATATCTTATGTCAAGATTGGGGCGCCAATTAATGAATTCTTTCAGGATTTCTGTAATGTCTCTCAGAATCGTTTCACTGTATAAGTTGGATAAGTCCGGCGAGAAGACACATCCTTGTCTTACACCCCTTTCTATTTTTGTATATTTATTGAATTCATTTTCTATCTGTATGTAGGCGGTGTGTTACCATTATATGTTCTGGATTATTCTAAGATCCTTCCAAAATATGTCATGGTTACCTCGCAATGCCAACAGATTTTTGTCTTACATTATCAAATCTATGAGTTCTTGCAGTTTCTGTTCTGTGTTTGCTATCAACACTGTGACATCTGTATATCTTTTGTTGAGGGGCATCAAATTATGAATTCTGTTAGGACTTGTTATGTCTCTCAGAATTGCTTCACCGGAAAGTCATACACCCTTTTCTATTTTTGTTTATTTATTGAATGCATCTTCTGTCTGTATGCAGGCGGTTTGCAATAAATTTTTAAGTAATAAATTATTACCAAAACAATACAGCAAAAAAAATAAAAAAAATTACCAGCAATACAAACAGCTATACACTTTTTTGAAAAAATATTACCAGCTATACATTTGTTTTGAAATTCCTTTCAAAGATGCTATATGACATAATCTAAGTTCTAACGCCTAAAGTTTAAGTTAACCTGATGTATATTTATGTGCGTTTTAAATCTCAAAAATTGAGTAAATGTCAAATATATACTAGTTGCAAAATAAAATCATCACATTTGCCTGATAAAGTCTGTCAGATGACATAACGTATCGGCTAAAACCTAAGTATAGTTTTCCTCGTCTTATATATATATATATATATATATATATATATATATATATATATATATATATATATATATATATATATATATGTATGTATATGTGTGTGTGTATCTAATGTTACAAAATAAGAAAATTAAAAATAACGTTAAAAATAAATTTTATACATTTACATATATTATACATATATATATTATATATCTATCTACATATATATATATATATGTTAAACTAATGGACAAGGTCCGACAATTTATTTATTAAAAACATTTTTATTTATGTTTAACGTTGTTATTTTATAGATACAAGTATTTAAGCAAATGCTCTGTTTTAGATAAACAGTATTAAATAACATTTACCGGCCTGAATGTCCAGAAAATTTTCATAGAAAATATTCGTTCATAGACAAATATTCGAACCTGCATCCTATACGGAACTGTCATATACGAACATGCCTTTTGATTTAAATGAACCTTATTAGACAAGGTCGAATTTACTGTTATAAACTACAATCTTCCATGAATCTCGTATCTTCATAACTGCTCTGGCGTATCGAATGTAAACAAATGACGTCGAATCCTGTCTATGAACGAATATTTTCTGTGTATTTCTCGTTTACATTCAGGCCAGTAAATGTTATTTAATACTGTTTATCTTAAACAGAATTTGCTTAAATACTTGTATCTATAAAATAACAACGTTAAACATAAATAAAAATATATATATATATATATATATATATATATATATATATATATATAAAAATTTATCTATCTATCTATCTATCTATCTATCTATCTATCTATCTATCTATCGCCGTCGCTGGTATCCGTCCGTCTCGAGAGACGATGGAGTAGCGCGGTGCGCTAAAACCTGGGTGGGATATATGGAGAACTAGCGCTGCCCGGAAGTCTAGTTCCCCCTCTCAGCCTTGCTAGCAGAGTCCAAAGGAGAGGATAAACCAATATAGTTTGGTACCAGCGCGGCTGCAGGAGTTGCCAGAAGGTAGCACAAAGTGCCGTCCATCCACCTTAGGGGCTCTACCCCGGATTTGAATTCAGAGTTGTCCTATTATATATATATATATATATATATATATATGAAAGAAAAATACAGAAAAAAACAAAAATCTGAATATGCATTTATGTAGTATTAATGTTAAAATAAAGTCGACGTCGGACGTTTCGGTCTATTTAAGACCATCTTCATGGACATTTTCATTTAAACATAATTAACATTAGAACTTATAAAAATTTAACACAAAGACGATGGACATAAGATCCCAACTAATTCAAATAGATAACTAAAATTTTATACAGATCAGCGTTCCGTTTAAATATGATCACGTAGTCGTCACGTGGGCGATGTTGTTAAAACGTATTCGAAGATGA
>CAHIKZ030000210.1:0-12500 GCA_903632075.3 Acanthosepion pharaonis | reverse complement strand
AAAGAAAAAACAAAAAAAAGAAACAGAAAAAAAAAAAAAAAAAAGAAACAGAAAAAAAAAAGAAACAGAAAAGAAAAAAAAAGAAAAGAAAAAGAAACAGAAAAGAAAAAGAAAAAAAAGAAAAAGAAAAAAACAAAAAAAGAAACAGAAAAGAAAAAGAAAAAAAAATAGAAAAAAAGAACTCTTTCTGGTCGTTGGATCTAATAAGGTTACTTATTAAACTTACCTCGAAAAAGAAAACTGCGCATTTTCCGCACACACAGTTTTCTATTTCTTTCCGACCTGAAGACGCCTCCCCAACCCACGGAGGCGAAACGCGTTTTCGGCTTTTAACTTTGTCTAATTATCTCCATATATAAGTACACATATGTATATGTAAATATACATATGTATATGATGCAGATATAAATACTTATACATATATGCATATATATATAATAATACGCATATATATATATATATATATATATATATATATATATATATATAAAAATATATATGTACCTATTCATACGTTAAACGTTTGGGGACTCACCTGGATTTCGAAGACACGCCTAAAAATTGAAGGCTGGGTGCCTTTTTAAAAACAAAATTACTAGCTTGCTTCCCTTTTAAATTAAAAAAAAAAAAAAGGAAGGCGACAATGCCACTAAGACGCAAGGGGGGGGGTTACAGGAAGTGAAAGGGGATGGGAAGAATTTAGGAGAAGAAAACGGAAACCTATTTCTAAAGAGGAAAAAATGGATGAACCTCTCCTCTTGCTCAAAAGACGGGGAAGAAATCTAGACCGGGCGATCTGCAAAACTATCTACTGATATTTCTGATCAGAGGGACTTTATCTCCTTAGATTCAACAATTATAATAATATATGAGCGAATGTCCGATTGGCTAGAAGGTTCCTATTTCCGACCATAAGAACAGTGTTTGAATCTCACCATAGTTTATTTATAAAAAAGGTGACAATATTATCGGCCTGAGGGCGGGGGAGTCGGTCGCAGCATGCGACATCTTTAAAAAGTGAAATTGTGTGAACGGAACTCTTTTTGGGTGCTGTCGACGGTTGTGCTAGCATGTAGTCACAAGTCATCGTGACTGAGACTTTCAGCGTACCTCGTAATTGTTGTTGTTCCCAGCTCCGCCCTGACTCGGGTGGTAGCATCTGTTAGGGTCCCAGCTATGGGCAAATATACAATTTTATAGTAAAAATACCAGCAATATATAATTATACAAAAAAAAATTACGAACAATAGAATTTTAAAACAAAATGTCCAACAATACATTTTATCTGTAGTACATACAATTGTATTAAGAATATATTTAGTTGAAGCCATAAAATTGTGTCATAAATATTTATATTTAGGCATTAGATGACCCGCAGAGGTGTTGATATACCGCTAAACAAAACCAACCACCGAACAATACATTTTATCTGTAGTTGAAGTCATAACTAGTATTCAAAATATATTTATTTAAAGCCATAAAATTGTGTTCAAAATATTTACATTTCGGCATTAAATAACCCATAGATAGTGTTGATATGCCGCTAAACAAAATCAACTAACAATATCTATAGTATATATTTAGTTGAAACCATAAAATTGTGTTTCAAAATATTTGAATTTCGGTATTAAATAACCCATAGAGGTGTTGATATGCCGCTAAACAAAATCAACCAACTAACATTACCTATTTATAGTATATATTTAGTTGAAACCATAACATTGTGTTCAAAATATTTACATTTCGGCATTAAATAACCCATAGAGGTGTTGATATGCCGCTAAAAAAATCAACCAATTAACATTACCTATTTATGGTATATATTTAGGTAAAGCCATAAAATTGTGTTCAAATTATTGGTATTTCTGCATTAAATAACCCATAGAGGTGTTGATATGCCTCTAAACATGCAGTAAACATTTAAGGACAACATACTTCTATATATTTTATTTAATCCCTGAAAATGAATATTTTATGAGATATATTTTAATCATTTTATTTTTCGATGTTAAATATACATGACTTTTTACTATTTGTTATACTTATATAGAAAATTTAAAAGCTAACCTCGAAGAAAAGTCAGATAGAATTTTATGATCTTTTAATCATTTCCCGCCAAGCAAGGCAATAAAGCCACTAAGACACAAGGAGGTTACTGAGTGTGAGAGGATACGAGAAAAATAAAATTTAATATTGTTAAAAGCTTACGGTAACATCACGTTGAAACACCGGTTCACGTACGATCATCGAAGTTAAGCAACATCGAGCCTGGTCAGTACCTAGATGGGTAAGCGCTGGGAAAATACCAGGTGCTGTAATGGATAATGACTCGGAATTGGTAAGGTTTGTCATTATGTGTGTGCAGTGTTACAGTTTTCGGACGCTTCATTGCAGTAACGTCCATCGCAGACAATGGCCGTAGGACAACTAATCGACAGTCTAGACAACAGTGTCTAGGCATGATAAAAATCTGATGCAGTTACAGATGATGCAATATTTTTCAAGTCCAAATAAATTTCATCAGACACCCGGAAAATAGATTCATATTACTGCACGCCACTGCAAATGACCTAATCTGAGGAAAAAATAGAAATCGATTACACTCTGTCACTCTAGTGGGTCTAAAACTGACTGTATGGTGAAAGAAAGGAAACTAAAACGGTTGTTTCAATTATTTTGCACTAAGGTGCAAATATTTTCTGGCTTTGAATAAACTGCAAAGGGTTGACAAGCCGTAAAAAATGAATTAATCAACAAAATCATTATTAAGCAGAGAGGGCAACAAAAGAACATAAATTAAGAAGACAGAATTGATATTGTATTTAAATTTTTGAATCTCAAAGTTGACTAGAAAAGAGTTCCACAATCGTACGAAAGAAGAAACTGTTAGCATAGAACTTACGGTTCAACTCTAAAATGATGAAACTTGGCGCCAATCCAGTACTGTTATTAAATTCATAAGGTCTTGGTACCAAAGAGGAAAGATTATCAAAACAAATGCCATAAAAATATTCATAGAAAAGACACAGTGAAGTGATGTTAAGGCGGTGGAAACATGACTGAGCCCGAGATGCCAGGTCAGGTCTAATAACATTGCAGATTCTTCTTTGGATTTTATCAAAGCAGAACTAGTCGGAAATTAATCGCTATGATTTTAGACAATTTATACAAATCGCCTGTCATAGATTCAAGCCAAGAAGACAAATCTAGTCTTCTTTTTCAGCCATAAGTGAGCGTGGCTGAAGCTCCTACAGCTCACTCTATAGCGCCGTGGACGATATACACGTTTGAAATCATCTAAGCCACAAAAGATATTTAAAGTTTTCAGTTAATATTAGCAAGTTTATTTTCTTTTTTATTATTTACATTGTTCGGACTGTCGTCCTCATCTTCATTGCCATATTCACCACGTTTCGGCCGTTGTACGGCCCGGCCTTCTTCAGGTGATTGAAATTTCGAACAGAGAAATTTATTTCGTCTACCAGGTTCTACTTCCACGTACCACGCCTCTTCCGGATATCTCATTTATCTTCCTTTGACTCATCTCTCCATGTTTTCCATATTTTGTATTTATTTCGGTGCTCCCTCGAAATTCTTTCAGAACACAATCGGTAGTCATTCTTGAATCTGTTTTTATACAATATCTACATGTACACGAACTCGGGGGGACACCTATTACTTTACCTAGCAAGGCAGTGGCGCATTAACTTTGTAGCGAATGGAAACTTGAATGAACAACGGGTTTCCATTTTGGGAAGGCGTTTGCTCGTAACGAAAAAAAGTAATGAACGAGATTATACAGACATATACACACACAGATATATATATATATATATATATATATATATATATATATATATATATATATTTCGCTCATATTTATATTTTTTTCGTTCATATATGTTCATATATATAAATGATCATTTTATATATAAATAATTTCGTTCATATATAAATATATGTATATGTACATATATATAATTTCGTTCATATGTATATATATATATATATATATATATATATATATATATATATTTTAGTTCGCATATATATATATAATTTATTTCATACATGTATACATATTTTTGTTCATACATATATATGTATTTGATTATATATATATATATAATTTCGTTCATATACGTATCTATTTAATTTTGTTCATATATATATATATATATGATTTCGATCATATGTATATATATCAAATTTCGTTCATATATATATTTTTCGTTCATATATATAAATATATTCGTTTAAATATATATATATATATATATATATATATATGATTTCCTTATCTATCTATCTATCTATCTATCTATCTATCTCTTATATATAATGACGTTAATATATATCTAATCTTGTTCATATATATTTTTCGTTCATATATATATATATATATATATATATATATATATATATGATTTCGTTCATATACGTATATTATTTTGTTATATATATATATATATATATATATATATATATATATATGTATGTATATGCATATAATTTCATTCGTATATTTGTAATTTCGTCCATATCTATCTATATATATAATTCTGTTCATATATATATATAATCTTGTTCATATATATATATAATTTCGTTCATATATATATATATATTTTCCTTTTCTTACACCTCCATATATATATATATATATATATATATATATATATATATATATATATATATATTGAGAGAGAGAGAGAGAGAGAGAGAGAGAGAGAGAGAGAGAAATTACACTCACCTGCTTCTCAAAGAGCAGAAAAGTTTCTTTCTGTTCATATGGTCCTTAATGAGCCTCAGTAGGAGATCGGGATCTCCGTTCATAATTGCTGGCATCGTCAATAAATAATGGTTGTACGTCTCTAAAAGAGAATGGAAAAATGGCCGATGAAGGGATGAAGGTGTGAAATAATTTCGAACGGGAAATGCCGAGATTCAAGCTTTCCTACCGCGTCGGAGATGATTTGAAAGCACGAGGAGAATATGAGAAAAAAAAATCCACGAATGGAGAATTGCGATTCTTGACTAAATTCTATTAACTTATATGATTGCTAAAAGACATACCATTATTCGAAGAGATGATGAAAAGTCCTCGTCCCGAATTAGAAGGCCTTACGCCTCCGATTTTTAATGTTTCATCTGATAATGGTAAGGACGGCGAGAAAGTTTCAGCTTCATACATACATATATATATATATATATATATATATATATATATTAGTGGTAAATATACACATACATATGCAATCATATATCTAAAATATATAAATATACATACATACATACACATACATATATATTTGTATAAAAAATAATTCCAAGAGGATAGAATCCAGGTAGAACTCAATGTCCAGGACAGAGTAAGAATATGATAAAAAGGCTTAAACACTAATATTCCATGGTCATAATTTAATCCATTGGAATCGTAAATACGATCCAATTCATCAGACCTACAAATTCAAAAAGAAAACAGAAAAAACAAGTCCGGGAATAAAAAATAAAATTTAGAGAGAGTGTAAGTATGAGAGAGTGGGACGAATGTTAGAGTAAATGAAAGCTATCGAGAGGGGTAACAGACGAGAAAAGACAGGAGAAGAACAGGAAGGTCTAAAGATGAATGGGCTCCCACGTTAAAAACTGGCCTTGTGTCATAACCTGACTTAGTGTGGGGGGGGGGGGTAAATAAATATCTACTTGATGGTTATTCACACCCCCACCTGCAACCCGCTGATCTAAGTTTGTTTTTCACAGCTGACAGTCACACACTGGTTGTTGTCGAGAGAAATTAAGTTCAGCTGTCAACTCTGGAGCAGTTTTCCTTTTATTTATTTTCCTCTCAATAATGAAGTCTTTCTCTTCAGCAGCAGTTGTCACTTTCGGTGGGGTTATTGGTGAAAACAAAATTAATGTTTCTCATACAAAATATTCATAATTTAACAAAACTTATTGTGAACACTATTTACATTATTCAGACTTTTGTCCTCATCTTTGTCGCCATATATATATGTATGTGTGTGTGTGTGTGTGTACGAATAATTGTAAAAGAAAAACTTAACTTAGCTGATAAATTGGGATTTTATCAAACGGAAAGTCGTGGAGAGAAATTAAGTTCAGCTGTCAACTCTGGAGCAGTTTTCCTTTTATTTATTTTCCTTTCAATAATGAAGCTTTTCTCTTCAGCAGCAATTGTCACTTTTGGTGCTGCTCTCTTATTCTGTAAACACTTGCACCAGTTTCTAATTCCTTTTGTAACAAATATTGCATCCCATCTTCTTGGCAATTTGACTTTGAGACTAGCTTTATTTGAATAAGATTTCAATTTGTACCCTCAATCTTAGCTGCTTTGATTTCGCCATTTTGTGCAAATTACATTGAAATAAGAGATAAATAAAAAAAATCTATGAAAATACATTTATTATCGCACAATCTTTAATTTTCTTCAAACAGTGACACTTATATATGTTTTGTTTCCAACATTAGTCAATGCTGACTCAACATTTACAACCTGTATTAATATTTTACTTAGCAGAATATTATAGTAATCTTGAAAGTCTATTGTGGGGTGATTGGTTAAAACAATATACAATGTTTCTTATATGTTTCAAAATATTCATAATTTAGTAAAACGTATTGTAGACAGAAGAATTTGAAAAATTTTGGCTGTAAGTGGAGCCCGGAGATAAGGTGAAAAATAAAAGGAAATGTACTGCAGCAACTGAAATTTTATGGTTTACTCTAAAAAATACATATATATCTCATTTTAAGGTGTTTTTTTTTTACAGAAATGCAGGGTGGCTTCAAACTTTTGCCTGTAGTATTATATATACATATATAATTAGTGTTCAGTATATATATATATTATGAAAATGGACAACTATTTTAAGACATTTTTATGTTTAACATTCTTTTATAGATACAAATATTTAAGTAAATGCTCTGTTTATAATAAGCAGTATTAAACAACATTTACCAGCCTGAATGTCCGAGATATTTTCATAGAAAATATTCGTCCTCCGACAGGATTCGAACCTGTATCCTATACGGAACCGTTATATAGCCTAACGTGCTTTTTTACCGCTTGTGCCACAGAGGATCGTTCGCTTAGCAATGTCGATTTTACTGTTTTTAAACTACAATTCTCCATGAATCTCTCACGTACATTCATATCTGTTCATGACGTATCAAATGTAAACAAATGACGTCACATAATATGAAATGGACAAAGTCCGACAATTATTTTAAGACATTTTTATGTTTATACATTCTTTTTATAGATACAAATATTTAAGTAAAAATGCTCTGTTTATAATAAACAGTATTAAACAACATTTACCGGCCGGAATGTCCGAGAAATTTTCATAGAAAATATTTGTCCTCCGACTGTGGCGAAACCGGTAAAAGCACGTCAATCTAAATGACGGTTCCGTATAGCATACAGGTTCGAATCCTGTCGGAGGACGAATACTTTTTACGAAAATTTCTCTGATATTCAGGCCGTAAATGTTATTTAATACTGTTTATTATAAACGGAGCATTTACTAAATATTTGTATCTATAAAAAGAATGTTAAACATAAAAAATATATATATATATATATATATATATATATATATATATAATATTTTCAAGAGGATAGAATCCAGGTAGAACTCAATGTCCAGGACAGAGTAATAAGAAATATAATATAAAAGGCTTAAACACTAATATTACATAATAATATATACATATTACATAATTACTAATATTACATTGGAATCGTAACCACGATCCAATTCATCAGACCTACAAATTCAAAAAGAAATCTGAAAATATAACTCCGGGTATAAAAAAACAAAAATTTTAGTGAGAGTGTATGTGTGGGAGTGGGAAACAAGTGTGAGAGGGAAAGGTATGAAAGCTCTAGAGAGAGGGTGTAACAGAAGAAAGAAGGACATGTTAGAAGGAAGAGTCCACGTGTGCTTCTTGTAAAATAGATCGATTGGTTAATAAAACAAAGGGCAAACAAAGGGTACCTATGTGATCAGTACGGAAAACATTTATGAAATATTAATTATCAACCACAAAACAAAAATGAAGCACGGAAATTAAGGCTTTTAAGTGCGTAATTTTCGGGCACGCCTGTGTCCTTCGGCATCGCTACGAGAAATAAACGTGGAAACGGTGAAAAATCACCAACTGTTGTCCTTGTGGCTGGTGTGACTGCTTGTGTAGATAGTAATACTAGTAAAAATTCGTTCTCTGTTTGATTTCTCACTGTGCGAAATTTGTCAACATCCACCTTCCCCCCCACCCCAAAAAAAACGCTGATTCAAAAGTGAAGTCTTGTGGGTTCAACGTTATTTCGTTTGTTGACAAGATCGGCTTATATTATATCTTGTTGATATATTAGTAGAGAATCGTCTCTATTTGAAATAAGAATTTTGTGGTAAAATATTTTTGAGATGACCACATTTTAGACATAAAAGACAAATATAAGTCTAGTTTAGATATAAAATCTTTATACACAAATGTTCCTTGACTAAAACGAAAACAAAATTAGCTATCCCTACACATAGATTCATAAAAATATGCTAATTTTTTCACCTTCGATAGCAATTTTTATAGAGAAAAATTTGGTTAATCGATGGGGTCCCCACTCAGCAGCATTTTGGCTTGTCCACTTTGGAAACTTCTGGAAAGGGATCCTCTCAAATATATTTTCTCCTATTCTTTTACACTCAGTAACCCCGTTGCGTCTTAGTGACTTTATTGTCTTGCTTAGTGAAATGTAGCTATCAAATCGACAAATCAGTAAGTGTGTAGCATATTTACGAAAACAATGATTTATTTAACACACACACACACACACACACACACACACACACACACACACACACACACACACAAAAAACAAAAAAAACATTCATTTTTCAATCTGTTCTTCTTCCCTGTCAATGCACTTAATCAAATATTGTCCTGGGTTCTAGACTTATTTAGTAGAATAGAGAAAGAAAGTCACGGATTTCTTACCTGTAATGAAACGTTTCAGGTTCGTTGTCTTTGCGATTTCGATGGCGGTCTCTTGTTTACTGTTCTTTAGGAAGACGTCACATCCCCATTCGATTAGCAACTATCAAGACAATAATAAATAATTAAAAGCAGACGAATATCCTCTTCTTTGTTGTGATAATCGCAACGTCCGACCGTTGTGCTCTCCGTCCTTTTTCAGGTGTCTTTCGATCCGGGTAAATAAACATCAAGGACATTCGAACAAAACCCTTTATTTAATCTACGGGTGCTGATTGTTCACGTTCTGCAGACCACGTCTAGGGGAGATAACTACGGGCGAGATGATTAAAAAAAGAAAGCCTTCCATGACACCGGGTCATCACCGCATTGCATCCATAGCTATTGAGCCCAGTTTATCTCAGGGATTGTCTTTGACCCAACAAGAAGTTTCGTCCGCCCTTTGACGGGTCTTGTTTTCAACCCTGTTGGGTGTCTGATTAACTTCCTCATCAGAAAAATAACCTGATGGAGGAACCGGCTTATTCACTGATGATCTGACTAAGCGGTAGGTAGTACTAGGTTACATGGTACTAGGAGCACTGGTAGAGGGACCTGGTAATTATTAACATAAGAAAAATATTAGTAGATAACACCAAAATATGAGATAGTGAAGAAATACTAAAAATACTCATTATCTGTCTATATTTCTGAGATGAGGTATTATGCACACTATTTACATTATTCGGACTATTGTCCTCATCTTTTTCGCCATATTTATTAAAATGTTTCGGCCTTTATACGCTCCGGCCTTCTTCAGTATCTATCTATATTTCTGAGATGGGGTATTATGTACAGTATTTACATTATTCAGACTATTGTCCTCATCTTTGTCGTATATTTATTACAACGTTTCGGCCCTTGTACGCTCTGACCTTCTTCAGGTGGTTGGAATGTCGAACTGAACCTTTTATTTCGCTCACTGGAGTAGACTGTTCTCGTTCCACGTGCCATGTTTAATGGATGTCAGTTATCAGTTATCTCCTGTTAATTTCCCTTTGAAAGTTCTCCACTTAGCCGGGTAATGAACTCACACTCTTTGGGCCCTGTCACTGGATCTAACTAACGCCTTTATCCACTGTGCCATGTGTCCTTAAGGATGAATTTCTGGGTATTATAAACCTAATGTCTCAGCAATCATTTTTACCAGTACTCATATTGCAATTTTTTGCTGTTATCATTGCATGTTTTTTTTTTTACCAGAGCTCATATTGCGACTTTTTTGTTATTATTGCTTTTCTCTGGCACTCCTTATTACTTATATTAATGTAAATAATGCTCGAAATAATTATTAGACAAAAGAAAAACCAAACTAAACAAAATCCTTCACCAAAGGAGATGGTATTTTAAAATATGTATATATATTGAGTGGAAATAATTGTGGATCTGAATGCAGTTATTCTTAGCTATTTGACAGTGTTATTTATTAACTTGTTATACTCATTATTTATCATTGATTACTTTATTATTTGTTGTTTATTATTATTATTACGTTTACCTCTCTTTATGTGTGCATCGTAGGTTATTAATTTGTTTGGTTTGGCTTGACTTAGCTTTCGCCCTTAACTCCAGAATGAGTCGTTGGGGCGTGTCTTAGGCATTTTAACCTGGCGGAACCCATCCATCTCTATTTGCTTAATTTAATTACTTATTTGTTGATTTGCGTTAACTTATTTATTTCTATTTCATTTAATTATTTTTCCTTTATTTCTACGGAATAGCCCCTAGAATAATTTGAAGCATAACCGACAACGCCCACCCAATAAACGTTAGAATAACACTATAGACCTACTCATAATGGACCACTGACCAGCCTATATAAACAGTAGAGCCAAAAAACAAAACACATGTGAAAATAGCCAGGTTCCTCAGAGGGTTGATCTGCAAGGTAACCTCTTAGTCACTAGGTGCAGACTCGCGCCTCAAAGGATGTCATTGGCTGCCAGGTTATTTGGTGGCCGACACAGAGGCACTTAGGATGTGTACACGTGAGACAAATCGGGTGGCAGGTCCATAGATAAGCGTTCCTCCCGAGAGAGAAAAAAGAAAGAGCGAGTGTTGCCCTCGCAACACGAGAAGGAGATTCATGTTCAGGCAAAGCCTTCAAAGTCATGCCCTCATTCATGGAACGAGATAACTCGTGGTTGGCAATATTTATTATGACGTCAAGAAGGAGTTACCCCGTGCCGCCTACGAGTTATCTCGTGATTAGCATTTTCTGTGCTCATCCAAATCGTGTAACAGCAAAATTGTCCATTTGTTAGATTAAGCTCTGAACCGTTGTGGCTCGATCGGTTAAAGCACGTCAGGCTATATGACGGTTCCGTATAGGATAGAGGTTCGATTCCTGTCGGAGGACGAATATTTTCTATGAAAATTTCTCGGACATTCAGGCCGGTAAAAGTTATTTAACACTGTTTATTATAAACAGAGAATTTACTTAAATATTTGGATCTATAAAAAGAATTTACAAGCATAAAAATGTCTTAAAATAATTGTCGGACTTTGTCCATTTCATAATGTGTGACGTCATTTGTTTACATTTGGATACGCTTTGAGCAGATATGAATGTACGTGAGAGATTCATGGAAGATTGAAGTTTAAAAACAGTAAAATCGACCTTGCTAATCGAACGATCCTCCGTAGCTCGATCGGTTAAGGCACGTCAGGCTAAATGATGGTTCCGTATAGGATAGAGGTTCGATTCCTGTCGGAGGACGAATATTTTCTATGAAGATTTCTCAGACATTCAAGACGGTAAATGTTATTAATACTGTTTATTATAAAACAGAGCATTTACTTAAATATTTGTATCTATAAAAAGAATGTATAAACATAAAAATGTCTTAAAAACAATTGTCGGAATTTGTTCATTTCATAATATATATATATATATATATATATATATATAAGTTATGAAGAATTTGGTAAACCGAATTGGTGAATCCAAGGAGGATGAAATATTTATTTCACCAAAATCCTTTTTAAAGGATTTCGGATCATCATGTAAACACTTCCAAGAATGAAATGAGAGGAAAAATGTGATTAGAAATTGATGGGTAGTGTAATATTTATTTCACCAAAATCCTTTTTCAAGGTTAGGTCACTCCTCCTACCACAATTTAAGGCTTATTTAAGAGAGATGTAAATTTAACCCCTCACTATATTTTTGTATTGTCTCTTTAACCGCCACCTTCACCCTCCCTGTTTAATTTAAAAATTACACTACCCATCAATTTCTAATCACATTTTCCTCTCATTTCATTGTTGGAACTGTTATTTTGATGATCCAAAATCCTTTAAAAAGGATTTTGGTGAAATAAATTATTGTAATGGTACCTTAAAGTGTCTGTTCATTATATATATATATATATATATATATATATATATATATATATATATATATATAAATATTATTTCAAACGTTATCATAGTGGATACTC
>CAHIKZ030000209.1:1605000-1690732 GCA_903632075.3 Acanthosepion pharaonis | reverse complement strand
AGCAGTAGTACTTAGTGTTTACAAATTCGTGCTTTTTCTCAGTGTACTCGACCGGAATTACATTTTCCATAGGCGAAAATATCGTCTTCCACAGACAGACTGTTTCGCTGTATCACAGCTCATCCGATTGCCCTTCAGCGGAAGAAAACCGACTGATCTGATAGTATATATATATATATATATATATATATATATATATAAAATGACAAGAGTGAAAATCTTATACCAAATCGTTTTGTACTCTATTTCTTAGTCTGCATTTACCAATAAAAATATATATATATATATATATATATATATATATATATATATATATATATATATATGTGTGTGTGTGTGTGTGTGTGTGTGTGTGTGTGTGTGTGTGCGTATGTGTGTGTGATGATAAATTTGTGTTATAAAACATCATCAGATTTCATTATTTTAAACATGCAAAAATACATCCGCAGTCAACTCGTTTTTCACCTTCGATCTGACGAAACCTAATCGGCGAAGGGCATTGTCGTATGTGTTTTCGAAATATTGTACATTCATGAAAATTTTTACAATTTTCAATAATTATTGTAAAATTCGTTTTAATACATGTTGGTATCAGCTAGTGACCATTCCCATCGCATTCTGTTGCTGTCAGCATACCGAACCCATTGACTATATCTTTTCGCAAAATATGGAGGTATCATTTCTAAAACTGATTCCAAGTGTTTAGATTAACTCCCTTTGTGCCATGTCATGCCGGGAGACGCGATAAAGCTGGTCTTCTTTATTATGCTATGAATTGATTAATCTTTAATCGGATCGATTAAGATTAAAGCAGAGAAAAATCAAATTTTCTGCTGTGAAGACAATCGATCTTATTCTAATGCATCAGTATTTTTTAAAAAAAGGAAATCAGTCTGAACCAAAATCTATTTAAATACAGACACATTGGTTATGTGAAGAATAAGTTAGGTCAAATCCCATAGATGTTTAATTTTAAATATTTTCATTTATTTGTTTATCGATAAAAGACAGATTTTCAAAACAATATCCTATGTTCTGTTTTTTCAGCTGATCAACTTTTCTCCTTGTAGTTCGTTCGACTGCATGAATATATATATATATATATATATATATATATATATATATATATTTATGAATATATATATATATATTTATGAATATATATATATATATATATATATATATATATATATTTATGAATATATATATATATATATATATATATATATATATATATATATATATATATATATATATTATACTCGATTGCTTTAGTAGTCTTCTTCTACCTAGATGCCAACGTATTTTCTATTCTAATATTGACATTTCTCACAATACTTACCTGTAGAATTCTCTTTCGATTCCAATATTCAAAAATTATATGCAACGCCAATCGCCATATTCTGTCTTTCTGAATCATCTTCTTATATTGTCCTATCCCCTGACTAAAGTCTTCTTCTCTTTCATTCCAAGTAACCCCGTGCGTCCTATTGGATTTCATTGCCTGGTGAATTGACTAAAATAGAAAAAAAAAAGATTTGAACTCCATTTTACTCCACTGGTGATCGAATCAAATGAGTGATAGAGTTGGCGTCTACTTATTATTATGTCGTTTCTTTTTGAAGATAACTGAAATCAATCTTTAATATTTACTTTTGACGACAAGTGCACCAGGCAATTGTCGTATGTGGCCAATGTTGGCGTTCATAAGCATAATGAATGATATTAAAACTGGAGCAAATTATTAGTCTTTTCAACGCTTCGGAAACTCGACCGGTGTTTTATGAGAGTGTTACTCTAACCAACTGGAAAAGGGGGGCAAAGTTTTCCATCAACCTTGAATTAAACATCGAAATAATAGGAAAAATATATTGTACGTAATTTTCAAGTGCAATATGCTTTTCAAGTGAAATATGCTTTTCAAGCTTATTTTTGTTCTTTTTTTGAAAGGTTTATCTTTAACAAAACATGAAGCTGTCAGAACTAGGTGAAATCCAAAAGGTTTGTGTCGGTTCAACACCAGCCATTTTGTAAAACAAGAAAAGGCAAGGAAGGGCTTGTGAACATGTGAAATTAATTCAAATGAGAGACAGTTCGCTTAGCATTCTCGATACCAGGAGTATCCAAAAGATTTTTATTTATTATTTTTCAGATGTTATTTGTCATTATTTCAAAGATTCTGTAAATATGAAACTTGAAAGCAAAAATACTCTGAACATTGACATCGACAAGGAAACAATAACATTGTAAATCAAGACCATTGTGGAGCTGAAGTTTTCCTACGCTATCGTTGGGACAATATTCCAATTTAAAGACAATTGTAGGCTCTCGAATTTTTCCGGTTTAAAACAAATAATCTATGGAGCCATTGCATTTAGCCCTCTTTGATCCTTATTTTAATAATCATCTTTCAGAAATTACCTTTTATGTAAGTTGATCTTATTACAAACCGTCTTGCTTGATATTGGTTCAATTGTTTATCTGGAGTGTATATATGAAATTGAAATTTATCTAAATATCACATGAAATTGAAATTAAATAAATCGTATTGCTGTAGACAAATATCATCTACTTAAAATTGCAGAATTCATCTCTATCTATAAAAGGCAGGATGTGTGTGTGTGTGTGTGTGTGTGTGTGTGTGTGTGTGTGTGCGTGCGTGTGTGTGTGTGTGTGTGTGTGACGAATGCACGGCCGCAATTTTCGACGGATTTGCACCAAATTTTACATGCACATGCTCGAAGTTAGCGGAAAGGCCAAGACCGACGTTGCATTTCCCAACTCACATCGATAGTGGAAATAATCGATTTTTTCATGCTTCTACGGCAGTTTTCATTTAGTTTTCTACTGGCTGCCACGAATAGGGAGGACGATTCTATTGGCCAGCGTGAGAGCCAACAGTTGACTGACACGAATTTTAACTAGCATGCTAGCATGCAAAAATAAAATCGATAGCTGCATTCGTCACAAGTGGGAAAAATTTAAATCAGCAAGGCACTTTTCTCCAATTGGTTCATTCGCTTGCTTAAACTCAATGTTGATTCTGATTCCGCAGAACTGGGTTGGGTGTGAAAAAGTATTTGTTGTTAACATTCTTTTTTCATTCGGCTTTTCCAGTTACGAGTCCTTTCTTAAAGCTGATCGTTTTGTGTTCATTTTGTTTAGTTCTTTTTTCGTAACTGATTTAAAGTTTAGTATAGAGCTTAGAAAAAATTGGAAGTGTGAGATAGGCAAGAAGTAAGGCATGTAGCAACATCAGCACGGCAAAGGGCACTCCTTTAAAGGCAAGGAAGGAAAAAAATATTTTAATTCAAGTGATAGCGATTGCTGCATGAGTCGTACGATTTTTGAATCAAGCACAGGAAACGCAGGGCCATGCTGCTAGTTATATATAATCTATCGCAGTGATCGGGATTTTTTTTTAAAACGGAAGAGCCATTTTTCGTTAAAAATTACTACTGATAATATTAATACTAATACTTATACGAATAATAATGAAGAATTTTGTTAAACTGAAATTCTGATTCTGCAACAAATAATCAGAAAAAAATTGACCATCTTGTATTTAAGCTGCACGGTGATAGCGCGCATGATAGAATGAGCCAGTATCTGCAATGGAAAATCTGTTACTTTTACGGGAAGGAAACTGCAAGAAATTCGTATGAGCATCACCCAGATCCGGTTACGGAGATAAGAACTGTAATAATTTTATGGGATTGTACAATACACAGACAGAACAATAAAAACCAGTCCCCCAGACATTGTGATCAAGAACCCAAAAAGAGAAAGTAAATTGTAATGTATCTTTGAAGACCTCCAAAAGAAAACTATCAAAATACAAGGATCTTAAAGTGGAAATCTTAAAAATGTGCCCCAATAATCCCAGTTGTAGTTGGAGCCCTCGGATTAATTGGAAAAGGTTGCGATAGACTCGTTGAAGGCATCCCTGGTAGCCCATGCCTTAAAGAAATACAAACAGTTGTCCAATTTCATAGTGTTCTGGCTGGCCTCAGTTTGCTGGGACCCTAACAGGTGCTACAACCCCGGGTCAGGGTAGACCTGCGAGCAACAGCAATTCAGACGCTCCTCATTACTCTCCTCAAAACATTCCGATCAGATGTCTTGCAGCCGGATTTAGTTCATCTTCTAATCCAGGATGATCTAACCGAATCCGACAATCATGTATGGCGCTCATGGTAATTTTCGAAGTTTCTTTATACGGAAATATTCGGCATTTATTGACCGAACAGCCATTGCTAATGTCGGCTGAAATTTATAAAATATTTTTGTTAAAACACTTTTGTCAAGAATATAAATTCCTTAAGTCGACTGTTAATACGGTTTCCTGTATTGGAGGGGGGGTCTTCTTTCGTAAACTTTTGTTTCAAATAGGGTGGAATGCCAACATCTGGATTATGTCAATGTTTTCTCTTCGAATTACATCCATTTCAGTTGTTGCTGTGGTTAAAAGTTCAAGTGTCTTGTTTTCTGTTATTTCGAAAAGTTCTTTATTTCTGGTTCTGTAGTGCGTGTGCAAGAGATTCGAAGATTTTCCAAGACTCACAGCCATTTTGAAATCATTGATTCGAGGTAGCTGTTATATACAGCTGACATTTTAGACATTATCTGAACGAATTTGGCGTCGCGTATGACATCCATATGAAACCCATGATCGGCAGTACCTGACGCAGGTTCTTAAAGACACATCGCATGATAGGGATATTGAAACAATTTCAGATAGGATTCAAAAACGAAATTGCAAGAATGCCGTTTTCCTGGTAATACCCATTCAGCCAAAGTGCCCCATCTATATTGAAAACAGTAATTTTATTTGAACACTGAGATTTTTCTCGCTTTTCTTATTTTAGTCTTTATTCGTGATACAGTGGGGCGTTTTGCGAGGTTCACACTGAGGCAAATTTTGGCGCAAAACACAAACATTGGTGAACAGATAATTTCAGCGAAATATCTTTGGGTTTTTATAATTTCTAAAATTGTGTACCTGGATGCACTAATTAAAAATGAGGCTTTTTCTAGCTCTGCAATAGGAAACGCATTCTTTTTAGGGACTGCACACATTAACCCGTATCAAATTTATTATTTTGATTATCGATTTTATAAAGCATCAAAAATATTTTGTTGTTGACAATGTGTTGGCAAGACCAACTGAATAATATTTAATATATATATATATATATATATATATATATATATATATATATATATATATATATATATACCTTTTCACATGGGAAATTAGCTCAACTGGTAGTGATTTCGCCATGCATGTAAGTGGTGTTGGAAACGATGTCCCGATTTTCAACTGAATGAATAATATTGTTTTTTTCTTTATGTTTAATTATGTCAAATTTGGCTTATTTTCACAACTCGAGAGGTGTAACGTTTGTTTGCTTTTCTTCTCATTTTGTGAAGGTTATTTCATAGACGTAGGCCCGACCCACGCGGGTAGGAATGGCTACTAACCTACTGCACTGTCTTAAGGTGTGTTGATAAGGGAGAATGTGACAGCTTGTTTAATTTCGATACATCTGAAATACAATAAACAATAAAACCATTAAAATCGAAGATACAGAATAAACAAGACCCAAAATATAAATACTGGTGATGTGTAGGAATTTAAATATTATATATAAAAAAATACGCTCAGAGGAATTCAGGTAAAAAAAAAGTCACAGGACCCCCCCCCAAAAAAAAAACCCAAAAAAAAAACCCGCGGAAACAAGTCGCAAGAAAGAAAGAAAGAAAGAAAGAAAGAAAGAAAGAAAGAAAGAAAATAGACAATGGTAAAACTGTTTCTGGGGCTTTCTTTATTAAATTTGTTTAACCTTAATCTATTCCCAACCCTAAGACTGAAACGAATTAGTGGAAATCTTGGGTCTCAGTTGTGGATCAACAATACTTGAATTTAGGGAATACATTTTGACGTCTTCTGTGATGGAAATTATTGCCAGTAATAAATGGGGTTAAAAAAAAACTAATACAATCAGTTAATATATACCTAACACGTCACTCGCAAGACCAAGGTGCGATTCTTCTGCGTCGTCAAAATTGGTGCATCATCGTGTGATTTTTATTAACGACCACCACTCAATGCGCAAGTCGTTCATCATAATAGGTCTGGCGATAATTTCAATTAAATAAATGATGTCCGATTAAGAAGGAAAAATAATTTCTTTGGGATAAAGCACAGTAACGTACTGCTGATAATATATAAAAATAATTAAAAATAATATTGAAAAAATAAAGATAGAAGCTACAAACTTTGTTCATTACATTCGGTTATGTCAAGCTTCTCGATAAAATGGATGTTATGATATACTTTAAATGCCGAGTGTCTTTGTATCTTTAACGTTTCGATGTCTGCTTTCGATTAGTCATATATATACATATATATCTTTCCCACCATATATATATATATATATATATATATATATATATATATATATATATATATATATATATATATATATATATATATATACAAAATAATGTATACACTCTTTGAATAATTATAACTTTATTCAATTTATGTATTCTGACTTGTAAATAAGATTAATACAAGAGAAAGAATATATATTTAAAGAATTTGAGAGAAAATATACAAAAAAAAACATAGAAAATTAACTTTAATAACATAAAAGCTACTTGGGGCAGTGGCAGAATGTTCATATAATGATGAGTTCACATCAAGTACACTTTTCTTATCTTGAAGAAATAGACCTACATACGTCCAGTATCATTCCCTCGGATATTTGAGCATATTCTTCTTCAATTTCTACTCTCATTTCAGCAATTGTTTCAGATTTCCTGCTGTAACCTTTGTCTTTTCGAAACCACCACAAAAAGAAATCCAAGGGTGCCAAATCTGGTGATCTACGTGAGTATTCAACTGTCCCTCTTCTTCCAATCCATTTGTTTTTCATATTTACATCCATATAAGTTCTCATATCACGGTAATTTATTATTAACTATTAATATTTAAAGAGTGTATACATTATTTTGAGACACCCTGTATATATATATATATATATATATATATATATATATATATATATATAGAGAGAGAGAGAGAGAGAGAGAAAGAGAGAGAGAAATAAATTGTCTAAATTGCGCAAAAATGAAAAAAACACTGACATCTGATTTTAACCGATATGCTTACAAAAAATTACACAAAAATATCTTGAAATATTAAAGGGAAGATGTATTCAATAAAATCGCCATTGGCTTCAACCACGGCTTTCAGACGACTTCAGAATCTCCTGCATCTCTTCTGGATGGTCTTCTCGTGTAAAAAGATGAATGTTGCCATAATCCTTGCCTTCAATTTTCTTCGCTCAACTGCGGCCCACACATAATAATCAAGGGGGGTGCACTCTGGGGAATTAGGTGTCCATATGTAAGGAGTGATGTGGTCGCAAAAATTGTCTGACATCTGTGTTCTCCTGCTTGTGTGTTATGGTGCAGAATCCCTTTGCACAGGTTCTTACAGCAGTCACCCTCTTGATCCAGAACATCAATACCTCCTCCAGGCAGTTGATGTAGGGAGTTCTTTTATCAGAACGATCAAAGTGAGTTTTCCGAGCTGCCGTATCTTCGTAATCTCCAGTAGACTCATCCATCTCTTCCCGAATCATTTGTACTGTCCTCAGATTGACACTCAAACACTCTGAAATGTTCATATTTCAACTTCCGGTATGAATGCCAAGCAGGAGAGTATGGCGTTTTTAAATTTCTGGCGAAGTGTATTTTCCTCATGATGCTCCCTTTCCAACAGACGGTGCCCAAATTAATCTACTAGATTGTGCAGACGACAAAAACAAAAACAAACAAAGCGCATGCGCGAAATTAAAAATTTATCATCTCACACTTCATTATGTCTATTTATTTCATACGGATTCTTTCCAGTTCTCGATTCAATTTCTTGATGTTAAGATAAAATTTTACTTATCTCAACATGTTCAGGAGTGATTTTTAAGAATCACCATGACAAAGGAATGCAGATTTTATCACAGTTTGACTTTGTAATTTAACATTGAGGATAATCTTGGAGGAGATTGAGAGTACTTGGGTAGGAAAAAAACTATGCCGTCTTCCATGACGAATTTCATCTTTACATCAAGAAACAGAATAGTGAACTAGAAGATCAGTATAAAAATAAATAGACATGATATGCCTATATTATTCAATGACATATATATATATATATATATATATATATATATATATATATATATATATATATATATATATATATTTTGTATCTATAAAAAGAATGTATGAACATAAAAATGTCTTTAGATAAGTGTCGGACTTTGTCGATTTCATAATGTGTGACGTCATTTGTTTACATTTAATACGCCATGAGCAGATATGAATGTATGTGAGAGATTCATGGAAGATTGAAGTTTAAATACAGTAAATTCGACCTTGCCAAAAAAAAAAACGTAAAGCCACGTGAAGCTAAATATAGGTTAGGATACAGATTCGAATCCTGTCGGAGTACGAATATTTTCTGTGAAAATTTCTCGGACATTCAGGCCGGTAAATGTTGTTAAATACTGTTTATTATAAACAGAGCATTTACTTAAATATTTGTATCTATAAAAAGAATCTATAAACATAAAAATGTCTTAATATATATATATATATGTGTGTGTGTGTGTATGAGATTTGTTGAAATTGTTTCTTGCAATATAATTTTTTTTTCTTTGGGTATTTGTTCAGATTTTGGAATGTGTTTCAGCTGATTACTTTTTAAACATTCTCTCTCGCTCATATATATATATATATATATATATATATATATATATATATATATATATATATATATATATAGAGAGAGAGAGAGAGAGAGGAGAGGAGGGTGAGTGTGTGAGTGAGAGAAAAAGTGACAGATACTCACAGATTAAGGAGAAAAAATAATATATATCACATATATATTTATATATATATATATTAGTGTGTTTGTGCGTGTATAAGAACATATAGAATCGTGTCACTGTTGTACATAACAAAAATGATTTGTGCAAAGCATTAAGTTAAAAGACCTAATTGTAAATGTGCCGTGACTAAACATCTTATATTTCTCCCTTGGACTTTTTCTGATTTCCTGTCCAGCGTTTTTGTTTTCAATTTTCAAACTTATTTTTCTTTCCTCAACATTTGCCACTTGTTTTTTTTTGGTTTTTTTCGGACCGGTGATTATAGGTATAGCGTGACAGTTTTGTAGAATTTTCTTTTTTTTTTCTTCATTTTTAAAAAAAAAATGACAGCTGGAACAGACGAGGTTTTCCGGTTCCGTGACACCAATATTCGTGTCATTTCTCCTGCAACCAACATGATCACAAATTGCTTAATTATTCGTCTTGTATGCACTATTTTTATGTCTCTGAGCGACATGATGTTAGTCTGACTGGACCGTAGGAACTCTCAGCACATTTGTCAATGTAAGCAGACATTTGTGGGAAATTTCTACAAACGGAAGTTTCATTAACACAAACCTATATGTTTATGTCTTGTTGTTCGACTGCATTTAAGTAAGAATCTATTAAGCACCAATATACAAACAAATGAACCCATTAACTACTAATATACAAACGAATGCATTTTCTGTATCTCCTCCGAAACAGGCTTCAACTGCATTTGACTTGTTAAGCAGCGTTATTATAATTTATCTCGTTATGAATTAAAGGAAGGATGATGCGTTTTTTGAAGCACCAAAAATGAAAGGATTCCAGTCCTAACTGAAAAAAAAAGTTATCTTATGGATGTAAGTGTCGCATAGTTCTAGTTTGTGTAAGTGAGATTTGGATGATAATATATATTGATAGGTGTGTGTGTGTGTGTGTGTGTGTGTGTGTGTGTGTAGTAAACATTATTTATGTATGGCGGTTGTTCACGAGTTGTTTTTACCCCTGCTGTGAAACGTAGGTTAGATTCTTTAAGAATGGATTTAATAAAGGTTGGTGATGTAATACAGTGTTTTTGAAGTGTTTTTATGGTTGGTAAAATATGTATTAGGATTCCCTCGACGAATTTTCGACGTAAAAAAAGTGCTCATTTAAAAAAAATTAGGGTTGCGTTTGTAAAATCAAAATATACGTGAATATATTCTATGTCAGATATTATCATAACATAGAAAATCATTTAACTACATAGCATTCATTTATTAAATCTCTTGACAGGCACAAATTTTTACATATGAAAGATTGTGGAGTACTTTCTCGTAGCACTTTTTATATTATTGATCACCTGACACTAGACCCAAGAGAAAAAATATATATGGTAGGGTTGTGGCGGGTTGTACGACAATAAAATATCCGTAGAAATTCTCCTATCACATCATTAAATATTTGAGCTTAACAACTTTAATAAAATATTGCAATGACAATCATTAGTAATAATTCTGGTCATTATTTTAAGAAGTAGCTACAAATAAAATGAAATCAAATGGATAAATTTTTCATTTCACTGAAACTGATGATGATTATGATGAAGATGACAACGATGATGATGATGTTTATTGTGATGATGACTCATTTTGGTTCCCACAAATTCCAGAAGACCCTTTATTCTTAAAAGTTTCCTTGTAATTCATATTTTCCTTAAAACATTCGCGCTGCTCCCATGTGTGTAAAAGCACGTTACTGCCGTCTCAAATTTTTTTTTCATCTGTGAGGAGATTGATCAGCATTCAGTACCACATAGGAGATTATTAAATATTTAATAGCAGTTCAACATTGTTTTACATTTTTCTAAGGTTTTTTTTTTTCAAATTTCCAATATTTTTGCTTGTTTTTTGTTTTTTTTTTAAACTAACATTTGCTACCTACGAATATAACGATTACGATTTTTGGGAAAAAAATTTAAAAAAATGTCTGCGATGGAAATATCTCAGAAAAAGTTTCAAATATAAACATATTTTACCTGAAATTTTCAACGAAATGAGACGTACATGATTGATTCTTAAGAAAAAATCATATTTATTAAAAATTCCTTTTCATTGTATTAAACTTATTCCGTAGGGATAAATAAATGTATTGGAATACATAAAGAAATGATTCTTGAATATAGTAATCAGCCGCAATAATGCTGTATGTATAAACAAAGTATGATATATAAAAATTTCAGATAAATATACATATAAAAAGGTAATCTGACTAAAGACAAAAGCAAAACTTATTTTAGTCGATGGGTTTTGTCCTCTGTGGGTTTGTATCAAGCCAAATGCATTTTCCCTGATAATGTCACACAGATAATATACCAGAGAATAAAACGCGTCGCCTAAGATCAATTTTCCTTTTGTCATAGTATGATATAGAAATGGGATAATACCAACAAATATGAGGAGATTAGTTCGATTGTAAATAATAAAAATCGACTTCAGTGACGTTCTCACAGTTGTGGCGAGGTTTGGCTTCTCTCTGTCTTTTCAACAAATATTTTCATGGCAACTGCTCTGGCGAGATTATCCCATGATTCCAAGAATATATGAATTTAAGCGTGCTGCTAGATTGACATCTAAGTCCCATCCGTTTACTGTTTAAATAGATAAATGCAACCTCCACTTCTACGCTAACAGTTTCTTTTCTCGAAGGATCTGCAACGTAATCGGACCTGACCTGGCATCTCTACTTCAGTCACATTCTCACAGACGTGACGTGGCTTCCCTCTGTCTTTTCTACAAATATTTTCATGGCTACTGCTCTGACGAGCTTTTCCCCCTGGTGACCCGATTATGAATTTAAGCGTACTACTAGACTGGCATATAAGTCCCATTCTTTTACTGCTGAAGTAGTTAAATGTTACCGCCACTTCTACTCTGTAGAATAACAGTAGAATAACAACAATTACCGGCGTAAGGGTCCTAGCTAGCGTCCAGCTGGCAGACAAAAATAAAGTAGGCTGTAACTCAATACAAACCCCACAAATTGACTGGAATCAAGCTGGTATTTATACAGAAATAACTCCACTCATGTACCAGGAGTCAATCACAGCCCAGGCAATGGACTATCCCACTTGTGCACAATGAGGTGCTCCACGGCATCATAAATAGCCCTCTTTCTCAAGGTGGAGGTGTCTTTTCTCAGCTTGTTCCACAACTGAGTGACAATGTGAAAATGTGATTGTTTTACATACTCGAACAGCTTCTTCTTTAGCACTTCCCGACAATGGAACTCTATTCTTCTTACTTGATTGCCTGGTAACTACAATCTTCAAAAATTTAAATGCAACGTCAATCGTCATCTGATGCCTTGGCCCCCGTTCTTCTTTTTAACCTTTCCTCAATCCCCCATGTAACCAGTCTTTTTCTCTTACTTTCACTCTCTGTAACCCCCTGCGTACTAATGGCACCCCTGCCTTGCTTGGGGTGAAATGCTTGTGAACTCCTTTCCGTTTTCTTCCCTTCCCGATAGCTACAATCTTTAAACATTTAAATGCAGTCTCGTTCGCTATCTTCTTGAATCCCGTTCATCTTTAATCCTTTCCTTAATCCTCCATGTATCCAGTCTTTTCTCTAATTTTAAATCTTTGTAAACCCCAGCGTACTAGTGTGATTCTTGGGGTGAAATGATAGCAACTCATTCTAGGAATTGTGGTAGACTCTCTCCTCGTATTTGAAGTATGAGGGTCAAGCAGCTCAGTTCAAGCACATATGATTTGAATATAGTAATGATGGCTTTGTGCAGAACCAACCACACTTTTTGAAGTGCTGAATACACTACGTGCCACAAGGTCCCCAAACCCAGTCATTCTTTCTATAGCTGGGTGGATGAAGAGGATTAATACCTTTCCCAAGTCTATTATCACGTAAATGAATCTAATGGATTCGACTGCAATTCGAACTCGGCGCTTCGATTCCTCAATCCGAGCCACTATCCATTACTCCTCTTGTCGGAAATATATAATTTAAAACATGTAAATGTCATTGATTGGATTGATAAATATATTTACAATTTGCATTTTTTTTTAATTAAATACTGATTGCTTATAATTATGTTCAAGACACTCACTTGTCATCTTATAATTATTATAGTCAAATCCTTCTCTTGTATAATCTCCTATTATCATTCTAAGATATATATATATATATATATATATATATATATATATATATATATATATATATATATATATAAGGTCACTGACGGAGTTTAATCCTTGTGCATGCAAAAGAACTGTGTGTCAAGGGGAGGATGTTCCATTGACACTGTTGTTGCTGGATAATATTTTGAAACCCGTCTGCAATAATTATTTAAAATATCCTAAAAATATACATAGGAATACATTTTTGTGTATCGCCCGGTTCACACTCTTTTCATCTCTATTGAACAGGAACCGACTTTTTGCCTGGTTTCTTGTTTATGATGATTTTCTAAGATTGATTTAGATGTGTAACAAGACCAAATGTGTTGTCAGTTTCTTTTGGCTTGTAATAAGATTCCCTAATCTGTTTCCTCCCCACTTCAACCAATAGAGTAGCGTCATTCAAACAATCCAACGCGTCTCTTTCACACTTGCATTCACACCATTTTTTTTCTAGATTCAGTGACAGTTCAAATTTTCATTGGTGGAAAGAAACTCCGAGAATTATTTATTTATTTCTTTGTTAAATATGCGACTCGTAGAGACGCCATTTTAATTTTGGGAATATTTTACGCGCGAGACACATCAGAAGGCAAGCCATTTTTGCTAGTGTTATATGGGTCACCCAATGAGGATCACACTAACTTCTCACTTGTAATTGTTCTCGCGACACAAGCATGCTAACCATTACATCACTACGATTTTTCTAATATGTTTTTTTCTAATTGTAGCTTAAATGTGGTACAAAGACGAATGTCTGGGGCTCCACTAAGGACCGAACTCACTACTAAGTTGTAATTGTTCCTGCTAGACAAAAAAGGTCCTTCATTCGATTTTCGATTCTTAGCTTAGATGAGGTAAAAAACCGAATATTTGGAGCACCCAGTGAGGATCGAACTAACTGCTCAATCGTAATTGTTTTAGCGAAACAAGATTGCTAACCATTACGCTACGTCGAGGTACCATCCTTGTTTCCCGTTTATGATTGCGTTTCCGGTTACTTCTAGAAGCTTCTCATTCTCTTTCACTCCCAATAACTTCTTGAGATTTAGTAGAGTTACCACCTTGCTGGGGCTGGAATGATTTCAAAAAGTTTTCAGTAAAGTTAGTTTCATGTTTATCATTATGCACGTAGGTAAAAGGTAACTGCGTAAAATGAAACAGATGTACAAAAGGTGAAAGAAATATTTCGAAAGATATTTGCTAATCTCTATTGCTTTGTCAGCAACGCGATGTCTTTATTTTTTCGCTTTTTTTTTTCGTCTGGATAGAGATTATCGAAAAGTAAAAGAGAAACAGAGCCAAATTCATGCCAGTCGTAATTCGCGTAGAGTTCACTAACTGTCATAATTCCTTGAAATATTCCACTACGGGTTCTCAGATTACAATCGACAAGTTTCGAATTGTCAGCATTCAACTCGCGTTCTTTTGTGTTTTACTCGTCTGTCTTACGATATATATTACATCAGCGAAACTTCCAGAAACATTCTTAACAAATCATTATATATGCCTCGCAGAGATAGGCTGCATAACAATTTTAAATTTAAATGCACTGGTAGTTCATGATAAAATGTCTAACCAGGTTTTCGACTTAACACATTCCAGTCTGATTAGAAGAGAAAAAATAGTCGCTAAAAAAGAAAAAAAGGTTTGAAAGTGTGTTAATCTCACAATTTCAACAACTAAGGCAAGTACCATAAATAATATTACCAATCATAGCAAAAGCTATAATAATACAATGCTATAAACGAGGTAATAAAGGGTGTTTCATTAAGACGGATCAAAGTCAGCAATGAATAAATTAGTATTATCTGGGGGAATTAATTTATTTCTCTATTTGATCATGGCAATTATGTGTAAAAAATAATATCGGCCAAATATCCGCTAAGGTTTTGGCGGCACACCTCCACTGGATGGTCAAAATTGTCTCTAAATAGTTGATCCTCGATCTCACCAATATGCCTTATTATCTAATCCTTCAGCTGTTGAAGGATTAGATAATTGTCGTTAGCTTGTTGGCATAGACATTATTTTGAGATTACTCCAAAGGAAGAAATCTAATGTCAAGTCGCACGATCATGGTGGCTAATTGACTTTGCTGTTTCAAAAGATGATGCGACCTGGGAACTCCTAATTGCAATTTTGTTTGAACGTCCATTTTCGTAATAGACTTCGATAACTTTAGATAAGAAGCTTACTCATCTTGATACCATTTGTCATAAAAATCACTGCTTATTCAACTAGAAAGAGAACAGGTTAAAATTGTTTTGTGTAGGGCCCACTATGTCTTCCCAACTGAGCAATGATAAGAGGAAAACGATCATTCAACCCTTTAGTAGTGGCAACAGCATTCATTCAAGAACCATCAAGAGAACTATGCATAAGTTTGAAAAAGAGAGGACAGTAGAGAGGAAAATTGGATGAGGGGGTCACAACATGAAGAGGGATCATCGTTCCAACTTAGAGTAAAGAGACAATTAGAAATGATCCAACTCAATCCATGAGACGTTTGTCACGTGAGAATGAAGTTTCACCTATGGCAGTCCAAACAGCAGTGAAAAAAGACTGAAAATAAAAACGTACGTGAAATATGTGAACCACCTTGTTACTCCAGGACAGAAAGTTAGAAGGTTAGTGAGGGTACAGATCATCTTGAATAAGTTACAAAATGATCCGTGAATAATATATATATATATATATATATATATATATATATAGGTAATTAATTTAAAGCCTTCATGATCCTTAGGTATGATTAATTAATGATAAACCTGTCATTTTCCTTTATGATTGATTTCATCACGATTCTTCGGTTAAGCTTGGTGAGTAATTATACATTCTTATTGCCCAAAGTAGAGTCCAATAGTATTATAAAGCCTCGGAGAATTCCAGTAAGATATCTTTAATCATTTATAACATAAAACTGTTCAAATCTTCATCGACCAAATGGACAATTTTGCTTTTATACGATTTTGACAATTTCGCTGTTACACCTGGTATATGATCATGATATTGAGCACTTTCCAATAAGTACTGCCATATAAAATAATATATATATATATATATATATATATATATATATATATATATATATATGTTGACGCATGTTTCAGTAAATAATATACACAAGTTTTGTCTATTTATTTTAAGTTCCTTTCATATTGTCTGATGAGCTAAATAACATTATCATTGAAAGACGAAAAGAAATCATCATGTTGATACAAAAGCGAATGCCCATATTACTACAAAATAGAAATTATCAAAAATTTAATACATCGTGCAGAAACTAATTCATTTATAAAACAGATTTTTACAGTGAACTAAAGAATATAAAGCAAATATTTATTAATAATATCTTTCCAAAGTATATAGTTGATGAACAAATGAAATGCTTTCTTAGATGTATTAATACTAAGCAAATAGAACATAATACTGCTTCTACTAATCTCAAACATATCAATCATCCTATATCGTAATCAAATGCATACTAATTATAAACAAGATGAAAATATACTAAAAAATTAGTAAATAATAATATATCTACAATAGACCCGAGCAAAAAATTAGGTTAATCATATACTACACTAAATCTAGTATATCCAACTTAATTATTCGCAATGATTCTTCCCCCATGCCCGTTAGCGATTTGCAAAAAGACAACATAGTTTACAAATTCAAGTGCCCTCTGAGAGATTGTATCTCCAACGGATTAAATAATATTTATGTTGGTCACACCACAAACTCGCTTACACGACGCATGTCTCAACATTTGAATGATAACTCTAACATTTTTAGGCATTTAAAACAACATGCCTGGCCGCGTACACAATTCCGGAAAATCCTTGTTGAAAACTCAACTATACTTAAACATGAGAACAATAAACACAAACTAAAGATTCTTGAAGCTATATACATAAAACAGTGGAAACCTAACCTGAACAAAATAAACTACGAAATCTCCACGAATATTCTTAAATGCCTATACTTATTATACCAACGGCTTCCCATACTTAATACTTCTCGTTTCCACTCTGCGAGGACATGTGTGACGTCACGAGGTGCGACGCGATTTTCACTTCCGCGTCTCGTATACACGACTCTGTCGTTGCTTTGAAATTTTTCATGCAACAAAAACAGACTATCATTGTTGTTTCCTCTGTGTATAGTTTGACATATTGAAATGTAATAGTCATCTTTGATAATGGCTTATGTAAGTCGAAAGCTTAGATTGGATGTATCAATATGGCGATTTCCTTTCGTCTTTCAATGATAATGTTATTAAGCTTACCAGACAATATGAAAGGAACTTACTTAAAATAAATAGACAAAACTTGTCTATATTATTTAATGAAACATGCATCAATGAAAAATTGCTGCCTTAATATACACAATATATATATATATATATATATATATATATATGGAGAGAGATAAGGAGATGGGAGATAGAACCGAAATCAACACTGCATATTGTATGTAATTTTCACGACTCAGTCGATATTCTGACATAACACTATTTGGAAACGTGAAACTATGCAATGTTTATTGGTCTCTGCACAGTGTCTACGATATTGAGCTCTCGTCTCCATAAATTTCGTAAATTTAAACTATGATGACAGAGGCACGAAAACTTTTGGCGAAGTCACAAAATTTTGGTTGCTCCTGCAACTTTAGTCCGTGTTTTATGGTGCTCCCACATGTTAATTAAATGAAAATAGAAAATATATATATATATATGTATATTAAGAAATGGACAAAGTCCGACAATTTATTTATTAAAGACATTTTTATGTTTAACGTTCTTTTTTTATAGATACAAGTATTTAAGTAAATTCTCTGTTTATAATAAACAGTATTAAATAACATTTAATATATATAATATATATATAAGTTTCTCTGTATGTATTGTACAATAGAGCGACCTCAGCGAAAACGCTAAATAAATTAGCATACATTGATGAAAAGAGGCTTCAAATGTAATGAGAACATAGTTTTATCGTCAGAATCGTTATTTTTTTTACTAAGAAATAGGATCAAATTATTTTTTGATTATTCAATTATTATTTTTTAACGGATTGAGGAATCTGAGAGACGATTTCGAATTCAAGTCAAATCCATTACATTCACTTACGTGCTAATACCCTAGGGAAAGCTATGAATCTTCTCCTCCCCCAGACCTGAGCTATGGCTAAATAGCAGACTGGGTTCTATAGCCTTGGATGGCAACTGGTCTAGCGCAGAAAAAATGGCAACCTACTGCGGGAAATAATCTGCCTCGTCAGTTCTGTATCGAAAGATACATGATCGCCTACGCGTGTATCATGCATGGCACACAACTGACTGACTGAATTAAGTTTTTACTCCTTTTAGAACATTCGAAATTTTGGTTTAAATGTTGTTTTTCTTTCGTCAGCTGCTGTACTAACTTTTAGCATAGCAAATTTTGACATCTTTTTGCGGTGATAATTTAGAAAAATTAAATACTTGTAAGATATTAATGAAATTTTCAGGACTTATTTACAAATGAATGAAATTATTTTTGAAATATTTTATTAGAAAATCTTGGTAAAATATTTTTACATATATTTCAGACCTTACATAATTTTACGTAAACTTGAAAAATTCAAGGAGATAGTTTTTACTGACTATATTAGTTACAAACAGAAGTAGGTAGAAATGAAAAGAATTTGAGTACTTTTTTTGCATTTCACTGAAACAGACGTTAAACACCTTCACATTCATTCTTTCTTTCTTTCTTTCTTTCTATCTATCTTTCTTTCTTTCTTTCTTTCTTTCTTTCTATCTATCTTCTTTCTTTCTTTCTTTCTTTCTTTCTATCTATCTTTCTTTCTTTCTTTCTTTCTATCTATCTTTCTTTCTTTCTATCTATCTATCTATCTATCTATCTATCTTTCTTTCTATCTATCTTTCTTTCTTTCTTTCTTTCTATCTATCTATCTTTCTTTCTTTCTTTCTTTCTTTCTTTCTTTCTATCTATCTTTCTTTCTTTCTTTTTTAATTTTCTCATTGAAATCAAGTAGTGTCTTTTCCCCGGTTTCCACGCTAACAAAACGGAATAGACCATTATTTATGAGGTATCAGAAGAGGACTTGAAACACTTCTTTCTTTCTTTCTTTCTTTCTTTCTTTCTTTCTTTCTTTCTTTCTTTCTTTCTTTCTTTCTTTTTCTTAACCAAATCCCTGTTTTACAAACATTTCTCTTAAGAATATTTTTTAAATAATTCAGTAGACGATATTATTTTATTTAGTTTATGGTAATTGAATTTTCTTTAGGGATTTCCTTGCTCGGTTTATGTCGTTCGATATTGTGCGTAAGAAAAATATCGCCATCGTTTCTCGGCCTTTTGGCCCGGAAGGCTCAAATAATTTTAACATCAAGCTCCACGGAAGCCTTCCAGCAGTCAGTACCGGCCTTTCGGGAGGGACCTAGCTTTATTGCCAGGCGTTTGAAGCATCCCCAAAAGTGGGAGTGCCGAGGGGGTTCCGGCATTTTTTTTTTTTTACTGAAAAACTCTTTAAAACACGACCTTGTGTCACATTCGATAGCGACTTAGGCGCGCTGAAAAATAAACGCTTCTCGGCCTTTTAGCTGATATTAAGTTGTGGTATATATTTTTATTTGGTTTATGTAATTCACTCTCTATACTTCTATCTTCTCTTTGTTTTTGTTTCATTTTCTCATTGACACCAATTAATGTCTTTCCCCTTCATATTACGCCATCAAAACGCGGGATAAGCCAGTATTTATGAAGTATTGGCAGGGAGTGACGGTCATGCTAGCTAACGAAAGGAGGAATGATCACAATTATAACATTTTTCTTGGTAAACGTTGGATGCTACTCGGAATTTCACGCACGTATCAGTCTTCCTACATAAACTGAAACTATTTTTCAGTTTGTAGGTAACTATATATATATATATATATATATATATATATATATATATATATTTTAGATCTTGAAAATATATTTAAATTGAACACTGTTTAGAGACAAGCTAATTCTATAAATAATAGCCACCTCCGTTAAGGCCAAGTCATTCAGTAAAATGAATTGGAGCACTCCGACTGAATAAAGTTTGTTTACATTCGTAAAAACAATACTCTAGATTTAGGGGTTTCTGTCGGATGAAGGTAGCATAGCGGTAGAATCTCTGACTGACACGGGTTGGGTTTCGATCCCGGCTTGAAGCATTCGGACGTCTATTCGCACTGAGGAGATGCGAAACAGTACTGTTCGCGGATAGCGTAATATATATATTAAAGAGAAGCCGCAAGCGTTTTTGCTTATAATGTGGAATTTTGTTTTATACATTATACTTTATTTTTCATATTTTTGCGCCACAAGTTTCAGTCTTGTGACGTTCATCATACGAAGAATGGATAATTCCACATATTATTTAAAAATGAATTTTTCTTATGTTTAACCATTGTCTTTTGTGCGTGGTAATAATACAAATTATCATGGACAGTACAAGAAGAATTTGGACTGCTACCACGCACGACCATTCTTCATCTGATGAATCTCACACGACCCGAAACACTTGTAGCAAAAATATGTAAAATGAATACATATATATATATATATATATATATAATCCACATTATTGAGAAAGTAAAATGTACACTTTTCTCTCTTTGGAACAACTATAATCTTTCCTTGTGTGTATATATATATATATATATATATATATATATATATATATATATAAAACACAAACACACATACACAGATACATATATATATATATATTATAATAAAAAAAAGAAAAGCTTCGGTTTTGAAACATGGTAATTCTTGTGTAGCGAAGAAACCATATTTTAAATAAGTTACTATATATATATATATATATATATATATATATATATATATAGTAATAAATAAATCCCAATGTAGTTTTACTTCACGATGTTATCTCTGATAATAACATTGTCGATAGGCATGAATTATCGTGAGATTGACAGTGGAGTGGTTCCCGTTGCCTTCTCGACGCTGATTATATGGAGATACTATTTTTATTTAGCTGGTCGTTCCCTTTGTTAGGTATTATTTTTCATCATTTGTTTACAACAAGGATCGCTAGTAATCACTTAGAGTGGCGGAGTCGATTTAGTTGGCGAGCCTCCGTCAAAAGATTTTATGTATATATAAGTTGCAATTTATTTAAGTCCTAAACAAATTCTTTCTTCAGTTCAAAGTAACCTTTTACCTTAACTTTTTCGAGTTGATAATCAGAGAAGAAAAAAAAAATGATATGAAACAGTATTAAGATTCGAAGATTTAAAATGTTAGTAGCGGATTTCAAAAACTTGATTTACATATACATACATAAACACAAACCCACAGGCATGCACTCAGACACACAGGAACATACATATTAGTTGCGTCGATGTGACTACTCACGATTACAAATGAGAAAAACTGTGATTTAAAAGTATATATATCTTTGAGATATAAAATCTCACCGATTTCATTTAGAATTTTCTTGTTATGCTTTCATTTCCTTTTCTTATTAAATATCGCACAGTTTTATAATACAAGATCTGCCAAGAATGATCAAACCTTGTAAGAACTTGAATGAAAATTTACTGTGAATGATCTAGAGATTAAGGCACTTTTAAATATTTCCGTATATATATATATATATATATATATATATATATATATATATATATATATATATATATATATATATATATTAGATATTAAAACAAAAACATGTGGAAAATAGCTACAGAGTTACAATTATCTTTCAATACTTCAAATGTGTCTCCTCATCCGATGGTAAACTTTTGGCTAGTTAATGTGTTACGGACAGTGGAATTATACTACATTTGTTCTCAAATATATACATATTTGTATATATATATATATATATATATATATATTTATATATATATATATATATATATATACATATAGTCTCTCTGTCTATATATGTTTTATGCACACAGTGTGTGTGTGTGTGTTCTCACCCAATCTAATAAAAGCACACAATTTAACGGGCAAAAATTAAAGTCGACTATCAAGGAAACGGAAAAGTAAGAAACTGAATTTAGGATTCCTCTTCCCCCAAGTGGAAACTGAGAGACAAAAGAACTCACGACAAATTTCCCCAAAACTTTTTCAAATAAAAATTATCGTGGTATTCAACAACATCTATCTATCTATCTATCTATCTATATATATATATATATATATATATATATATATATATATATATATATATATATATATATATATAGGTATAGATATAACCTAAATAACTATATATTACCAACTATATATGCGTGTGATAGCGTACATATAAAGATGAGTAAATAAATATTTATATATATTGAAATAAAAGGGCCTGAATCTTTAAATTAAATTCTAGGTTTTGCGAACATCCCAATAGTTTTAGTGATAGGTGCAAGCTATATTTAGAAGAAAAAACACAGGATAATGAAATATAAAGATTAATGCAAACTATTAAATCAAGAGAGAGAACTAATCACGAAATGTAAATATAGAAAAAATTCCAAAGTACATAAGAATACATGTGCATATATGTGGGGGAGTATGTGTACGTATTGTGGTATATATGTATGGATATGCAGTGTAACCCGGATATAAGAGACCCGGATATAAGAGAAACCCGGATAAAAGAGAGATTTTCTCTGGTCCCCCATTAGAGCCTTTAGTGTTAATGTATATAAAATAGACCAAACCCGGATATAAGAGAAGCCCGGATATAAGAGATTTCTTCTCCGGCCCCGATATCTCTCTTATATCCGGGTTAGGCTGTATATGTATGTATGAATATATGTACGCATATAAGTGTGTTGGACAGCAAGATTTATTCCATTGGGTGATCATGTTTTACACACAATCCATAAATCTATAACTCAACTAATTTACATTAATCTTAACCGGTATAATCTCAATCCCGCCTTACTAATATTGGACACTATATTACTGTGAATCTCACTCGAGACGTGTATAAGAAATGTCACATAGTAGGAACTGATATTAAACTACAAACAACAAAGGTTCTATCCATAAATGAACCCCACCCCAGACTATTCCCCCCCGGCTAAATATCTTACGCCCCCCCCCCCCAAATCGCTAACACAAACCCATTCTCATTAACAAGGCTTCTCCCAGATGATGACTGATATTGAAAATAAGTTTAAATCAATGCTGTATCACAGCTCATCAATGCGGCTAGACATCCGACTGCTTCAAGCTGGGATCGAAACCCGACCGATCTGCAATCAGTCGGAGTTTCCACCCCTGAGGTAACAGTGCACTGCAGAGGGCAAGGGAAATTCTAGTGTATTCATTTTTACAAACGTAAACAAATGTCAGACAGAAAGAGTGCTCGATTCAGTTTTTATAAAGATCGTCGTGTCAGCGTAGACGGCTGCTGCTTAGAATTTCCCCCGCTCTTTCAACAGTGCTCAATCGAATTTATCGAGAGCATAATAATGTTATCCATATGCAAACCTGTCTCGCTGTATCACAGCTCATCGTAAACAAGAGTCAGACAGCCAAAGTGTTCGATTCAGTTTTAATATATATATATATATATATATATATATATATATATATAGTAAATGTGTTATATTTATGAGATAAAGTGCTCAGTATCATACATAGAGCTGATGTGAATATAAATATAAAAGTGAACATTGAAGTCAACACTTAAAGGTTACAGGCTGTTTCATACTAGACGCAATCGTCAGGCCGTGGGTATTGGATTTTTTTTCTCGACCATTTATATATATGGGTCTGTGGTGCATTGTGAGTAATTCATTCTTGCTGTTATATATATATATATATATATATATATATATATATATATATATATATATATATATATATATATATAGTAGAACTCCCAAATCATAAACTTCCTGAAAATAAGACTTCCTTGAATTTGTACTCTCCTTCAAATCCGAACTTTTGTATTTACGAAATTCATCTATGAAAAAGAAACTCTTAAATAATAAAGTGAAAGAAGGTCGTACTCACGTCAAAAGCGTCATAGGAACGACTGGCATGAATGCAAATGAAGAACGCAGCGAAATTCAGGAAGATCTGACGATGGACGAATCATAAATATATAACTCATAAAGTTTTGAACATTTCATAAAGTCTTTTAGTTTTTCACAAAATGCAATATTTGTTTACCACAATTTTTTCGTCATTATTGCTTGTCAATTAATTTTGCACATTTATATATTTAATCTACACTTCAAATCAAAACGAATCAACGTTACGAACTTACCTTTTGTATCTTAAACTCTAACACTTAATAAAAATTTTTACCTTGCCACAACAGCCTTTTCTTTCTCAAATCCGAACAGTACATTCAGTTTAGGTTTAGTATATATATATATATATATATATATATATATATATATATATATATATATATATATATATATATATATATATATATATATATATATATATATATATATATATATATATATATATATATATATATACACACACACACATATATATATATATATATTATATACGCATTATTATATATATATATATATATATATATATATATATTTTATTTTATATATATATATATATATATATATATATATATATATATATATATATATATATATATATAGATATATATATATATATATATATATATATATGAATATGGACACTGTTTAACTACATTAAATTAAATAAATATAATCTATGTTGGTTTAAATTTACACAGTCTCTCAACTGAGCCGCATGGATCAGGATGTCAAATATTTGCTTTCAAAGCCTGCTCTGATATTTCCTAATAGGAGTTGATCGGTTTGTCTATCATATTTTGTTCAAACTGCTCGCCGGTTTTTTGAACAGGGATCGAGGTTTATTCCTTGGTTCTGGTTGGTATTGGGTTACAGATTCCTTCTGAAATTTACTTCAACTCGACTTCTAACGTGTCAACCTTCAGCTCTGAAATTGCATTTACTCATTATTGACTTTATTTTTTTTCCTCCACAGGAATACATCGGTTTTCTCATCGTTTGGCTGACACTTCTTCCCGTATTTTTGAACAGGATTACACACACACACACACACACACACACACACACACACACACACACACACACACACACACATATATATATATATATATATATATATATATATATATATATATATATATATATATTAATTTTCAAATACTAATGGCATAATATATATATTGAAGAGAAGCCGTAAGCGTTTTGCTTCTAATGTGGAATTTTGTTTTATACAATATACTTTATTTTTCATATTTTTGCGCCACAAGTTTCAGTCTTGTGACATACGAAGAATGGATATTTTCACATATTATTTAAAGAATGAATTTTTCTTATGTTTAACCATTGTCTTTTGTGCGTTGTAATAATACAAATTATTCTTGGAGAGTACAAGAAAAATTTGGATTGCTAACACGCACAACCATTCTTCACCTGACAAAGCTCACAAGACCCAAAACACTTGTAACAAAAATATGTAAAATGAAGTAAGATATATATATATATATATATATATATATATATTAATTTTCAAATACTAATCCATCAGATTTTTGTGAATCGTTATTTTTAATGGATACCCATATTTGAGGAGTGAATCTTTTTTTTTATTAAACAGTATGTTTATTTCACTCTACTTGCCTGAATATTCAAGAAAAATATGTGTTCTAAGGCACGTCAGATCTTAGGTGAACAGACGTTCGAATCCTGCTAGAGAACGCATATTTTCCTAATAGGATTCTCGAATATTCTGGCCAGTAGATGGAAATAAATAAATATACAGTTTAATAAATAAACAGAACATCTACTCAAACATGTGTATCCATAAATATAAATTTTAAGCAATGAATTAAAATATGTCGGATTAATAAATAAATATCACATTCATAAAAGTTGTCTTTACGGTAGGATACGAAACTGAGCAGTGATGTATATTTCAAGAATCGGAAAAGATTTGTGTTCAAAAGCATCAATCGGGCTTTGCTTTGGCCGGTAGGTTCTTCGTAGCTGAGAGGTTAAAATAACGCCAGACCCAACGGCGGTTTCCGCTAGATTCGAATCCTGCCGGAAAACGTATATTTTTCCAATAACATTTCTTGAATATTCAAGCCGGTAGATAGTAATAAATAAATAAATATACGGTTTAATAAGTAAAAAAAAAAGCCTCAACTCAAATATATATATATATATATATATATATATATATATATAGAACTAAGGAGTTGATCAGATTGGAAGGAACAAAAACTTGAGTTGCTAAAAAGGATTAACTGAAACTGAGATATCTAAAATGACATGGTACGTGGAATTCGAACAACCTACCCCCGGGAACTAAATAAAAGGTCCGTTCAAAATTCCGATGTATATCACCTGAAGTAAGCCGGAGTGTACAACGGCCGAGACGTCGTGAATATTATAATACAAATGAGGACAACTGTCCAAAACATGTAAGTAATTAAAATGCCTGAATTTATATATATATATATATATATATATATATATATATGAAGAAAAATATATACGGAAAAAACAAACAAAAATCCTTATATACAATTATGCTGTTTTAATGTTAAAATGTCAACGTCGGACGTTTCGGTCTAATAAACCATCTTCAGGACGTATTCATAAATTATAATTAACATTATCAATTCAACATGACAAAAACGATGTACATAAGAACAAGACTTATCCAAACAGATAACTGAAAGTTTTATAAGATCAGCGCTCCGTTTAAAACATGGTCACGTTGTCGTTTTTCATTCAAAATACTCAAATTTTAGGAATACGTTTTCACAGCGTCGCCCACGTGCAACTAGAAAATTACACGCATACATAAAACAAAGTTTATACGTAACGCACCTATTCTCACATGTAGACACATTCTGTCATACTAACCAAATTGATTTGGTTGTATTTTAAAGAAATAATATTTAGTCAAGTTCGTTCGCAAAACTTTGTAATTCATTTCTTTCAAGTTGAAAAATCGAATACCCAATAATAAAAATATATTTAAATTTGTAGTGCTCTGTTGAAGTTATATTTCCCAATTTATTAAAGTGTAAAATTCAATTTCTCAGAAATCTACTTGGCTCGCCAGACACCTGAAGCAGCCTGGCAGGCAAAACAGCCGAAATGTTGCCATAAACAACAAAGATGAAGTCATTTATTCCGGCTGTAAATAATATATTTTTAGTTTCAGTTTTTTATTCTATTTTTTTTTCCTCTTCTACTGCTGACCACGATTCATTTCGTTCACATTTTTCCTTTTTTTTTTCTTCTTCTTCTCAACTTATTCTGCTGATTCCAGATTCTTTTAGCGGTCGGTTCCATTTCTTGTTTCTTCCGTCTTAAATGATTTTCGCTGCGCCGCCGACTCTAAAAGATTCCTCCCGCCGCCACGTACATTTGGTCATTTTTAATGGATAACTGCCGGGTGAAGATGTCACGTGATATGTATCGAATTTACGACTAAAGCGTCTGCGTTGTCACATATTTGGCGCTCTGAGTAAACACAGATTGCCGACAAGATTGAAAGCCAGACGTCGTTGGCTAACATAGCCCGGGAAACCAGAAATCGAAGGAATATTTGTTTTATTTATTGTTTTCCATATCTTTTTCATTGGCTGCAATTTCTTTGCAATCACTCACTCCCAAATGTCTAAATGGTAAATAATGAAGCAAAGCTCATTTTTATTGAATATTTATGTTAGAACTATTTTTTTCTGTTCTTGCCTGTAACTCATCGACTTGCAATATATAGGAGCAATATTCTGTTCTACTCAAGATTAAAAAGATTAGTGCAAAAACTGGCAAGTTTTAAAATACTTTTGGTGGTGCGGATATCATATCTTAAGTAGAAAGAAAAGAGATTATATTTTACATAGGAATTTTCAGAGTTGAAGGTGTCATGTCCATAAAAATAAATAGATAAAAATTAATTATGCTGTCAGAAAAAAAAAGAACTATTAAAAAATAATTCTCTCATTCTAAACCAATGAGAATCGACTCCACTTTTCTCATCTACACACGTAAACACATTACATTCTTACTATCAGACATGCAGTTCACACGGTCAGGTCGTCAAACAGTGCATCACCACAAATTTCACCTCCTTTTCTTTTTCAGGCCATAATAATAACGTTTATCTAAAATTCAACAAAAATTCGAGAGAAGAAAAACCAGACATTTCTTGTATTTTTCCAAATAAATTATCTAGACACACATTCCTTTGGTTCAAGTTTATAAAAACTTGCTAAAAGTTTATAAACTTGATGCAAAGGAATACAATGATTTGGTTAAACAGGATTTAATGAAGAGTTAGAAGAAGGTCAACAACGACAACTATAATTATGTAAACATCAACAACTCCTTGGATAAAAAATTACCGATAAGGTGAAAATCAGTGATAGGTTGGCCAAACATTCGACTAATGAAACATACGTTCTACTTAAAGATCATAAACCCGATTAAACTTCTTAAAGTGTTTTTAATCCAAGTCTGATATCGGAAGAATCAGCGAAAGGATTCTGGAACGTGTAAACAGGCAGATTACGAATTATAATAAAATAATTCTCTCATTCTAAACAAATAATAATCCACTCCACATACAAACACGTGACTTTATCACTATCGGACATGCAGTTCACACTGTCAGGTCGTCAACCAATGCATCACCCAAAATTTCATCTTTTGTTTTTCAGGTAACATTTATCTCTTAGTATTCAATAAAAATTTGAGGTAAGAAAACCCCAGACAGTTCTAGTATTTTTTCCAAATAAATTATCTAGACTTCTCATTCCTTTGGATCAAGTTTGTAAAAACTTTCTAAAAGTTTATAAACTTGATGCAAAGGAATAAAATGTTTTGGTTAAAACGAATTTGCAATATGGTAAACACCGACAAATATTGTATACACATTGCTTTTTCTTTATCTTATCCTTCTGTGGGATTCCGATCCATATTTTATCTACATTTGAGCGCAAAGTTAAAAAAATTACTTCCCACAATACAACCAGATAATAAATAATATTCGTTTTGGTGTTTCCACGTGTTGCTGTTTCTCATATTTACACATATTTTTGTATGTACAAATTTTAGGGAGTTTATAATATATTAGAACAATACAAGAAATTACACATGGCGTAATTTTGAATGTTGTCATACTTCAGCTCTCTAAAAAATTCAAGGATGTAGCAGACAGAATCTTTCCTACCATTGTTCCTGGTAACTGAGACCACCGAAAAAAAACAGAATATATATGAATTTCGGAGATTTTATCCCTAAATTCGATCCTGATATACAACATCTTAATCAGAAATTGGAAACACACTATGAAAAAATTAAACAAGCGAAAATTTTCTGTATATTTAATAAAATTTATGAAGTGGATTATTTTTTTCGGAGTAATTCTTTTTTTTTTTTTAATTCCCACTTTGTTTTTTATTTCTCTTCTCGTTGAGAAAGGGCACAGGCGGGTCCGAAAATTCCGATTTTAACATCTTTTCTCATCATAGATCCATTTAGTCATAAGGCCTACTAATATACTAATATATATACTAATATACTAATCTACAATAAGTATTATTGGTTTTATTATCAATATTATCATTTTTGTTGTTTTTTATTTCTCATATTTCTTTCACTGGCCTATTATATCTAAACATTATAAGAATATTTACTTTACTCTGTTATATATATATATATATATATATATATATATATATATATATATATATATATATATATATATATATATATATAGTGTGTGTGCGTATAAAAAGTGTGATGATATATAATAGGTTGAATGTCTATTTTACACCATAGCTTTGTGCAAATATACCATTGTTAATAACATCCAATTTCAGCAAGATGCTCTTTAGAAATTCTCACAAACACGCCAGGCTTCGTGATTGCAACTCACAGATATACCTTAGTACTCATAATAACCAAAAGAGATAAGACGAAATGCAAAGAATACAACAATACAAAAGCTGAAAGTTATTATATCTCTTTATGTGATCTTCAAAGATTTCCAAGCAAATATTCTATTCCCCAACCATAAGCTATCACTTTGAACTCGATTCTCATCGTACTCTGAGAATTGTTTTCTTGTTTAGAAAAATGACATGACCAGACGATATTCAAGAATTATAAATTGTCATTATTTCTGCTATAATACACTTTTGTTGAGTTATCTTTCCTTGAAGTTTTGCACAGAATTGTTTGTCTCTTTTATCTTTAAGTCTTAAAATACATTTCTTTCGGGTGGAGAGTTTGCAATACAGAAGAGCCACTAGTAATTTTTTTTAATACCATTATTCGTCCAATACAGCGCCAAAGAGCTACTCAAGGTAGAGGTTTACTGAATTAGGTATTTTTAAGGGTGTATGAGGTGGTATGGTGGGGCAATGGATAGCTGCGAGGAAAGAGGAATCGGAGAGCCGAGTTCGAATTCCAGTCGAGTTAATTACATTTACTTACGTGCTAATACACGTGAAAAAGGTATGAATTCATCTCTTCTCCACCAGATATGAAAAAAATTGGGTCATATCGCCTTGGTAGGCGACTAGTCTAGAAGAAGGAAAAATCTGAATTCAAATCAACCTGGAGAGGGTTGGGCTCCGTCGGACAATATAGACCAGGAAGCATTATGACTATTACGGCTGTATATATAAATGATGCCTCTACGACTCTAATAGGTTAGGGGGGAGTCGTAACCATCATTGTGAGGTGGGTAAGGAGTACATATTATGAACCTATGTAGGATTGATAACAGTTCGTGCATCTCAAGCGGTCACTATGGGGGCGACGCGAGATTTCTAAGGCTACGAAGGGGCGCATTTATCAGGCTATTGTTCGGACTATCCTTCTCTATGGCTGCGAAACGTGGCCACTTATAGCGGTTGACCTACGAAGGACTGAAGTCTTCGAAAACGATTGCCTGCGCTGCATTCTACGATGCCGCCGAATCGATCGTGTGCCCGCGGCCACTCTACGTCGTCTCCTGAGTCTCCGTCGTCTTCCGCCCGTCCCGCTCCAGCATCCTCTTCGATGGTTCGGACACGCAGCTCGACGCCCACATGGAGAGCTCATCCGCGATGTACCTCTCCCTCATTCCATTCCTGGCTGGCTGGCGAAAACGTGTCAGTGGGCAGCTGAAGACGTGGGCTATCACAACAAGGATGACCTAGCAGTACTATCGTGTCCACAAGTAGTTGGTCTTCGACGATGGAATGGCGATTGGCCCGCTATTTCGTGTGACCTGTCTCAGGAACGGTGAGCGTGGGCAGCGATGGTCCGTGATGCTGTACTTGCTCGGGAGCAAGCCGGTTCAACACGACCAGGTTTAAAACCGATACAAGTCATGTCAAGTCAAAGATAAGAGTTGATCCGAGACTTGTTAAGATTATAGTGAATCATACATTTGTGAGATTGTTACACAAAGAACAGTTTTGGAGAAGCTATTTACTTCGTAATTATTTTTTACCACCCAAATACGAAGTGAATGAGGTTAAGTCGACTCATAGTATGATGAACCCTAGCTGTGGAAGCATGAACAAGTGAATGTAGCGCAGATGCGCATTCTCGTGATAGAATAATGATAATCTAGCAAGGTTCTCTCCCACCAAAAAGTAGTTATCTTTTAATTGTCTGAGATATATTTTTTACCTTTCATCAGTATGGCAGATGCTAACAGATAGAATGAATCTTTTCAGGTTAACTTTTAGCACTGACCTGAAGTTGCATGTATATTTAATCAAAATCTGCTGTCAAAATCTGTTACACATTTAGAAGTCTATTATTCTGGTAGCCCAACTTTAAAATCTCCTGCAACTTTTGTGGACGGTTTACTTGTTGGTGAGTGCTTCCATAATCCTTACTTCAGTTAGTGCATCTGTTACGTATTTTGAGATTCTCGATAAAATAAAAAGAAATATCTGCAAAATTATTGGTGCTGACATGGCATCTCGGATTCAGTCACTTTCCCACCGCCGTAACGCAGATTTTCTGTGAATTTTCTATAAATATTTTTGTTGTAACCGAGGAATGGTTACTTAATGAGGAATAACCAAAACGGAGGTTGGAAATGTAATGGTAATCTTTATAACATCAACAAAATATAATACTCGCCAGCGCCGTGAAGTAGGTAAACTACTGCTAGTAGTGGATTATTTAAACAGCATATTACCCGCACTTACAATAGTGTCCAACGTATTTATGAGGATTGGAACATAGTCATTAATGTTCATAGGTACGGTATACAACAATTTTTATGGCAATTGCTCTGCTGACCTTTCCCTTTGAGAACTAGACGATCCACCTAATTTACATAGCGGAGTACCGACCATATAAATATGGTTGGTACCGGGAAGACGGGGGAGGAAGAAGAGATCCAATCCAGAGACTCTGCCCGACTGGCGACTAAGTTAACCCATTCCCAAGAATATACCAAACTATCTGTAAATATTGTGTACACGTTCTTGTGTCAATACATTTTGTTTAAGTTCATTTTGTGTTGTATTATTATTATTCCATGTTTTATTCAAGTTTCAACACTGTTGCAATGCATATATGAAACCGTAAGTTTTATGCTAACAAATTATTCTCTCACACTTCACTGTTGTGAAATTCACTGCCAGCTACTTGCTTTCCAGTAACCTTTGATCTTTGAAAATTTAAATGCAATATCAATCGTTATTCTCTGTCTTCTTAATTACTGTAAGGTTTGAAATGAAAAGAATAATCCATCAAAATGAAACATGATGACGATATGCAAAAAAAGCAACTGTTTTTGTTATTGAAATCACATGCGAACCATTAGTGTCATGTCCTCCCGGATAGAGCTTTAGATTCCATGGAAATAAATACTTCTTTAATGCATTGATAAATACAGACTGTGCTGGGTAAATTGTCGCTATTTTAAATTATGGAAATGTTTTCGATTACGGCGTCAATGCAGCTTCTAAATAAATTATGGAAATAAATACTTCTTTAATGCATTGATAAATACAGACTGTGCTGGGTAAATTGTCGCTATTTTATATTTTTAATTCCGTGCATGGGCGTTGTTTGTTTTTGTTCCTGTATAGCAGATATTTTTGAATAGTAGTGTCAGTTTGGGATTGTGTCTGAGATAAAGAGCACTATGACGCAATTCAATAAGCCAGAAATTTGAAACGGCATTCTGCACTGCTTAGCCTTCGTTCCAATACGAAAGTTTCGTAGTGCTTTTGTGTCAATCTGAGGACAGTGCAGAGGATTCGGAAAGAGTTGGATGAGTTTAATGGTGATTACGAATGTTTTTAGAGTGATCACTAGTTATGGCGAAATTATGCCTCCATTCAGCTTCCCACCGGACCTCAAACTAAAGACAGAGGCCTACATCAAATTCGCTGAAGAGGTACGGCTTCTCTGGGAGAACAGGTTGACTGCTGGATTCTTATATCGGGCAACAGTATTCTGCACCATGCCACACAAGCCGAAGAACCCAGTCATGGCTGTTAGACAATGTATGCGTCCACATCGCTCCTTACATCTGACCACCTAACTCCCCAGACTGAAACCCTTACATTTTTATGTGTGGGACGCAGTTGAGCGAGAGACTAACAAAACACCTTGTAATACAAAAAATAAACTGAAGACAATGATTTTGGCAGCATTCACTAACTTAAACAAGTAGACCCTCCCCAAGAATTGCAAGAGATTCCGAGGGTCGTCTGGAGGCCGTTTTAGAATCAAATTGCAATTATATTGAATAAATCTACTCTTTAGTATTTCAAGATAATTTTGTGTAATTTTCGTAAATATATCTTTTAAAATGAGATGCCAGTGTTATATTCATTTTTGCGTAATTTAAACGACAGTTTATGCATCGCACCCTGTACATGATTGCCTCCTTGGGAGATTGATTCATTGTCTACGGCTTATCAATTATTTGGAGGTTATTTAAAGCTAGAAAATAATTTTTAGATAGATTTTAAGATATTCTTTTTGGATATAATAATGATTAATAATACAAGTTTTCTAATTAACCCATAGGTGGGGGAAGAAAAATTGGATGCATACCTTTCCAAACGGCATTTGTGTGTCAGTGAATATAAGCAACCCAATCGGAATTGGAACTCGGTTCAAAGACAAACAATCGCAAGATATTATCCATTACACCACCCACACATAAAAACTAATAGCATCTGTTATTCAAAAGCGGTCATCCATTTAGTTACTGACCAGACTTGACGTTGCTTAACTTCAGTGATCATACGGGAACAGGTTTCTCAACGTGACGTGGCCTTAGGCATCATTGATGCATTAAAACTTGTCAAAAAAATAAGAACATTTCGGGCGGCAGGATACAAAATGAATGATGTTCTCTTTGGAAGAAAAAGCACCTAACGTATTTTAACATTCTACTTTGGGCTCAGTCACTAGCCTAGAATTACGAGAACGTACGTCGTTCACCATGAATGATGATGAATTTACAGGGTGCATTAGGCGTTCGAGAATAAATTTCTATTTGAGTTAAGCATAGTTTTTAGCCGAGGGGACAATATATATTTTAAAGAATTCTGTTTAAATGTTTTCGATTACGGCGTCGATGCAGCTTCTAAAATGATTACCTACAGTCATCGGGTGTTCTTTATTCATGTTGACCATGGCGTCTACGATAGCAGCCTTCAGCGAGTCATTGGTATTCTGGATATACAGTGTAACCCGGATATAAGAGAGTTGTCGGGACCGGAGAAGAAGTCTCTTATATCCGGGTTTCTCTTATATCCGTGTTTGGTCTAATTTGTTTAGGTAAGTATGGGCTCTAATTTGGGACCAGAGAAAATCTCTCTTATATCCGGGTTTCTCTTATATCCGGGTTACACTGTACTTTTAGTCTCCTCTTCAACGATGCTGCAGGCAAAACAGTCCATCTAGTTTGAAGCCGGAGAACTAGGAAGCCATACGTTGCCGCTTTGGGCGGATCACACAGTTCTCGCGGGTACTATTGCATACGGACCGCCTCCTCATAACGTAAGATGTGTATCTGAGTTCTTTGTGCGCCACACGACTGATTATTGCTTCCGACACGGAAGTGATTAGCAATAGCACTTATTGATTTTGCTGGTATTCTCGTCGATGATGCCCTGGACATGCTGACGGGCCACGATATTCCTGCCAATATCTGACCAAGAATGATTTTTTTTCAATTGGGCACAGAAAACTCATTCTTGCTAGAAGCATTAGGCTCTATTCTTGACTGGGACACAATGAACATGGCGACATATAAGGTTGAAATCTTAGCTTTTGTAAGTCATTGTCCAGTAATCAATGCCATATATGATAACCGATGTTACATAATTCAGCTCTGTTTTATCTGTTTCTAACGATATTATTGTGTTCCTATAATATTTGCTTAGCTTTTGAAAGGCCCTATAATATTTCCTATAAAGGCCCTATAATATTCCTATAATATTTGCTTAGATTTTGAAAGGCTTTGTCCAGCAATCAATGCCAGAGATAATGAACAATGTTACATAATTCAGTATGCTTTAATCTGTTTCTGACAGTATTTTATTTTAATGGTTTGCTTAGCTTTTGGAAGGCATTTTCCAGCACTCATTGCCATATATCATGACCTATGTTAACACAATTTAACAATATTTCATCTGTTTTTAATAATATGTTCGTGTTCCTTAATACTTTGCTAAATATATTGTTGTGGATTCCGGTATAAAATCCGGTACCAATAAATAACAACGCCAAAAAGGAATATAGGAAAATAAATGTATTAATGTAATAATACAAACTGGTAATGCAGGTTAGTAGTTCCAGGAATGCAGGTTAGTAGCATATATATATATATATATATATATATATATATATATATATATATATATATATATATATATATATATATAGTCTTTGGTATCGACGTATCACTGTATGACTTCTTACTGAGTCTACGTGCTTGCTGACTGTGACTCTTGCGCGTTCTTCTTCTTCGTCCTCCCGGGGTATTCACTAGCAGTAGTATATGTATACCCTGGGTGAGTCCGTTTGTGTAAAAAGTGGAGAACCCCTCAACACATATGTAAGAGATTGTCCAACAATCAATAGCATATATGACGACAAATGTTACACGATTCTGCACTCTTTTTAGCTGTTTCTAAGGATATTTTTGTGTTCCATAATACTTTGCTTCGCTTTTTGAAGGCATTTGTCCAGCAAGCAATGCTTTAATACTTTACTTAACTTCTGTAAGATATTGTCCATCAATCAATGTCATATATGACGACAAATGTTACACAATTCTGCATTGAACAATCTGTTTCTAGCAACATTCCCCTGATTCTTAATAATTTACTTAGCTTTGAAAAAGGACTTGTCTATCATCCACCTTCATATTGGAGACCAGTAGAAAGTATATAAATGTAGTATTTAAAAAGAAATCAATTACCTTTCGACAAAAGCCAAGATATGGTTAATTTTCTTTGCCTTAATAAATACATTTCTTTAAATATTTCCTTAGCTTTTAATTTATTGAGAGATGTAAGGATAATTGAATATGTGAGAAATGTTGAATTGTAGATCTAAACTTTCCCTTGAATAGCAACAAATAAACTTAGCAAAAACCATGAGAAGAATTTCAATTTATATTTTGTTTCATTGTTGTTCCTTTTTATATTATCTGCTCTACATTTAAATAGAGAAATCGTGAAATATATTAAATGAAGTACCAAAACTTACAGACTGAAAGATTAGATAGGCATATCATCTGCCAAGTATTTCAAGAAATAGGACTCAACATAAATCTTTCCAAAACAGAAATATTGATCTGGAATTGAAATGCAAGCACTGATGGCACCTAGCCTAAATCTATCATAAAAATCAGCATATAAATTTACTACATACGGTATATGGATCAATTGCAAGGGTCCTTAAAGTTTTTCGACCAGAGACCATGTTTTGCTTCTCTTCCTTCCCAGAGCCCCACCCCCCATTTAAAATAACATTGGACCTTAAAACTCGCACTGATGATGACAGTTGAAATTTTAACTAAAATGTGTATATGAATCTATCATGAAAAATCAGTATAAGGATTTAATACATACGGTATATGGATCAGTTGCAGGGGTCGTTAAATTTTTTTCCACCAGAAACCAGCTTTTGCTTCTCTTCCTTCCCAGGGACCCCACCCAATTTAAAATATCATTGAACCTTAAAACGCGCAGTGATGATGGCAATTAAAAGTTTAACTAAAATGTTTTATGAATTTATAAAACAAAATCAGGATATAGATTTACTATATGCGGTATATGGATCAGTTGCAGGGGTCGTTAAATTTTTTCGACCAGTGATCAACTTTTGTGTCTCTTCCTTAAAACTCGCACTGATAATGACAATAAAAAGTTTAACTAAAATGTATGAAAATTTTTTTAAAAATTCATCAGGTCCAAAATTTTGCTCACAGCATCATCAAGTTCAGAATATTCCACTAAAAAGAAATAATTAAAAGGAGCAAGCAATGTAGCATTAAATAAGTCTCAACAAAATCAGTTTTAAGCTATTGGGAAGATGTAACTATGGGTTTTTATTCTGATGGTCGTCGATCACAGTGCTTTTCATCCATCTGCAGCGCGAAGAATACAACATAGGTGTATACTTACTAAAAATTTAGCTCAGGGTCATCAATACACGGACCCACATTAGACCCTTTGACTAGCATCAACCTCCTGGAAACTCCTCACCGACCCCTTTTGACGACACCTGAATTAAAACAAATTCAGTACAAGAGTAAATTGAGCATAAAATTGCCAGCGCTAGTGGTAGTTTCGCTCAACATCGCAAATTGCTACCAAAGTAAAGCATTAACTTGAAATAGCCTCTTCAGACCAAGACTTTAAAACAGAGAGCAGGCACAGGACCTAAATCGCTCGGAAATATCCGACCTGTCAGCGATATAAAACCCCTTTCATCATTCATTAATGTTTATAATGACTTTGAGAGAGTGAAACATGCGGATATTGACAAAGACAACCATACTTCGAACCTTGTGGACTGGCCCTACAGAATCCCAAGGAACTGTACCAAATAATAAAAAAAACTGCCCCTACTTGAGAATATCACAGCTAATATGTATATCACATAGAACACGAAGAGAATATAATAACTTTATTAAGAGGTTGATATTCCACATTACTTCAAACAAAATGTTAGGACGGAAATCCCAATCAATTAGGGAAAGAACAATAACAGTTAGTGGACTGTATTTTCCTCAAAAATTTTTCAAGATAAAGGTATTATTAATTTCAACCGATTGTAGCACTGTTGGCTCAAAAGATTCTGAATATTTCTGTATAAGGAAATGGTTAATGTTATCATTACCATTAGCGCCTACGAAAATGTAGGAATAAACTCAGCCGAACCTTGGGTATATGGCCTATGGAAGAAGGTAATATCAGTGTGGAACTCAAGTGACGTTGGGAGGTTTTGATAGCATTTGATAAAAGAATGACAGCTGTGGTAACTTATGTAGCAGATGCAAGAGTAGCAGGATTTATAGCAGAGCATATATAATAAGTTGGAAATAAATTCTTGCTGAATTTTGATATAATCAATTTGATTGTTGAAATACAAAAAAGCTGCCAAATATAGATTAACAGACAATCAAGCTGGGGTGCGAAATGGAAAGAGTTAAGTCGATTTGGAAAGTTTCAGAATATATATATATATATATATATGTGTGTGTGTGTGTGTGTGTGTGTGTATGTGATGCGCCATGTGCATCGGTTGAAACTAAAATGTCGGTGAACCATGGGACATAAAAGTATTGCGTACGGTAATCTAGATTCGTCTTCTCACTACGGCATAATGGGGTTAGACCGATATATATATATATATATATATATATATATATATATATATATATATATATATATATATATATATTATTTATTTAAAAATATGATTATGGGACTTTGGATTATTTACCTAACCAGTTCCTTCCTATTTTCTATATTTTTTCACACACACACACACAACACACACACACACACACATATATATATATATATATATATATATATATGAAGGAATATAGTTTTAAGGTGTGCTATATTTATGGGATAAAGTGCCCAATATCAGAGATAGAGCATTTGTAAATATAAATATATATATATATATATATATATATATATATATATATATATATATATATGTATGTATGTATATAAGTGAACATTGAAGTCAACATTCAGAGGCGACAGGCTGTTTTATGCTGACGATTGCGCCTAGCATGAAACAGTCTGTCGCCTCTGAATGTTGACTTCAATGTTCACTTATACATACATACATATATATATATATATATATATATACGTGTGTGTGTGTGTGTATGTATATATGTATGTATGTATGTATGTTTTGTGTGCAACAATTCAGGAGTCGTACGCAAAATTTTGACATGCGACTCACAGATGTAGATCATCATTCATGTCTACACGCAAAAAGCTACAGCGCTGTTAAACTAAAAGAGACCGCCCCAATTAATGGCGACACAATTCACAGTCAAATCTAAATTCTAACTAATTTTTTTTGTGTGTGTAATACTTTCCTTCTTTCCTAGTCTCTGAAATTATAGATTGAATCTACGGACTATCAAGGATTACTCAGATCTTCTAAAGTTTAGGTAAATAATATCGTGCTTTGGAAACTTTGCAGAAAACATTGTTTTGCTTGTAAATATGTAAAATTTATGAGGATAAAATACGGACATTTTTCCTGAGGTGATTATAAATTGTACACTGTTCAATTATTAACGTTAACAACGAACTATTTTAAATTACAAAATTGAACTTGGATTAAACGAAAATTACTTACATTATAATACATATTACTTATAACGCATTTCTTCTTGCGATCAATTTTGACAGCACGGGTAAACGATTAATGATAATAATACGGAAGCAACAAATAAGAATTACTAGTTGGAAAAAGGAAATTATTAAAAAATGGGAAATCTAATATGAGTGCTTAACCGGGTGATAGAAACAAATACACTAAAACAACGAGACACTTAAATAAACAAAATAAACTGAAAGGTCCTAACCAAAGAATGTAGACAGAAAAAGAGATATTGACAGAAATTCTAAGAATAGACGCAAAACAGAATGTTCCCAAACAAAGTATGTGGTCTTTACCGACAAATAAATGGGAAAACAGTCGCACATGGGAATTAGGGTGGTGCCGATAACAGTTGTCACCCTTGGGACACTGCCAACATCAACAAAGAAAAAAATAGATACTCGTCTAAGAGTTGAGTCTGCGGACATCGTTACTGAGGTCTTTGGGGACTTCCAGAAAGAAGCTAGAGATTAAAAAAAGATTTGCAGTCACAGAGTCCCCGCCCTAACCCCGATTCTTGTGCAGTGAGCATAAAAACGCGCATAATAATAATAATAATAATAATAATAAGCGTGCATCTTTGTGTAGTTGTGGACGTACTTTATTGGAAGAGTAGTGAAGGTGGAAAAGGCCTGAGTGGCAGTACGGAATGCTACAGAGTGGGACAAATACATTGTGTCGTTATATTGAAAATAGTACCTAGCAAATAGTACATGAGAGGAAAATGGAAAGAGTAGTGAAAACACTTTCTTTTATATTTTTTAATCATTTTTTTTGTTAATCATGTCAACCCAAGCAAGGCGCGAATGCCGCTAGTGCACAAGGGGTTACAGGGAGTGAAAGTGATAGAGACGACTGAGAATATAGAGGATTGATGAAATGGCAAAAGATGAAAGGGGTTCAAGAAGACAGAAGATGACGATTGATGCTTCATTAAAACTTTTGAAGATTCTAGTCATCAGGACAGCAAGTAAACGGAAGGGAGTTCCACAGGTGGGAAGTGCAATAAATGAAACTATTAGAGTAGAAGCAGCCGTTGCCTTTAGCTATTTCAAAAGTAAAATGGTGGAACCTAATAGCATGTATAAATTATATATTCGGTGTACCAGGAAAAAAAACTCGTCAAAGCAGTTGCCATGGAAATATTCTTAGAAAGGACAGAGGGAAGCCACGACAGGTCGTTGAGATTGTAATTGAAGTCTAGATGTTTGATCAGGAACGATTACAATACTGATAATTCTTTGGATTTTGTCAAGAATCTTGTGATGTACAGTAGGAGCACCGGGCCATATATATCAACAGTGTTCAATGCACGGACGAATAGTAGATTTGAAATTTGCAAGGTGAATTCTGACGAGAATGGATTCTTAAAACTCTCAGAATGTACAAAGTCTCCTCCGTGATAGTAAATTTCCTTAAACATAGCATGGGAATGGGGAAAGCCACATTCTCCTTAAATTCCACCAGAGACATCGTCTCTTCCAACCGCCTGAATATCCGATGAGGACTTTTTCAAGGAGACGCCGTATCACTCCTATTTTGTCTGTCCTTAATCCACCATACGCATGAACTAAACAATAATAGCTATGGTTACAAATTAAACAAGAAAGTGCTTCATCACCTACTCTACATGGATGATCAAAAACTCTTTACCAAAGACGACAATGAGTTGAAGGGTATACTTAATAATTTAGAATGTTTTAGTGGCGACATAGATATGGACTTCAGATTAGATAAATGTGCAAAAGTGATATTCAAGAAAGAGAGAATTATAAAAACACACTCAATAGATTTATCTTTTGTCACAAAGATTAGGGAACTGGAACAAGAAGAAGACTCTAGCTACCTATGATTTCAGGAAGGAGATGGAATACAGAATAGCCAAACGAAGGAGAAGGTAAGAAAAGATACTACAAGTGTGTGCATCTGGTAGTGAATACCGAGCTGAATTCAAACAACAGAATATCAGTCATAAACACCTTGGATTTCCAAGGGGTGCAATACAGTTTCAACATACTTAACCGAACCATAGCGCGAAAACGAGTAAGCTTCTGAACTGCCACCACATACACCATCCCAAAGCTGATATTGATCGTCTGTATGTTCCCAGATCCGAAGGAGTAAGAGGATTAGTTCAACTAGAACTGTCTTACACGACTACAACAGTTAGCCTTCAAACATACCAGAAAACTACAGAAGACTTGATATTGATCTGCGTCAAAGAACATGAAAGAAATATGAAGTAGTATTCAGTAATAAAGGAAGTCAACAAGTTCAAAATGAAGATTCAAATGAGTGGAGAAATGTAAGTAGAGCATAATACACCGATCACAGCTGCAAAATATGAAAAAAAGAAAGCAAACGGAAATGCAACCGACCAGATATAGAAACGATGGTAAGATGAACCGCTTCATTGTCAATTCTCTGCACGTAGAAAAAAAGGTAATGTAGACAAACCCCTGTACCTATCAGTTGCTACGTAGTACAAGGTTAAACGCAGAAACCAAAGGTTTTATTCTTGCTGCACAAGGCTATTGTTGCTAACTAGAAATCAACAAGCATCCATACATTTGTGGTAGCCCAAAATGCAGATTCAGACATAAATATCCAGAAATCATTGAAAATCTTGTATCAGGTTGCGCGATATTGGAACCTACTGAATATAAAACTCGGCATTACAGAGTGAAGCAATATCTGCACTGGAAAATCTGCAACTTTTACGGGAAGAAAATTGCAAGAAATTGGTATGAACACCACCTAGACCCGGTTATGGAGATAGAACATATAACAATTTTATGGGACTTTGCAATACACACAGGCCTAACAATCAAAGCTAATCGCCCTGACATCGTGATTAGAGACCACAGAGACAGAATGCGGCTTCTTTTTGACATGGCAATTCTACAGAGTGTAATGTATCTTTGAAGGTTTTCAAAAATCTATCAAAATAAAAGGACCTAGAAATCAAAATCTCAAAAATGTGGCACATGAGGACATCAACAATTCCAGTTGTCGTGGGAACCCTCGGACTGACTGGGAAAGATTCCAATTGATTCAGTGAAAGGTTTCCTGGAAGCCCATACTGTAAAGAAATAAAGAAAAATGTTTTCACAATTACAGCCCACACCTTAAGAAGGGCCTTATCTATGAAAATTATGTGTGATTTTTTTTTTTCAAAATTTCTCAATGGAAAATGTCATGATGTAATTTCTGAACTTAGGTCTTTGGAAATGGGTACACACCATAAATCAAAGGAAAATAATAATAATAATAATAATAATAATAATAATAATAATGATGATAAAAACAGTAATAACTATAGATACAAATTAAACTGAAAGTATTTAATAATCAATTCTTCATTGACGATCTTAAACTCTTTTCCAAAGACGACTATGAGTTCATGGTTCATATATTACCGATGCCAAACAAAATAATGTAGACAAACCCCATACCCATCCGTTGATACGTTGCGCTCGTGACCAATGTCTGCTAACTAGAAATTATCATACACACATTCTGAAAAATTGATTTGGCCACAAATGCAGATTCTGTGATAAATATCTTCTATCAGGTTGCGCGGGTTTAGAGGCTATCGAATATAAAACTTAGAATGATAGAGTGGGCCAATATCGTCACTGGGAAATCTGCGACTTTAATGGGAAGTAAAATAAAAGAAACTGGTATAAACACCTCGCAGACCCGGTTAGTTGAGTTAAGACCTGTATCAATTTTATGGGACTTTAGTATACACACAGACAAAACAATCAAAGCTAATCGCCCAGACATTGTAATCAAAGACTACAAAACTACATGACTTAAAGAAATACAATTTATGTAGTGATTTATCTATGTAAAATGTGTCTGATCTTAGGTTTTTCGTTTTTTATGTTTTCTTTTTTTTCACGAAGATGATCAGTGGAAAACGTCATGATGCCATTTCTGACCGTAGGTCTCTGTTTGAGACCCGAGAGGAAATGAGTATACAAGAGAAATCAAAGGAAATAATAATAATAATAATAATAATAATAATAATAATAATAATAATAATGCACCATCTCTATAGAAAATAAAAAAAAATAGTTCTAAAAAGCACAGATTATAGAACCCGAAGAGCTTTGAATATTTACTTTTAATTTTCTTAAATAGCTGTATTTTGTCTAATGGCGTGGAAACAATGCCTGTCAAATAATAATAATAATAATAATAATAATAATAATAATAAATGTTCTACACCTCCATTAGGCATGACACTTAAAGCTTGTGATCTTAATTTGTTATTGGTGTTAAAATATAAGTTATTTGCTTTTATTACTGAAGCTAAGTTACGATAAATATCCTGTTCAGAAGTGCTTAATCTTAACTATCTGGGCATCTGCCCCAAAGTCTGGCGCAAAATGATTCCCTGCTCAAGTGAGGGAATAGCAGAGGATCATCATAGCTAGAAGACGATAAGATTTTGTGGGGCCAGAATGATGAGTTATCCAAACCGACTCACATCTAGATACCTTAAGATACCCTAAATCGGAGAACGTCTTTGCGGACCAGGTTAACCGACCTGAAGGTATGTCGAACTGCGTACATTGCTCCAAGATAGGTATGTGCTGCTTTTTTCAAAAACTCTCACCATGTCAACAACTTTTCGTTGTGAAGCATGTCCCTGGTATACTCATATTACACAGAGTGTCGTGATGGATATTTTGGATTTCCTATATTTGTACTATGTCGTCACTTTGTCGGCGTGCTGCTTCTCTTAGTAAAATAATACTAATACTATTAGTACTGGTGCTAATACAACTGCAGCAACAAGACTCAGGATCACTTAACGGCTTTCTTAATCAACTAAGCGAGCAACAGTCTGACCTGTCTGCGGTTGGTATTCGATTATTCATGACAGCACAAAAGCGACAACATTATTTACGAATCGTCAGTTATATAAAAGAGGCTGTAAATAGAGAAGACAGGTGTATACGACCGATCGATCAGCTCCAGCCGAAGTCTGATCATTTCGATCGGTTTGGCCGGATCGATGGCTGATGAAAGTTAAGTCAGTAATTGCAATTTTATTGTTCGCCGTATTTCTCAATAGGTGATTTGAAATGGCATCACGTGATAGTGGATTTTCCCATCAATGAAGAGTTGAAAACTACTTAAGAAAATAAAGGATTTACTTGCGTTTAATGTTTGTTACCAACAGTGGCGCAGCGGCGGGCACTTTCGTTTCTTTAACTTCCCCGTTATATTTTAGTATAGTATTTTACTTAGATTTATTTATGGATTGTTATTAAAGTTACATCTTGCATTTTTGTTCTAAATTCGCCTATATCATTACTATTTTCATTTTAACTTCATTCCTTTGCCTTTTTCTTATTTCTTTTATACTTCTTGTTTATCATTTTGTCCCAAGGAAGACAAGCGGCTTACTGAGTGTGAAAGAATAGGAGAAAAAAGAAAAATTATTAATTATGTATATTTTTTCCTGGTACCCCGACAACATAATTTTAAGCGTGCTACTAGATTGACAACAAGACCTCATCGTTTCTATGTGGTTAACTAATCCCTCTTGTATAGGACAAGTGAATTTACATTTTTTTTTCTTCATAATCCACAGATCAAACCTGCTGATGTTCTACACCTGCATTAGGCATAGCACTTAAAGCTTTTGATCTTAATTTGTTAAATATCTTGTTCAGAAGTGCTTAATCTTAACTATCTGGGCGTCTGCATTGTAATCTGTGTAACCATATTTCTATTGCCTCGAGTTTCTTGTAACAATCCCAAACGGACCTTAGCTACAGTTTCTGCAGTAAAACACCAAATTTCCCGTGCCCAATATTTGAACAAGGCCAGTACACCCTAAACGTATGTCACTGGTGTTTATTTTGTTTTTTTCGGAAAGTCATCAGAAGGCTTGAGAAAATTTTCGCCTGCTCAATTTAACACGAAAGGCTCCGGTCCATTGAACAGTTAAAACCCAACCTAAACAAATCAACTATGGAATCTCTACAAATATTCTTAAATGTCTATAATTTCAATAATTGGTTTCCTTATTTCATTCTCCATTTCACTCTCGTGTAGTCATGTGTGACGTCATGAGATGCGGTGCGATTTTCGCTTCTAGCGTCTTATATGCGCGTGTTCATCGTTGCTTAGTGATTCACTATGTAAACAAAACAATGACAGACTATATCATCACTGTCGTGTCCGTATATTGTTTGATATGTTTGTATTTACATCTTTGATAATGGCTTGAGTAAGCCGAAAGCTTAGATTTTATTAAAAAATAATGGATAAATATTGTGAATTTCTTTTTTCGGTTAATGATAATGTTACCAAACTTATCAGAAGATACGAAAAAATTTTACATAAAATAAATAGACAACACTTGTCTATATTATTTAATGAAAACGTGTATATATATATATATATATATATATATATATATATATATATATATATATATATATATAAATTCTCGTCTCAACCCACTTCTCAGGATCTAGACAACTTGTCATCTTTCTCACTCTCTCTTTCTCTCTCTCTCTCTCTCTCTCTCTATATATATATATATATATATATATATATATATATATATATATATATATATATATATATATATATATATATATATATATATAAATTTTAGTCGTTAACAATAACACATTTCTAAAAAACATATTTGGATTCGCATTTAATTTTTCGTCTCTGATGCTACCTGAATTTTACTAAAAACAAAATAATTTCCATGTCTGAGGATGACTGTATATACAGTTGAAAGTACTTGCAGATTAAAAACAAGGATCATAAGATTCATCGAGTGGTTCATACGTAAATGCAACTTTAAAATTTTGTTTGCGAAGAGATTTCACCATTTTATATCATTAACTTTGCTAATCTACTTTTTGTATGAATGTAATATAAATTGAACTGTACCACACACACACACACACACAAACACACACACACGCATATATATATATATATATATATATGGTACAGTGAATATGAATATATGAATAGAATTTTTATGATATATATGAATAGAATTTTTTTCAAATTTCCACGAGAAAATATTTTATGTAATAAAATAATTGCTTTTGCTTGAGGATCCAAGTTTTTCTGTTCACTTTAAAATCTCATTATATTACTTAATCCCTACTGTAGAGATCTACTCGGGCACATTCTAAACCGTCAGCAGCGAGGAATTTCAACGGTCTCTTTCTCTTAATCATAAGTGTCATTTCTTTCTCCATTTTCATGAAAAATCCCGTTGTCGATCAAATGTGCAGTCCATCATATTCTCAATCATCTGTATAAACACATTTCTATTGCCTCGAGTTTCTTGGTCATCAGTGAAGAAATTGTCTAACATTTACTGCCAGATAGAAGCACCGATTCTACACAGCAGCTTATTACACTTTTCTTTGCTTTTAATGAGTTTATTCTTTATTCTTAATGTTTTGCTTTGTGTCGCGATTTCCGTCTTCTTTTAAAAATTGAACCCGTAGGCCTCGATTGTGGTAATGGGAAGCGGCCGGATGGCATTACCATTTTCCCTTTTAAAATGGGGAAGTCGTCGATTTGGGATGCGTCTTGTGCGGATACATTTTTGGTCGGTAATTTGATCAGTTCCGCGGTTGAGCCAGGATCCGTCGCCCGGGACGCAGAGATGAAAAAAATAGTTAAATATTCTTCTCTTGCTGATAGATTTTTTTTATTACTCCTGTGGCAGTGCGGACTTCTGGGGTTATTGGCTCTCGTTCGATGGCGTTCCTTCCGAGGATTGACGCGATTGCGTCTCGATTAAAGGACGAGCCTCGCGAAACGGAATGGCTCTTCCAGCGTGTCTCACTGGCGATGGTTCGAGGTAATGCTTTCTCCATCATTGCAGTTGGCAGAGGATAAAAAAAAAAGTTTATTGTTACGTTGTTCTGGAGTTGTCATCAGTGGTCAACTGTACTTGTTTTGTTTCAATAAATTTAGTTTACATTAAAAAAAAAAAATATTCTTCACTTTTTTAAAAACACTTCTTACATAGTTTTATTTGCTTAATTTTGGTATTTCCAAATCTTAGTGCCCATCCTTTGCCATTCCTCTTAATGAGAACCATATGCATATATATTCTGTCTACTTAAAACTAATGTTAAGTCCTTTCTTCACATTTTCCATCACTACCTTCTGTAAGAATGCCTGTCATTTCCGTTCGTGTTTGTTATGAAAACTGTGCCATCTTCGTATCTTATATAGTTAAGAACGTGGCCGCCAATCCTGGCAACACTTCTAATTCTCTTAGCATCACCTCACTGGAAAGGTTGAAAAAGTCAGGTGAGAAGACACAACCTTGTCTTACGCCCCTTTCTATTACTGTGTAATGTGTATTAAATCTGCCAGTTTGACTCTATTGAATCAAGTGAGAAGGAGATATAAAATATTTTATCTGTTTCTATAAAATTTTGATTATAAGGGTTTAACATCGGGTCTTAATTTCTAAAGTCCTTATATCGGAAATGCCTTTTTTGCGCACTAACGTTGTCAGTCTTTAGAAAATTCAACTACGGCCAGCTTCGTATTAAGACTATTTGAACACGACGAAGTTCATGGTCTACAGACAGTTGAAGCTGTAGGATTTAAAATGTGGGAACTTAGTATATAACTCACCTCGTTGTTTACGTAATAGTAGTCAGGTAGAGATCCGCGCTTTTGTTTGATTTCATTAGTTGCCACCAATACGTAAACACGTGACCAATTCATCTACGCCTAGAATCATCACACATATGATACACAGGTCAACAGTTATATATAGAAAGATCCACGATAAGCGAGTCACTAAAAGAATCACTTACATCTTGATGTGAATGTTGAATCCACGTTCGGAGAAAAGCCCAAACATATATAACCACTTGCTGATAGTAATGCTTAAAACAAACACCGTATTCCACATACGGAAATTGTTTTAAACATTTGAACCGAAGTAAGACAATAAAGTCACTAAGTCGAAAAGGCATACTGAGTGTGAATAAATATTAGAAAAAAAAATCACTATTAAGGGGAGAGAACAATAAACGAACAAGAATTAAGAGAAATTAAGATCTTATGGCGACATCTAGCCATTTGAGCTGTAAAATGAGACAATCCTGCCAATCTGGGATTTCTTTTAAATTCATAAAGTCTAGGTACCATAGCAGGAAATTAATTATAACTATTACTATGAATGGTACAATGAAATTACGTTACTGCGGTGGGACTGAAGATAAGTTGAAAGATCATTTCAGATTCTTCCTTGGATTTTATCGAGAATTTCAAAATATATAGCAGGAACACCAGATGTCGTAGCAATATTCAAAGAATAGATAGATGGTACCATGTAAATAAATATTCTAGGGGCATTAAAATTAACAAGCCTATCTTTGTCCGAGTTCACAACAGAGTGTAAGTCATTTTTGAGATCAGCTGCCAATTTGATACTATCGAACCGATCATGTTTATTATTACGACGGTAATAATAGTTTTGTCATCAGCATGGGCACCGAGTTGAGAACAATAAAGCTACGCTAGTGGGAATTAATCGCTTTCTTTTCTTGATAATTCTAAAAAGTTTTCCTACGTAAACATGCCAAAATAGTTTTCTTTCCATTATGTTACTGGTGCGAATTTCGACAACCGATCTTACATCGAGTGCGATCCTAAAAGTCTCTATAGAAAATGACGTTCGACTTTACTGTAAACATTTTATTTTGTTTTTTTAGGATTGAAAAAAATCTGTTTTCACAAAACAGACGCTGCGAAAAATGCATGATTATATATATATATATATATATATATATATATATATATATATATATATATATATTAGATATTTAACAACGTAAGAATATCCACAAAATTGCATGAACACAGAAAAAATATATATTATCTATATGCATAATACGACATATATATATATATATATATATATATATATATATATATATATATATATGTATGTGTGTATATATATATAAGTGTGTGTGTTTGTATATATATATATATATGTGTGTGCGTGTTTGTGTGTATATATATATGTATTCAACATCATCATTTGATAAGACACCAGAGGTGTTGAAACAAAATGGCTATTTTTGTAGTGATTTTATAACATATTTATGTTTAAATAAATGTTATTTTTAAATAAATAGTTATATATATATATATATATATATATATATATATATATATATATATATATATATATGTGTGTGTGTGTGTGTGTGTGCGCGCGTGTGGCGCGTGTGCACGTGTGTGTGTGTGTCGGGATTACGATTACAATATAACAAACTATAACCATGGAATATTAGTGTTTGAACCTCATATATATATATATATATATATATATATATATATATATATATATATATATATATATATATATATGTGTGTGTGTGTGTATGTGTGTATAAGGCATATATATATATATATATATATATATATATATATATATATATATATATATATATATATATTGTGTGCGTGAGTGCAACAATTGTGGGGTAATATGAAAAAAATTTCTTCTATGCACCAATTGATTGGATGTGCGCAATATAAAGATGATCCACACCCAATTTCAATTTATATTTGTTTTTGGAAATAAAAAAAAGTATTTTAGTGAAATAAAAATTTTGAGAGACAGACATGAGTTACAAGCAACATTAGTCGAGTTGAATATTGAAAATTTTACAAATTTAACTGTATTTTATTGAAATTAATTTCCGAAAAGATAAGTCTCGCTATAGTTTTTGGTTTAATAAAATAATTTAATTTAAATTTTTTTTCTCATGTTAGTAACGAAAAAAAAGAGAATAAGAAAAACAATGAAGTTGTCTTTGAAAGATTGAATAAAAAATTATTTTCAATAAGATGGCCGAACAATACCAATAAAGTGTTAATAGATCCAATTAATGTCCTATTTTTGCTTGAATAAAACTTAATTTAAAATTATTTACTTTTAGTTTTCCGGCGTACAAATTTTTCTTAAATTCGTGAAACGTTTGCCCAACGGAGATGTGTCAGGAGATATATTTTTTATTGAAATGTAAAAATCTGAGACTCGAAAAAAGAATTTTCCAGTAAAATTTCGTCATACAAATCTTCTTTTTGTACGTGTGTTGGTGGCGGGGGGTATAAATAGAAAAAAAAAGATTGTCTTAAGAAAGAACATATTCATTAGAAATCATTAATTAATTGAATAAGTATTGAAATGTCATTTTTCTTTGAGGGACTGGCATCCGGTATGGGAAATTCTGAAATTAAAATGCAGTAGAGGTTGAGGGCGTATCATAGATTCGAAGTGGAGCAGAGACCCTTACGTCGGCTCAGCCTGGGCTAATTTAAGATATTTTATTTTAAATTTGTTTTTTTTTTAAGTAAATAAAGAAGAATCGATATTAAGTTTTGTTTTTAAAATCTGCAATATTAAATGAATAATAAAAAGTTAAAATAATTGCACACAAAAAAAATACGAAAATACACTCAAGAGAATAGAAAATTTAAAAATATATATAGCGTCTCGAAATTATCAGCAGAATTAAAAAGTAAAGACGAACGGGAATAATTATTATTTCCTTTCGTTTTTACTTTTTAATTCTACTGAGAATTTCGAAACGATTACATGGCTAGAAAAGATTTTAATGCAATTATTACGCAAAGATTTAAATGTCAATTAAATACAGATTTTGAATATAAAAGAGTTATCTGGACTGGAGAAATACATATCCGGGTTTCTCTTATATCCGGGTTTCTCTTATATCCGGATTTAATATCCGGTTTGGTCTATATGTAAACTGGGCTCTGGGGAAGAAAAATCTCTTATATCCGGGTTTCTCTTATATCCGGGTTTCTTATATCCGGGTTACACTGTACTATGATATTTTTCTTTAAAAAAATGATGTGTTGGATAATACTGAGACTGTATATGTATTTTATTTTGTCGTTAATTATTGTACGTTACAGAACAAAACATATCCTGTGGAATTTGGTAATAGCTTGAGAAAAATAAATTAAAAAAATATATTTAACCCTAGAACACTAACCATGTGTATATAGTACCAAGCGCAAATTTTTCTACTTTTAATTACAATTTCAGTACCTGATTTTCTTACCTAAATAAGATGTTTTTCAGTTCCTATTAATTTTAACTCAAATTACAAAGCTTGAAGTGCCTGCATGTAAAATATTTCAAATAAAGATTTATATTTAATATTTGTTTGATATTTTCAAAATCGGATATGATATCCCCATGGTTAGTAGTGATGTAACTTTAATTCATGGTTGTTTTTCTAGGGTTAATGATACGTTGCTCTTAGTACGACGAAAAACAAGTAGACTCTGAAATTACAGATTAAATTTACGGACTGACAATGATTACTCAGACTTTCCAGTGTTTAAACATAAAATATTTTGCTTCCGGAACTTTAGCAGTAAACATAATTTTGGATGTAAATATGTAACATTTATGAGGATAGTATACGGAAATCTTTCCTTAGGTGTTTATAAATTGTACACTGTTCAAATATTAATGTTAAAAACGAACTATTTTAATTTACAAAATTGTACTTAGCTTAAACGAAAATTACAATACATTCCTTCTTGCCGTAGACACGGTTACAATAGTAAATATATAATTAAAAAGTGATGTAAGCATTTTAGTGAAATACAAGTTGCGATTGATGAATTGTCTTCTAAATTACGAAAAAATGCAAATGACACTGACATCTCATTTTAACAGACATATTTACCAAAATTACACAAAAGTATCTTTAAATATTAAATAGTAAATTTATTCAATAAGATCGCCATTGGCTTTAGCTACACTCTTCAAACGAATCCGGTATTTTCTGCATCTCTTATGGACTATCTCCATGTTTAAATTGGTGAATGCTGCCAAAATCTTTGGTGTTAAAAGGAGTTTTTTTTTTTTGTCTCTCGCTCAACTGTGCACCACACATAACAATGAAGTGGGTTACGGTCTGAGGAGTTAAGTAGCCAGATATAATGGGCGATGGGGAACGCAGAAAATTGTCTGACAGCCATGACTGAGTTCTCCAGCTTGTGTGACATGGTGCAGAGTCGTGTTGTCAGATATTGTTTCTTCCAGAAGATATCCTCTTGAGCCAAAGTTAGCACTACCTCCTCGAGACACTTGATGTAGGCCTCCGTGTTGGTCCCGTGGGAAAATGAATGAAGGCATGATTTCGCCAATACTAGTAATCACTCCAAACGCTTTCGTAATCACCATTAGACACATCCAACTCTTTCCGAATCCTCTGTGCACTGTCCTCAGATTGACACCCAAACACTCTGAAATATTTGTATTGGAGCTTTCGCTGCGAATGCCAACCAGTAGAGAATGCCGTTTCTAATATTTTTGTACAGGAAATTGCGGAATGCTTCTTGTTTTCTCACAGACGTGCAGTTGACAGAATCAAAACAAAAAACGCGCATGCGCGAAAGTCAAAATAAAAAATGGCGACAACTTACCCATCACACCCATTATATTCCCCCGTAAAATTTGACTGCCAGTTATTATGGATACTAAAAGTTCATAGACGCTGTCATTGACGTGGACAATAATGATACCCCACAACTTCCATAATTTTATTAATGTTTTCGGCTTTACAACCTATTTTATCACGTTATCTTGATTTTTTCTCGCATTTCTTTAAACTATCCATACTTCTTTCGCACTGTTTATTTTTTATCTATTATCTTCCCGTGTATTAAATTCGCTTAGCTTTCCTTCCACATTTTCTGAAGATTTTTCGTGTCTTTGTTTATATGCTACTTAAAACTTCCTCATTTGGCACCTACTATGTCCGTGGAATTCTCAGTATAGTTTAGGATTAATTGCTTGTTTTTTATGGTTGATTAAAAATGTCTGGATTATTTAAAGCCATAATATATTTTAGATTGTAAAAAATAATAATATTTTACGATGGATCATCACATTAGCAATTCTTTCAGAATAACAGTTTTTTTCCAGATAGAAATCCTGGTAGATGCTATCAGGACATGTATTAAACTTACAGCAACCGCCGTCTGTCTAACTCTCTGCATTAGCAGGGAGGAACCCGGACGAAGCTTTGCCGAAGGACAAGGTTTCGTTCGGGGAGGTTGACAGCTCTCGAAATCGCCTAGGCGGGTTCGAAGGCTATATTTTTGACCGGGCCTACGGGCCCGGATAACCCACATTAAACTCGGCCTTGTGCCACATTCAATCCCACGTGGGTGGGGGACAGCTAAATATAGCTATCACCAAGGAAACTTTGTACATTTCCAAAGCCTTAAGGATCTAATCATTGTCATTATCATCATCGTATTTCGATTTCTGCAATGGTCACATTAATTACAAATTCTACAGAAAGACGTAAGGCAAGTAGTGGTGTGTTGTTATGGCTACTTTTGTTTTTTCCAATTCCCATAACATTACTAGCGTTACATGGACAACGTCCGGGTTGTAATTATCAAGACATTTTTGTATTTCTCTTAAGCTGGGATCTCTAGAGATTTTTCAATGTGTTGTTGTGTTCCTTTTTTATCATTCCAAGCGCACCTACTATGACTTGTAATATTCTTGTTTTCAAATTCCACATTTTTTTATTTCGATTTCTAGTTTTTTATACCTCGATAGTTTTTCAAATTCGTTGGTTGCTATGTTACAGCCCGCTGAACAAGCCAGATCAATTAGTAGGCAAGTTTTTCTTTTCGTTTTTTTGACAATTATGCCCGGCCTATATGCTTCAATCTTCCTGTCTGTAAAGATGCTGTAATCCCATAGAATTGCGATGTCTTCTATTTTCTGTAACTGTTGCTGGGTGATGTTCATACCAGTATTTATTAATATTTGTCTTGTCTTTTATGATAATATGAGGTCTGTTGGCTTTTATTTCGCTGTCACTTTGAATTTGCATGTCCAAGAGAATAGTTTCATCATTATTCTGCGTAACTGTATTTGGTTGTTGGTCATACCATCTCTCAGTGGTTTCGATTTTATGTTTCTTCCATATCTTCTAGTGCACATATATCGCTACCTTCTTATGGCTGTGGGTATATTCATTTTTTGCTAGTTCCGGAGATCCTAGGATAATATGATCGAGAGCTTCAACATATTTTTGCAGATCCTGCATTTCGATTTAGGTACATCCTTGATTGATAGGATCTAGATATGAGGGTTTGATCCTTAGCTGGAATAATTAGGCCTTCTACCTTAGCTTTCAACCGGGTGATACTCAGCGACTCATGTGTTTTCTGTTGGCCGACATCTTTCATTCTTTTTATGTATTTGTCACGCGACGCCGTGTCTTCCCAGTTTTTTTTTGTAATTTAATTTGGCCAATTGTTTTTTTCTTTCTGTTTTACTCCTTTGGCGTAGATGGTATTCGCTTCGTTCTTTGTCGGTAGGATTCCAGGTATATTAAAGTTATTTCTTAAAGCGCGCCGCTTCTTTGATGATGGGGTGGATTTGGTGTTTTACTATTTCAAGGAGAGGGTCATTGGTTTTTGTGAGGTATACATCCAATCTGATTGTTGTAGGTTTCAGAGTTCAATTTGGATTAGACCTGGGTCTCCTGAAGATCTTGGTACGTACGACCTATCAACATCTGATTTCAAGTAGTGCATTCTCATTTGGATAAGCATTTTTCTGGTCTTGGCGTCAAATCTTTTAATGTCATTCAACTTCCATTTAATAATGTCGAAGCTGTATGTTTCTATGGGTATAACTAAGGTGTTGATAGACTTCAATTTATTGGCCCCATCGAGTTCGCTTTCTAGTTTCAGATACACTCTCCTATAATATTCTTTTCGGGTCTTTTATGATAATTAAATGTTGTATTCAGTCTACTTCATTAATTCCTAAGTATTTGTACGTATCATCTTCGTCTAGTTCTTTATCTTGTTGTTGATGTATTATTACTATCATAATATCTACTTTGATTTCTGATGTGTACATATTTCTTTCCGGGTCCCCGCCCAGAGACCTAAGGTTAGAAATGGCATCAGGACATTTTCCACTAACCAGTTAAAACATACACAGACTTTTTACATAGATAAAGCCCTCCTTAGTGTGTCGGCTGTACTCATGATGAACAAACTTTTTTTCTTTAAGGCATGGGCTTCCTAGAATCCCTTCAATGTGTCTACTGGAATCTTTTCCAACCAATCCGAGGGCTCCAACTACAACAGGAACTGTTGGTGTTCCCCTGTGCCACATTTTTTAGATTTCGATGTCATTATTATTATTATTATTATTGGTATTATTATTAGTATTATTATTATATCTTTTATTTTTCTTATTTTTCGGACAACCTCTTATCGGGTTATTAACCTATACATATGCTAAGTCCAGGTAGTAAGTATATGTACTATGATTGCACAGATTTTGTTGTTAAATAGTATTTACAATGTACATCTCTTTTTACACTTATAGTATTCTCCTGAGTAGAGGATTAGTTCAATATATTATTTTCTTTTAAAAAGTACCCAGTTATCTTGTTAATATTTCTGTCTGAACCATTTTGGATCTTACCCAGTGCCCCAATTATTGTAGGAATGTGAATATATATATATATATATATAAAATGCCACCATTTTTCAATTTCAATATCGAAAACTTTACATTTAATTATTTTGTCATTCTCTTTCCATTTTCTTTGATGAAATTCCCATATCTACGCGAAAGCAATTATTTTGGGTTCTGTCGCCTATCACTATGTCTTGTCTCAGCTTTTATTTATCTTTCAATACGAATGGGAAACTCACACAATAATCATTTCCTGAACTCCTGTGACTTGTCTAAGTTGAATTTCATACAATTTCTCAGCACTTATTATTATTATTATTATTATTATTATTATTATTATTATTATTATTGCTACGATTTCTATTATCGCTATTTTATTTACTTTGATTTCTGGTGTATACTCATTCTTTTCGAGTACCAGCCAGAAACATGAGTTCAGAAGTGGCATCATGACATTTTCCCTCAGCATTTAAAAAAAAAAAAAAAAAAAAAAAAAACACTTTATATAAATAAAACCCTTGGTAAGATGTGAGCTGTTCTTGTGATTACAATATTTGTATTAAGTCATGGGCTACTACGAATCCCTTCAATGAGCCTATCAGAACAATTTCCAATCAATCGGAAGGCTCCGACTACAACTGGGATTGTTGATGTCCTCATGTACCACATTTTTGAGATTTCTATTTAAAGGTCCTAGTATTTTCATAGATTTTTGAGGATCTTTAAAGTTACATTACAGTCTCCAGGGACTGTCATGCCAATAAGGACGTACATTTTGTTTTAGCGGTCTCCCATCACGAGGTCTGGGCGATTAGCTTTCATTGTCCTGTCTGTGTGTATTTGGAAATCCCATAAAATTCTTCTTCTTCTTCTTCTTCTTATTATTATTATTATTATTATTCCTTGTGTATGTAATGTTTTCTACCTATGAGCCATATCCAAATTATGATACTTATAAGAGAATTATCATTTAATTGATAACACTTTTCTTAGTATATGGGATATTCCTAGTAGGACGATATTCTGGGTAACTTTTATGCTGATGTTACCTGGGACACTGTTATTAAAATTGTCTATTCCTTTTCTCACGAGTGCCAGTGCTCAGATTACTATTGGTACAGTCTCGGTCTTCGTTCCCCACATCCTGTTAATCTCGGTCTCCAAGTTCTTGTATTTGGATAATTTCTCGATAATTTTAATGAATATGTTTTTCTCAGATGGTACAGTCATGTCAATAAGCATGCACTCTTGTATTTTATGATGGTATCAGGTTTGTGTGATTTTATTTCCCAGTCAGTTTGAATTGACATGACTCAGAGGATAATTGCATCGTTATTTTAGGTGTGTCTGGTTGGTGGTCATACCACCTCTCAGTGGTTTTGATTTTGTACATCTTGCATATCTTCCAGTGCACATATGTTATTTCTCTGGGTATATTCATTCTTTGCCAGTTCCAGACATCCTACATAATATGGTCAACAGTTTCATCTTATTTTCCGCAGATCTCGCATTTCGGGTTAGTACCACCCTTGATTATTATTATTATTATTATTATTATTATTGCTCTGGCGTCGAATTCTGGACATCAGACAATGAAGAGATTTAAGGCAACAAAAATGTGGTTCTACAGAAGGATGCTGAGAATACCATGGACAGATGAGGTTCTTGGGAAATGGAAACAAAAAGGACGATTATACTTGAATCAGAAAGAGATAGAACGATTCTAGGACACCTTGACTTGAGGGCTTGGAGAAAATGAAAACTCCAATGACGTATTGAAATCAAGAGGGACGGGGTAGCAAAAATACCTAACGAACAAAAGAATTAGGAGAGGTAGCAAAATAACAAAAGAGCTAGAAATGAAAGGAAGCTGTGGAGAGCCATTATCGCCTATGTCCTAAAAGAACACGGCACATAGAAAAATGCTTACTGAGGTGCGCTTTGAATGTGATAAAGTCATCCGTTTGTACCAATCGGGATTAATAGCGACTAGATCTTTTGGTGAATGCATCTAGATTGGTAATCCGAGGAAGCACGGTGCAGTAATGGATAGCGGCTCGGATTGAGGAATCGGAGAGCCGAGTTCGAATTCCAGTCGAATCCATTACGTACTAATACCCTTGTCAAAGGTATGAATCCTCTTCTCCTACGGGTTCTGTAGCCTTGGATGGCCACTCGTCTACCGCAGAAAGAAATGGCAATATAATGCGGGAAAAAATCTGTTTCCTCTGTCATGTATCAAAAGATACATGATCGCCTAAGCATGGCATATAACTGACTGAATAGGAGGACGCCACCCATCCTCTCCATAACAAGATGCGTTTTCATTGGAGAAGGGGTATTATTTGTTGATTGGTTCTGTTTTGGGATGAGATATTTTCGGGTACATGTTAAACAGGTTAATATTGCCGCAAATTCGTTGTCACCATCATGAAACTGACAACAACAGTCTGGCTATATTTACATCATTACATTGAGGATCTTTGTTGACGGGAGTGTGAAGAAGGCTGGAAGGAAGGAAGGAAAGAAAGAAAGAAGGAAAGAAGAACAATAGAACAAACGAGCGAGCGAAAGAAAGAAAGAAAGAAAGAAAGAAAGAAAGAAAGAAAGAAAGACACTTAGAGAAAGAAAGAATGAAGAAACAGAGGATGATAGGGAAATGAAATTTGAAGTAAAGTGAAATGAAATAAAGCAGTTGTGAGAGTAAGGCAGATTATGAAGATATAGAAACAATAAGCAATATATGTATGCGTGTGTGCATGCGAGAGAGAGAGGTTAAAGAGAGATAGAGAGATAAAAAGACAGAGAGGGAGGATAAGAGAGAGAGAGGGACGGAGGATGATATAAGCGTGACAGTTACAGATGAGATCAATTCCAGGACAGAAGAAACTAAAAACAAATAAGAAGAGAACTAAGAAAGTAAGACAGTAAGAAAGAAAGGACGAAAGAATGAACAAAAGAAAGAAAGAAAGAAAAAAGAAAGAAAGGACGAAAGAATGAACAAAAGAAAGAAAGAAAGAAAGAAAGAAAGAATGAACAAAAGAAAGAAAGAAAGAAAGAAAGGACGAAAGAATGAACAAAAGAGAGAAAGAAAGAAAGAAAGAAAGAAAGAAAGAAAGAAAGAAAGAAAGAAAGATTGAAAATAAACGATATAAAATGAGAGGACAAAGTAAAGAACGAACGAAAGAATTGTAAGAAGAGAGAGAGAGAGAGAGAGAGAGAGAGAGAGAGAGGGGGAGATGAAGAAGGAAGACGTGGAAAGAAAAACGAATTAATAAATAAAGATAGAAAAAATGATAATGAAAAGAAAGGAAGAAATACAGACAGAAAGAAAAGAAAGAGCGATAGAATGAAAGAAAGTGAATATGAAAGAGAGTAAGAAATACAGAAAGAAAGAAAAATACGAATAAAGAAAGAAAGAAAGAAAGAAAGAAAAAGAAAGAAAGAAATGAAGGAAAAAAGAAAGCCAGAAAGAAAGGAAGAAAGAAAGAAAGAAACCATGAAAGGAAGAAATAGAGAAAGAAAGACAGATCAAAAGAAATAAGGAGATAACGTAAAATAGAAAGGCATAAACAAAGAAAGACATAAAGAAAGAAGGAAGGTGAAGGAGGAATTTTAGAAAAAGAAAGGGAACAAAGAGAAAGGAAGAGAGAATCTCATTGAGTGTAACGAAGAGAGTATGAACAAAAGAGCGATAAAATGAAGCAATGAAAGACGAAAATTTCAGCAAAGGTCAATAGGCAATAGCAAGCGATTCTCCTGAAGATGGATCCTCTCCGCTTCTATCTATTCAAGACAATGTACAGTCACATGCCGGTAGCGTTGGTGGCTTTGGGGATGATCATCGATTTTTCAATCATAAGATCGGCTGAGTGTATTTTCCATGGCATAATGAAAGTCGACATGGTGCGCAGAAGAGAGACAGAAAGAGCAGCAGAAAGTTCAGTTTAAACTTGGAGAGGCTGAGGAGACAAGGAGACCGACAGATTGTAGACTGGGAAACGGTGCGAATTTTCCACGTGTCAGCGCTTCCGGGCCATCATTTACTGATATAGAAGCTGAACACACCCGAAACAATTAAGCGATGCTGAGGCAGTCATTGGTAAACCTTTTATTCACATCTTTTCTCTCTGATAGATGTAATAGGCTCTCAGGAAAATCCACAAATTCTCGTCTGCATCTTTTGCCTCCTTTTTGCAGAAGTTTTAGACACTGATATTTGTCGGCTCGTCAACCAAATCTATCGAGTCCGTCTCCTGTCTTAATTTTACTGCCAATAAATGAAGTAAATTAATCTATATTTGATCCAATTAGTATTCCTGATTTTACAAGCAGTGAAATAAATAGATAAATTGATTCTGGTTGCTTTTGAGTGGAATGTATCTTAAAAAGTAATTTTATTAACGACTCAGGAGGCGCATTATTTTGAATAAAATTTATCGTTTAAATTATAGCAATAAAATGTGTTCTTCGTGCTTCATTATTTTGACGAAGAGATTATGCATCATTTCTGATAATATTCAATTTACTCACTGCCGTAAATCAACGTCTTTGTGTGTATGTCTATGTATTCGTTGATGTGTTTGTGCTTGTAGACCTTAGTTGTCTCAGTCTTCGAAATAATTTTACTAAAGACGGAAGAAGAGTATTATTCTCAGAAAAAATTATAATCTGAATAATAAATTCTCTTGTTTTCGTCCCTCTTATTTTTAACAAAGTGTTTTTCTTATATCTATAATTCTCAAAATATATGTGTGTATGTAATATGTTTGTGTGTGTGATCGGATGCTTTTTATGAGTTTCCATAGTTTTCATCAGATTTTGATGAATTTTTTGTTTGATAGATAATTCTTCACTGCCGGTTTTGAGTCCAAATTGTTTGCGACAATGGCTCTCCACTGCTTCCTGTCCATTAGAACTCTCAGCAACATTTTACTATTTACTAGCTGTTCTTTGGTATATATCTTTCATAAAAACTTTATTAAAAATAAATTGCTTAAATTATTACACTAATATTATTTATTTTTATACAGTTCTCTTTTCAGGGCCACCCCCCATTTAAACTGTTACCCACCACTATTTTGGCTTGTGCCTCAGTTGCACCCAATTGTTGATTTTCGGGTGGGCTGACTTAAACTTAAACTGCTCCAATTGAACGGCAAATATTCCCAGTAATGAAAGACCTGGTCAAAGACAGGTTCGTACTTTATTATTGATGCTACGCTGTCTACTTGCTGCTGTAGATCAACGGTCATTGTATGCGAGTATGTGTGTATGTGTGTTCGTGTGTCACCTTCGCATTAAAAATAATCACCACAGGGGACTTTTTCCTGTCTGCCAGCAGCATGGCTGATGCTAAACTCCAGCAGAGCAACACACAACGCCTTCTTGGTCTCACTTTTTTCACTGGCATAAAGCGGGTCGACTCTATCGAATTGCTTCACCCACTGCAATGAAAGTTGGTTTATTAAGTCGTGCCAGGAAATATTTCGCGTGAGAATTCATCTTGCACATTTATGAATCTACATTTCGCCTGTGATTAGAATACTGTTGCTATGTCTAGTTTGTTGCTCCTGCCGTACATTTGGAGATTTTTGACAAAATCCAAAGAAGGGTCTCTAAAGTAAACGATCCTGATCTGGTATTCCGACTTCAGCCATTTTTTCACTGACATGATATAGCTTGCCACTGCTTTTTCTACAAACATTTTCATGGCCCCTGCTCTGATATTCTTTTTTATACCTGGTTCCCCGACCACACAAATTTAAGCGTTCTACTAGATTAGCAAATAGATTCCACCGCCATATTGAACACCATTCCTCTTTTTCTCAATTCTCCCTCATTCTCTTCCAGTTTCACTCCTTCGAAATTTCTTTCATCATCACTTTATAAGTTACAGGGACATTGTCACCTTGCCTGGGGTGAAACGATAATATAATTTACTGAGGACAAGAAATTGTTTTGTGTAAAACTTCGTTCCTATTTTTTCTCAAAAAAAAAGTGTATAATTTATTTCTTTTAATACTCACTCTACTACGTGCTGTTGATCAACGGACTCAGTATGTGTGTGCATATGGGTGTGGCCTTGTTCTTTCTGACTCTACGCTGTCTACTCCCTATTGTAGACCCCCGGTCTGAGCATGTATGTATGTATATGTTTGAGTATGACTTCGGTCTTATTATTCACGGAGAACAAACGAAGAGCATTAAATTCAGTTAAATTCATCGATTAAAAGGCAAAAATGAAATCTATTGTCTATCGCTACTCACATTTTTTACAAGGTGTTTCTACTTTATTTCTGATACTACGCTGTTTAGTCCATGTTATAGATCAGCTGTTAAGTGGGGGAAGAGAGGGGGGAGAGAGAGAGACAGAGAGCGGGACACCCTGGATTTAAACCATATTTCAGCAAAGTTCATAAGTGTGTAGTTGAATAGCGGTATTTATTAATCCCAGATATTTTATCACGAGCAAAATTAACGTATAGATAACAAAATCGGTCGGTTTAATAAATAAAATCCATCGTTTCTTTGGAAATTGCTTTGCATACGTTAGGATACGAAACTGCGCAGACGTGAATGCTTCGAGAGTCTGAGAAAGATTTCCGTTTATAAGACACTATTCGACTTTGCGTGATATCTTCGCACATTGTGGCGAGACGATCTTAAGCACGTCGGATCTAGCGACGGTTTGACCTGAGAAGAGCGATGCAGGTTCGAATCTTGCAGGGGGAGCGAATATATTTTTTAAATCAAATTTCTAGAATATTTATGTCTTTTACGAAAATAAATAAATATAATGTTTAATAAATAAACGGAGCGTCTGCTCAAATATAGATATCCATTAAAAATAGCGTTTAAGTGTTAATATATATATATATATATATATATATATATATATATATATATATATATATATATATATATATATATATATATATTAGCAAATATATGGATATAGATCCGAGAGTATGAAGAAAAATATACGGAAAAAGAAACAAAAATCCTAATATGCAATTATGCTGTTTTAATGTTAATTTGTCAACGGCGGACGTTTCGGTCTAGTCGGCCATCTTCAGGACATATTCATAAAGCATAATTACCATTAGACTATATTCAATTCTTTTCATTTTCATTCAAAATACTCTTTTTTAGGAATATGTTTTCACATCGCCCACGTGACGCCGACGTGATCATATTGAAACGGAACGCTGATCTTGAAAAATTTCAGTTATCTGTTTTGATTAGTCTTACTCTTATGTCCATCGTCTTTTTATGTTGAATTGAATATAGTCTAATGTTAATTATCTTTTATGAATATGTCCTGAAGATGGTCGTCTAGACCGTAACGTCCGACGTTGAAATTATATCAACATTAAAACAGCACAATTGCATATTAGGATTTTTGTTTGTTTTTCCGTATATTTTTCTTCATATATATATATATATATATATATATATATATATATATAAGTGAAATGACAATAGGAAAACTACACATAGTTTAGCTGACGCGTTTCGTCATTCAACGAACATTATCAAGGTAAATGTGATGGGGTTTTTTTTGCAACAAGTATATTTGCCTTGAAAAAGTTCGTTTGCGTTGAATGACGAAACGTGTGGGCTAATGTAAATATATTTTCCTTTTGTCCTTTATACATATTGGCTCTTCTACAAATATAATACCTCTGAGAATATGTTTATTCATATCAGCTTAAACTACGGCGCCTTCCTTAATGGTTTCATCTCAAGATCAAGAAACTAATTAGACAAATTCAAAGGACTAATATAGAAATAAGTAGACACAGATGTCTATATTTTTCAACAAAACATATTTAAATGAAAATATGCTGTACATCTCTCTATCTATCTATCTATCTATCTATCTATCTATCTATCTATATATTTTGCGTTGAAGTTGACGTGTACATTGCTAAATATCCAGTCGGGTCGCTCTCCCTCCACTGCAAAAGCGACACCAAAAGGAAACACGTCAACATTGTTCATCGATATAGACTTCTTTCCTTCTCATTCGTTCTCACGCTGGCTCAGCCAATCAAAATCGACTTCCTTGTCTTGTCTTCCATCTGACCTCAAAGGTCAACCTCATGGGAGGAGCGATACACTTCCCCATAAAATTAATAGTCTGTTAAAGAATTATGTACTGTGTACCAAAACTCCTTCATACAAAAAGTAAATTATTAAAGTTAATGATATAAAATGGTGAAATCCCTTTGCTAACAAAATTTTTACGGTTGCATTAACCTACCAATCACTCGATATATATATATATATATATATATATATATATATATATATATATATATATATAAAAGACAACACGCCAGAAATTTAAAAATTGACGTGCAGCAAAATATAGCTAATAATAGTGAATTATGCAACTGCAGAAATAAAATAGATGTCCATTCAATGGAGTTTGCAAAACCCATTAAGTAATTTATAAAGCAGAAGAAACAAAACATACGTAGGGTGTACTGAATGTGGTTTTAAAGGAAGATGTTATAATAACAGGTCATCTTTTAAGCTGTTAAATCTCAGGACCTATACCAAAATGGCTAACCATGTGTGGAAATTAAAAGAAAAAAATAAAATAAAAAAACAACACCAAAAAAAACAACAAAAAAACAAAAACAAAATAGATCCAACTATAAACTGGAAAATTTTTAAAAAATAGCGAAATCATACTACAAACATAATGATATCTGCAACCTCTGCCGACCAGGAAAGTTAGCAATAATGATATTTCCAGACCCCAAAAATCTTTTGAATCAAAGGTCCAAGATTATCAGCCGTTGCGTTCATGCAAACATTCCACTTACTTTCATATAAGGCTGGATAAAAAATACTTACATTTCAATTAATTCTTCACCGATATATTTCCAATACCCTTTTTACCTCCTTCTCTTTCTTCTTCGCATTCCTTTTCTTCGCCTCCTCCTCCCTTCCTATCATACTCGACGTCGGGTGTTTGTTTATTTATTTTTTTAAAATAATAAAGCGTTCATTAATTTTTATTTTAAAAAATAAGAAAGCATTGTGAAATCAATTGAAACCAAGGTAGCGTATCGACTGTTCTCCTAATTTTTTAATACATTGTATATTAGTAACTTTTAATATGAATAACGCGTCGGCAAGGACTAAGTACTTTTTTTCCGATTGTCTATTTATTCAATTTGTCTTCTCTACAAATTTGTTGACGTGGAAAGCAAAAATAGGCTCTCAGTCAAAAAAAAAAAAAAATTGAAAAATGAGAAATGAAAAATTTACTAATATCCCAGAAAAGGCTTACACAGGAGGGTCTTAAAAAACAAAAACAAAAAAAAAAATCTGAATTTAATGTAATTTAACAACATTTCGCTTTTGTTTATCATCACTTGCCTTGATTTGGTCGAATGAGGAAACTCGTAGACAAGGACTAAGTACTGATTGTCTGTTTTATTCAATTTGTCTTCTCTACAGTTTTATTCCGAGAAATTTAACACACTGAGAAGCGCGCGCGTGCACACACACATACACACATATATACATACACATACGCACACACACACACACACACACACACACACACACATATATATATATATATATATATATATATATATATCCGATAAGACATAAATATTTTAGTTACACAGTTTCAAAAGAAACACTCGTTCTTGTGGAAGAGTTACTATTTTTTTTATCTTTGTTTGGTTGGCTGTTGGAATTATATGATATTCCAGGATGAGATGCTAATTTTGTTTCTTAAAAGACTGTCAATGATACCATATGAATTAGCTTATAACGACCATTTTGTCGATGCTGATAAAAGATTATAAATACAAACGCATAAATCCGTGCAAGTATGAATATTAACAAGTGTGCGATAATTCACCACTTGTGAGTCAAAATATATTCTTTTCAAACTTACATGCGCCGTAGGCTGTGGTGAAGCAATCATCCAAGAGATTGCTACACGTAATTATATGGACGCTCACGGATGAATCGGCGCATAACTTCAGACAAATACGCATGCGCAATGATTTATTCTCGTGATACAGATTTACGACTAGTAAACTAAGTAGAATGGTCATGGGATTATCTCCTTTAAAGACAATTATAAAATTAATAGAAGTTAAATGAACCATTTTCAAAGAGTATACAGGTGGAAGAGGAATTGAAAAAAAATATCTCTAGCCGATGAGGTCATTTGTCTTTATAATAGATTTTCCTATACTAAAGAACGTCTAATGCTAGGTCGCTCTACGGGTGCTTTTGGTACAATTGAAAAAAATGACTTCCAAGGACGGAAATAAAGTCACTAAGACGCAAGAGGTACCCTGCTTGAGAAAGAATACGAGAAAAAAAGAATACACATTAATAACGAAAGAGAACTATAAAAGGAGAGACATTAAGAAAACAGAAGAAAACGATTGACTTTGCATTTACAGTTTTGAAAATCAAAATTGACTACAACGCAAGAGATGACTTCTGTTGCATTGGCCACTCGGTGGGAGTGGTCTTGGGGCGATGGCTTGAATTCCATAATAACGTTGTCTTCTTTCTTCACTCGTCTTCTCCTGGCCGGTGATCGTTAGTTGTTCTGGACAGAGATGAAATCATCAACAAAGGATATTTTACACTTAACTATTTTATTAAAGTCGACGTGTACATTGCTAAATATCCAGTCGGGTCGCTCTCCCTCCAATGCAAAACCGACACCAAAAGGAAACACGTCAACATTGTTCATCGATATAGACCCAACTCCTTGAAAACCTTTCTTTTTCATTCTTTCTCACACTGGCTCAACCAATGAAAATCGACTTCCTTGTTGTGTCTTCCATCTGACCTCAAAGGTCAACCTCAGGAAATCGGAGCAGCGACACACTTCCCTCTAAAAATTAATAGTCTGTTAAAGTATTATTTAACATACCTTACTTAAACATTAATGAAATTCATTTATGAATTTTATTTCAACTATATTATTCTAAAATCCCTTCTACTTTTCCGTGTCGGCAAAGCGTGCTTCTTACATTTTTTCTTCATGGGTCTTCGGTCACATGAATCCAACCCCGGCATGCAAATATAACATTCCTGAGAAAGAATGAACATAAACAACCAGTACTCGGACCGGTTTTTTTTCACGCTTCACAAACATTTTTTTTAAACAAAAAAGCAGAATACCGGACAATCCTTTGTCCATTCTTGGTCACTAGCTTCCGTGACCCAAGTTCAACACCTCAGACGACAGTCTGAATAAAATCCTTCCAACAGTGAAGTTTGACATCTCCAACGTCTATCCACCCAGGTCAGCATGTGCCATCTCTGCAATCCAATATTCTTGGAGAGAACAACATTTCTTGCTTCTTCACTTGAAACTACACGAAATGTACATGCAATTCACAGACAAAAATACTGGTCTAAAATTTACAAAATACATGCCAAAAAACCACAGCGTCAAACAATTACATAAATGAGCCACGTCCTTGCCACCTAAATTTTACACTTTAAATGTAAAATGATCCACATTCATTTCCTATTCTCAGAGACACGGCACATAGGGTCCATTATCACATTATTTATTCAACCAGAGCCAATTAATTAGATTTGTATTTGCGTATTACCAGATTTACTTGAATAAATCTTCTCAAATTTACCACCCTTAATTTTCTATAATCACTATTATTAACCATCTGCCTCTGACTACCAAAACTCAAATCGCCCCATCTCCATCTCTTTCTGCACTTAGCTGCCCCCACAGGAAAAGAAATCACACCTACTCAGCACCTCCTAACTAATCCTTTACTGGCTCTACCGTGGTTATAAGGGTTTTCTTCTCTTAATCATCTACTGCAACCTGGCATTCCGCAAGACGTCTGACCAATTATATTTGGTCGTCAGGACTCTTCCTTGAGCCGGGTGTATCTTAGGGATATATTCATTCGATACTGAATACTTCATAGCGTAAAGCTCTTATCCTGCCCATCATTGCTTCCCTATCAACATAGCCAGGTGTGACAATTCTAACACTCCATGACAGAGAACGAAACACATTCAGAAATCCGAAACCATGCAGGCAGAATCTACTTTAACGCTTCAAACAATTAATTAACTTAATTTTTTTACAAACAATTAGCTCCCAAAAATATCGTTCCACCGCTGTCTCAGCTAGTCAAAATCAAATTTCTTGTTTTGTCTTAAATCTGACCTCAAAGGTCAAACTCAGGAACTCAGGGTAGCGATACACTTCCCCCTAAAAATAATACTCTGCTAAATTATTATTTAACAGTTCCAGAAGAAATTGTTAGCATAGAAGTTACGGTTACATTTAGCAATTTTAACTGTAAAATTATGAGACCTAACTGCTAAAAATAACTCAGTATTATTGACCGAATAGTCGAGCTATTGATGATTAAACATGTTCCCCGAGTTAATGTTTCTGGTGAAGAATGGGGCTGTACATACAGCAGGATTAGAATCAAGACATAGTAAAGAGCTCATTAACCCTCATATGGTATAGATTGCTGTCAAGCACAATGAACTACATGACAATGAAGGCAGCGAGTCCGGAGATGTTAAGGCAAAACTGATCGGAGAGAATTCCTTGACGGAAAACCACGACGACAAGATACTTTCCCTCATCAGTAGGTTCTGATGATGCTGATGGCCAGACATCCAGCCGGATTAAATAAAAGATCTATCCCATGGGAGGATGAAAATTTCTTTTTGGGTCAGCGGCCATTTGACACCCCGTGGTATACTGGGTTCCATAGCTATGGATGCGGCCATTGTGATGATGACAAGGCTACGCTGGGCGGAGATCTTCCTAAACGGAAGTCACCAGACAAAGTGGAGGTGTATTCCGACGGAATCAACGGCCACTTGTCCGCGACCAATGCGAGCCTCCATGGCGGCGGACATTTGCTGGGGTTCGACCGAGCAAGGCATGGGCTCCCAAAATTCTACGTCCCGGTCGTGGGATTGATGATGATGCTGATGATGATAATGATGATGATGATGAGGAGGAGGAGGAAATAACGGATCCGAATTATAAATACAGTCGGGGAGAAAAACGAAAGAATAACATACGACGTAAGATGTGACGCAGCAATTCGAAGGTACATTCGAACAGCAAAAGCATCCTTCAAAAGGTAGGAGATTTTCAATAGAAACAAAGAAAAGAGTGTTGAAAATAGCAATGACGGAACAAACGCGTAAACAACGAGCATGTTTTATAGACAATACGAACTAAATCGGAAAGAAACCGTTGGACAACCTCGAAGACATAATTTGGAAAAATGGTTTAGAGAACTTAACCCATGAGGAAATATTGAAGGCAAGAGTGTGATGTCTCACTTAACTTTGTGTGTGTAAGGCAGATGAAGAGACAAATAGAAATGAAAAAGAGGCAAAATTTACTTAGGGCTACAAAGGATAGAAAATTGGGGGTGGAGGCATAGTTCCTGACGTCCAGAAGGAATGCAGTACTTAAAAAATAGCACAATAAAATAATCTAGAATCTAAACGAGGTACATCTACGAAATCGCAAAAATCAGTATAGCGTGATGAAAATATAAACCTTGTATGAATGTATAACTGGCCATTCGTATGCGAGGATACACGTCTACTAGGGCGGCTATTGTAGACACTTGCCTTGGCGCAGTTATGTTTATTCAACACCCACAGAGCACACCTGTGGTTTATACTGCAACTAGAGTATAAGTTATATTTACAGTTTCTGGGAAAAGAGCGTGTTATCTAGCATGATCAACTAATTGAACAAGCACAAACAAGCCCTCGGCCACGATGACTTGTGACTTCATGCTAGCACAGCTATCGACGGCTCCCAAGGATTCCGTCTACCCAATTTCACTCACAAGTCTTGGGTCAACCCGTTGTATGGTTTTCAGGCAATTTCCAAAGGTGCCGCACACTGGGATCAAACCAGGATGTCTCCTTCCTCACAAATCGACCACGGTCAAAATGCAAACGTTCTAACGGGCCCATATATAGATGAAAACATACACCAAACATAATGAAAACATAACTTTTATAATCAAAATCTTAAGAAGAAAGATGAAAGTTCTTTTGGAATATTTAATTAATTTTTTCTTACTCCATTTAGGAACATTCAAAATTTTGATTAAAAATCTTGTTTTCTTGAGTCAGCGGATGTACTTTTAGTATAGCAATTTTAACGTATTTTTGGAGGTGAAAGCCATTACTTTGATAATTCTTGCAATAATCCATTATTTGCTGGACTCTAATGAAATTTTTACAACTTATCACAAATGAATAAAATTATTTTAGAAATATTTTTATTTGAGAACTTAAAAATATTTTTTACATGTCTTTCACTTAATGTTTTTAAAATTTGGGAAATTCAACGTGTTAATTTTTTGAATGAATTAATGAAAAGCAGAATTTTTTGTGGGTTTTTAATCACCGATTTTTGTTGTAAAATCGAACCCCGTCTTATCAAAAATCTGCTCTGAATCGAAAAGTAAAAAACGCAATAAAAATAAGATATTATTTAATTAGGGAAGATTTAATTGCTTTTATGAATAATATATATTAAGGACAATATTGTCTTAAGAAAAAAATTTCAATGAAAAATGAATTTACAAAATTCGTTTTCAATTTTTAGAATTTTGATTAGAATAATTTGAATGATTTAAAATTCAGTTTCAATCATAGCAAATATTTTTATGAATTAAAACTATATATACTAATCATATATCGTAAAGCTTATTACAATCTGACAATTTTGAATTCATTTCTGTATGTCTAAAATCGTACTGAATTTTATATTGGGTTATCCGGAAATTTCTGCCAATTTTTAAGGGAAATTAAAACACAAAACACAATTATGCCATGAAATATATATTCAAGTAAGTATGAACCATTTTGTTGATCGACCTGACTATTCAGTCCTAACTGATCTCGCGAAACACGCTTGCTAACGATTGCAACACGTTAAAGTGCCCAAATTATTTTCTAAGTGAAGCTTAGATGTGTTACAAGGCCGAAAGTGTGGGGCAGCAGTGTGATAATCCTCAATGGATTATTTAATGCTGACAATGCTTTTATTGCTGGTAATATTTTTTCAAAAATTTATTGCTGGTAATATTTGTTTGTTTGTTTCTTTTCCAAAAATATATTACTGGTAAAACATCAAAAATGTGTTTCTGGTATTAAAATCTATTTTTACACTTTCATAGTGTTTTGACCCCGGTTTGGGGCTAACTACTTGTTCATAGCTGGGACCCTGACAGGTGCTACCACCACGGTCACGATTGATCTGGGAACACCAGCAATTAAGATGTGGTTCTTCGCTTCACAAACCCTCCTGATCAGAGGACGTGCTGTTGGTTGTAATTTATCGTCTTACGCAGGGCGAATGCTTTCTGAAACAATATAATTACATTAGAATAATATATTATTAATGAAACCAGTCTGTGTATAAAGAATATTATAAAAAGAATCGAGCACTTTTATTAGCTGCTAATTACTTTTAATGGGTAATTATGAATTGTAATTGGGGATCTATCCATTTATCGCCTTCCATATCAATGTCTGATGCTTATTTCATTCTATCAAACCTTTATTAATATTCAAATATACGTGCACGCAATTATATAAGTAAATATATAATTAGATCCTATCATGAATTAAGCAACACACCTGTCGATGAGGCCTCGAATACACAAGCCGTATCCTCAGTAGATCGATGATAAATAAACAAAACTGTTACCCTGTAGACTAGTGCATAAGCCCGACTGTCGTCTACATTTAGTACTCTCGTGTAAAAGGGGCATATATTTAGCTTTTTGGTGGAAAATGTCCTATATTTTGGCTCCCGAGTAAAAACAGATTTTTTTTTTTATCGTAATGATTTTACTGTAAAACTGGAATGGTGTTAAGTTTTAGACTGTAGGGTAGAATAGAATTTTGCTGCTAATTTTAGTGTGGCCTCTTTTTCCATCCTGAGTAGGTCCCACTAAAATTACATCCTTAAGATATTCGAAGCCATAATATATTTTATCCATGAAGCCTTAACTCTCAAAACAGAAGGATTTTGTTCTTGGCCCCCAACTGATTTCCATTTATTTTTTTTCTTCTTGTCTTACATTCATTGTTTCTATTGATAATATATACATATTTATTGAACTCGATTTAGCTCTGTTGAGCGAGGTTTTAAACCGATTAACTACCTCGTTCTTTATTTTTTCCCTTCAATAATTGTCATGTGTGATATTAAAAACACAAATAAAATGTGTTTGTTTATAGCTGTTATTAAGTTTTCTAGCACTAATAAAATGTTTAATTGACTAGAACTATGTCTATATTTAGGACTTTCTTACCATGTCGGGGATAATTTCAACGTGTTTCTACATAGGTGTTTATTCGGTTTGATTATTTCCAGCTTTCTTTCTTTTTATGTGCCATGTCCTTTCAGGACGTAAGCGATCATGGCTCTCCACCTCCCTCTATCCCTTGCATCTCTCAACAAGTTCCTTTTCTCTGCTATCTCTGTCATCCATTTGCTTAAGTCCGTAAGGTATGTCACGCATTGCTTTCCCCTGTCTTTCTTTCCCTCTATTTGACCCGTGTGTATCAGATTCTCCAGGTCATCCTTCCTCATTATGTGTCCCAGAAACTTCAGCTGCCTCTTCTTGATCTTAAGCATAAGCCTCCTCCTTGATTATATCCTAAGACCTCATCGTTGCTCAAATGCTTGTTCCATGATATCCTTAGCATCCTTCTGTAGAACCACATCTACGTCGACTCGAGTATCTTCTTCATCTTTGAGGAAATCGTTCAAACTTCGCAGCCAAAATATAAACAGATCTCACGTAACAAGTCAGTATTCTTTTCTTTGTTAACCAAGAAATCATCCTATCTCATAATACTCTGCCCAGCTTTTGGAATGCGTCCATGACCAACCCAATGCGTTTACGGATCTCAGTGTCACGTGTCAGAACGCTTCCCAGATTCGCTTGGTATGAGGATAGACTTCATCCTCATCCTGAGTAAGACAAAAAAATTGTCAAATAGCAAGGCCTCGATCAGAAGTTTTTGATGCGCGTGGAACCAACTCTTAATTGCTGGTGTTTCCAGGTCCAACCTCGCCCTTGGTGGTAGCACCTTTTAAGGTCCCAGCTATCGGCAAATAGTTAACCCCTAAACTGGGATCAAAACAGTACGAAAGTGCAAAAAAAGTTTTAATACCAGCAATACATATTTGTAAAAAAAATTATTAGCGGCAATACATTATTACCAGAAATACATTTTTGAAAAAAACGATATTGCAATAATACATTTTTGAAAAAAAAAGATATTATCAGCAATACATTTTTGAAGAAAAAATATTACCAGAAATACATTTAAAAAAAAATATTAGCAGCAAAAAAAAATATTGTCGGCATTTAATAACACATTGAAGTTGATATGCCGTGAAAGAAACCAAATCAAACCCCAAAATTTCCATGTCCATTGTCAGACGCGCTTTCGCGCACTTTTTTAGCCATTTTCAAGAGGTTGTTGTGTTAGTCGTTGTTAGATTCTCTTCGTGTTCTGAGTGTTTAAGATGTATTTTCCTCCCATCAAACGGAAAAACGCAAGAACGATGGAAAAATTAAATACAAAATTAATAAAATTTTCATTATCTGCCAGATTTAACGAAATATATTAAAAGGAATGTTGCTTCCCAAATATATATATATATATATATATATATATATATATGTACACATACACAGGGTGCGATGGGTAAATTGTCGTATAAATTTTTATTAAAATAGTAACCTAGAAAATCTATATATTTCTGCCATCGAGTTATTTTTATCTCTCACGATAAAAATCTAAAGGGTTATTTGCTAAGAGTCTCCGGTGAATATGTTTTCAAAAAGATGGAACAGTAGAGTAGGAAATCGTACCAGGAGGTCACAAAAGGAAGAACGATCATCATTTACCCACCAGCTATGGGTAAAATAGCAGGACAGACTGGGTTCTATAGCCCTGGATGGCATCTGGTCTAGGAGAAGGATATATATATATATATATATATATATATATATATATATATATATATATATAAAAATAGGATTTGAATACGGAATAAATTCCAATAACCAACAAATACTATTCTTAAAAGTGCTAATACATATATATATATATATATTTATTCGATATATAACATAATATATATAAAATCATACATAAATATTTTGTTTCAACACATCTGTTATCTTATCAAGTGATGGTGATGGATTTAGAATACAGAGTTTATTATACTTTAACACCATCACTTGAGAAGACATCAGAAGTGTTGAAACAAAATGGCTATTTTTGTAGTGATTTTAGAATATTATTATGTTATAATTTTCGAATAAATAATTATATATATATATATATATATATATATATATATATATATATATATATATATATATATTTGAACTTCATTTCAATTTTCCAAGCGCTTCCGATACTTATCTATGATTAATTAATGGTGAACATGTCATTTTCGTTTATGATCGTTTTCATCACGATTCTTCTGTTAAGCTTGAAGAGTAATTATACATTCATATCGCCACAGTAGAGTCCAATAGTGTTATAAAGACCTCTAAGAATTCCAATAAGATATCTTTAATCACTTCTAAGAGACAACGGTTCAAATCTTAATCTAACAAATGAACAAGTTTGCTGTTACACCCGATATATGAATATTTACACACGGTGTATATATATATATATATATATATATATATATATATATATATATATATATATATATATATGTGTGTGTGTGTGTGTGTGTGTGTGTGTGTGTGTGTGTAAAACACTAGTATAACTGACTCCTTCGAAAAACAATTGTTAGTGGCAATAATTTTCTTTCTCGGTACAGAGTACAGAATTTAGGAGTTTTCCATTATTTTATTCGATTAACGATACCAAAACCTGCATATGTATGGGATATCTACTTTTTTTTTTTTGCAATTTTTCAATTCTCTTCAAATCATCAATTGTCATGTATTTTGATTTAGATGTTGGGCCGGGATTTCCCGGATTGTAATCTATATCCCACTGGTCATTAATCTCCCAATGAAATAACGACAGATTTAACAAGAAAATGGCTGATGACAACTTTACCGTGCAGATGATTGTGGGATTTAAACAATAAACGATGAACAGACTCAATCGAAATTCGTCGTGATCGTTTATTTAGACACGAACCAGTCTCAAGTATCACGACTTAAAGGTTTGAAATTCATTCCAACTCTTGGCAGCTTTATACTTTTCAAGAGAGTATCAGATTCCCTACTGACATGACATTATATAAGACATAATCCTGTTTGCGTTTTATAGTTGCATTTTCACGAGGAAATATGACATAAAATCGTAAGCAACGGCCATCTGGCTGTCGATTTCCTTTCCAAAGGAGGAGTAACACTGATACCTCGGTGAATTATGCTTTTACCATATAAATCTTTATGCGCACGCGCACAATACCGTATACACATAAACATCTGAAATATCTACACAGTTAATATATACGCAGTTTATTTTTGGGATTCTTAATTTATATGCTTTGCTCCTTCAGGACGTAGCCAATCACGGCTCTCCACAATTTCCACTGCTTTGTATCACTAAGCACTGTTTTTCTCCTTTCTTGTGCCAAACAGTTCGTCATATAAATTAGACACTGTTTGACTGTTCTTCTTCCTGGTCGTAAGATTCTAAAATTCTCAATGTATTCTTCACTCGCTATGATCCAGAACTTTTGATCGCATGTTTTTCTCTCATCATCTTTCTGTAGAACAACATTCAGTTGCTTCAAGATTCAACTTAAGCACTAATAATATTCTTTCAGATTTCAATGCCATATAGAAAAAAATGATGTTTCAAAGTAGTTCAGGGAGCATGTCCTTTTTTTTTTCAAATCTACTACCACTTAATGCATTGTTTATTATTTGGAAGGAATCATTCGCTAACCCAATACTCTGTACTATTTCGATGTTAAAATCAGTCTAAAAAGCAATCTTGCCAAAAGTTTTTTCAAAGACTGTAAATTAATGATTAATTATCCACTCAGATATTAGTCTAATTGAAAAATAATGTTCACTTATTCAAACAAAAGTAAAGCACAATGGAATACAGTTTCAAACAAAGACGATTGTTGGAAGCAAAAACGTAAAAACTATCATAGTTTAACGTCGAAATACTTTAAAAATTAACAAATTCAGAGTACTGAAAATGATAAATTATCAAGAAGCCCATATTACATGCCAAATTATAGATATTATTGATTTATTGCGTTTTTTTGTGGGTGTATATGACTGATTAAATATTACTTTTTGTGGCCTATATCTTTTCGATTTACTTATGAATTCAAATTCAGTCCATTGGTATTCCTATCATATTTAAATAGTACACAGACTAATATACCTCCTGAGGAGGGGACGGAGTGATTCCCAGGGCGTTCATCTACGAAACTCTCGAGTCGGGTTGCGGAAGGTAACGTAAATAAGCTAAGCGCAAACATTTTACTTGTATTAATATTTTCTCTCTCGCTCTCTCTCCCTATTTCTCCCTATATTTCTCTCTCTCTCTATATATATATATATATATATATCGGAAAATGAGGTTTATAAAAGGTCGACCGCATGCGATCAAGAACGTTTTTAGGACGGTTCGGGAACAAGCGGCAACAACATCTATATAAAAGTTAACAACAACATTCAATGTAAAGTTTGTAAACAATGGTGGGAAGGGAAAAGCCGACAACAACGCCTAATGCTTGTTTATGGAAAATCAGAAAGACAAACTTTATTTTATAATAAAATTCCCGAAAAAGAATAATACATGAAAAAAGTCAGGGTTGTTCTAATATAGTACTATGGTAATTTCCACAGTCTTTTAACACGAAATATATCAAATAAAGAAGCCAATTTTTGTACTTATTACAATTAGAAACATTTAAATTACAGTGAAAAAGAAAAGGAGTACTTTATTTATTTTCATGTTTTTAACCGTCGTAATTTATATTAACAGTTTGAAACGACGCCTAGGTGGCTTAAAATCTGGTTATAAAATTTGATTTAACCTTTTAAGATATGCTTACAAAATATGAATTTTCTTCTTGAACAAAAGGCCTTTTCAGGTTTTGTCCTAATTTTGATGTTATGACGAGGTTTGGCTTCTCCCTGTTTGAAGTATCAGTGAGGTGAAGGAGGGCGGGATGATGACGTTTCTCCCATTCTGCCTATTAGACAGACGGTACCTAAAAAGCGTCTATTTTTTAATTTTAAAATGAAATACACTGCATCAGTAAAATAAATTCACATTTAGAATATGGCAAAAAATATTTTATTACGTTAATTTTAATTTCAAACATATTAATTCAAAATATTTGAGTAGCTCCGTTTTTTAAAACAGTATTTATTTCGACTGCTGGCCTGCGCACTTAATAAAAAAAAGATCCCTTCGGCAGGCTTCGAACCTGTGTCCATGTTTGCAGAAAGAACCACCTTTTCATCCGGTGTGTTTTAACCGATCGGCTACAGGGAACTTCACTATTAATAGAGATTCAATTTAGCATAATATAAATTGACTCATTCTGATTTTCTTGAAAGCCATCAAGGCTTAGCTACTCTGTTGTAGACATATGTTCAGATAGATTTGTGTGTATTCAACACCCACTGAACCTACCTGTGGTATTTACTTCCTGCTAGCACAACCAATACCGTCGTCACAGTTTCACACAGAAAGCTAGGACCATACGTAATATAGTTTTTAAGCTTTCTTTGAAGGTACTCTACACTAGACCGATAAGATAACCCGTCATGACCATGGTGATATTTGAACCCTTGTGTCACGGTCTTAAGCGACCGTTCTAACGACTCGGTCACTCACAGGCATACATAAATACATAGATATAATTAGTGGTGGGTACAAAATTCTATTAGGGCTTTTAAAGGCAGACATTTTAAAACTCCATATAAAAAGGCAAAAAAAAAAAAAAAAAACGGAAGGAGAGAAAATACCAAATAATTACCATAAAGTGGTGAGTAATTTTACGTAATTAATTTTTGTCATAATTTGCATTTCTGATCCATTTGTCATATAAATTTGGTATACGTTTATATATTTGACACTGCCTGTTTTAAAGATCTAACACACACATACACACACGCACATATATATATATATTTAGGCAATATATTTTCATTTCAGCATGTTTGGTTAAATACTTTACATGCGTTATATCTACAGTGTAACCCGGATATAAGAGACCCGGATATAAGAGAAACCCGGATATAAGAGAGATTTTCTCTGGTCCCAAAATGTTTCCATACTTACCTAAACAAAATAGACCAAACCCGGATATAAGAGAAACCCGGATATAAGAGACTTCTTCTCCGGTCCCGACAACTCTCTTACATCCGGGTTACACTGTATTTGTTATAGTTTTAATCCTTTCAAGGCGAAAAATTAATTTCTTGGTGGCTGTAGAAAATTGTTTAAGAATAATTTTTATTTTACCAAGTACTTTCAATCTCACCTGAGACCATCTTCAGAAGTTGTATCTCTATGGATGTGTCATGCGTTAGCACCATAAATTGATGAATATTTTTTTATCACTATGCGAAGGCGCTAACTTATATGAATATTTCAAAACAATTTTTACTTGTCGTATCTTAATTCAGTATTTTTATATAAGACTTTGCTGCTATAAACACATAAGAACTTTGTTCGTATACTCGTAGCTGACTTTTCATTTGGCCGGAATTCTCTAACATAAAGTACTTCCAGAATTTTAAATTTTTGCTTGAGTTTTTGTTTCATTTTTTGCAGTAAAGGGTTACGTCAAATATAGTAAATTAAAATAATACAATTAAAAACCTTAAAAAAATGCATAAGCTTTGCATTGACGTAAAATAATATTTTGAATTTACGGTGTTAACGCATAACAGATACCTTCGAAATGTCACTAAAAAATAGCATAGCATGATCAAAAAGACGCCAAATTTGACGAAAACAAAATTTTAGCGTCTAAATGTTTATGCTATTATTAAGAGGAAAGAACAAGGTATTTTTTAATTATTTTTTTTTTAATTCTTTCTTTTTAGGACATTTTGAATAAAAAAAAAACCTTCTTTCGTTTTGCATCAGCAACGCTACTAAATAACGTAAATTTTTAGCATGTTTTTTTTTTTTTTTTTGTATGACAGGCATTAATTTGAAGAATATTGCAAAAATTAAAATAATTGTCAGAAACTATTCACAAACGATTGAAAATATTATAAATATGTTTTCTTTTTTTAAAGTCATGGCAAAAATATTTTTGATATTTATTACCCCCCGCCCCCAACTAATTTTATGAAAACTCTAGAAATTCAATATTGTTCAGTTTAGGGAATATATTAGTTAAAAGCATAAGGCTTTGAGGAAAGTAAAGCATGAATTTTTTTTAATTGGACTCCTCTACCTAAAAATCAGCTCGGAATTGTAACATACAGAACTGAATTAAACAAATACATTATTTAATTTCAAATGCTTTTAGTTGCTTTTATTTGTTTTTATGAATAAGGATGATATTGTCTGAAAGCACAAAACTTTTTCGATGAAAAATGAATTTTTAAAACAATTATTGTTTTTTGTTTAAATTGTTTTATTATTTTTATATTAAAATATTCAAAAACTAGTGAAAATGGCATTCAGTTTAGTCAATGGTGTTATCAAATCTATTTTTACAGCATTATAGATTGTATAGCTTCTAACAATCAGAAAACTCGCACTAATAAAAAAATATGTAATTTTGTGTCCATAAAAAGGCTCTAATTAAAAAGTACAGAAGAGCAGCAAAAATACAATTAAAAGTCACGTTATTTGAGTTAAGCATTTTTCTCCCCTTTTAGGGCCTTTATTTTTGCGAACACACGTTTGGAGAAGTTAATTTGATGTTCAATTTCAACTGAAAAGGGTACAAGTATTAGTATCATCTTATGAAATTTATGTGATCTTACTTTTATATTATCTCTGTTACGACATTTTTCCATAAATGAAATATCAAAATTAATAATAAAATGAATGGAAATATAAATAGCATAGTAAAATGTGATAAATGTACATAAAATTATAATATTTTATGTACACTTCAGATAAAACTTCATAAGAAATGTATCTAATTAATTTATAGCTGCCTTTCTTATGAAATTTAATCTTACTTTCAACAGTTTTCCATAAAAAATCCTAAACGGAAAGGTGAAAGCTAAGTACAAAAAGAAAAAAAGTTTTCCTTAAAAATAACGTGGTAAATAATTTGTTCACTTAAACTAAATAATTATGTCACTTCTATCCTTCCGTACGATAACTTTTCCGTACGTAAACTGTCAATACGTGATGAAATCATCAATCATCATCTGTCAAGTAATATCAAATGTTATAACCTGCTTTGTCTCATTTATGACCTGTTTTTGAACTACATCTTTTCGGCGCAGATAGTAAGTAATGTTTGTTTCAAAACATGTTAAATAAACTTTAAAATTTCTATTTTTCTGAAAATGAATTTTGAAAATATAATTCATTTTTAAAAGAATTTGAAACTGAGATTTTCATTTCTTTTATAAAATGGAAAAAAAATGTTGACATGATTGGTTATCTGTCAATTTTTCTGACTAAAAAAAAAAAACAAGATATTTAACGAAAATTTCGGACGTGCTAGTAACGATTAAGAAATGTAAAAACATACTCCCAAAATAAATTGTTCATTCCTCTTAATAATAACATAAATATTTAGACGATAAAATTTTGTTTTCGTCAAGTTTGACGTCTTTTTCATCATGTTATGCTCTTTTTTTAGCGATATTTCGGAGGTACCGACGCACAACACATCTATGGATATGCAGCCCCTGAAAGAGGTCTCAGATGAAATTGAAAATACTTGGGAAAATTTTGGAATTGTTCATAATGAATTTGCTACAGTCACCAAGAAATTAATTCGTAGATTTGAAAGGACTAAACTAAAATAAATATATATAATACGTCTAAATTATTTACCCAACATGCTAGAATATATATATATATATATATATATATATATATATATATATATATATATATATATATATATATAACGTTTATGGTCAGGTTTGAATGTGAACAGGGAAAAGTAGTATTAAAAAGTGCCCAGTACACGTATAAAAAGAAATTAACACGTGGAGTTTTTACATATAAAATAATAGATCATTCGTTTCCGCTATCTTGGTTTCAAATGTTCGGTATCTTCATGGGATTTCGGCCAATTCATTTCCTAACGATTTATTGATTTTTAAATTTCATATATTTTTATATTTCATAAACTATAGTATTTAAAAACACATAAATAAGAGCACGACGAGAGGTGTGGTAGAAGTGGAGAAGAAGAAAGGCAAGGGTATACTTTTTTTTATTCTGGTTCATATGAACACAAAAGGAATATTTAGTATATATGCAACGGGTCATAATTTCCAATCTCTCAGTTCAAATGTTTTTTGGGGTCTGGAAATGTTATTATGTTATTAGTTAACTAATAGCCGGGAGGAGAAAAGGTGGATGCATAACTTTCCCTAGAGTATTTGCACGTAAGTGGATATTAGAACCTAACAGGATTTGGAACTCGGCTCTCCGATTACCAATTCCGAAACATTATCCATTAAAACATCGCACATCCAACTTCCAGCACCGGGTACTCACAAGCGGACACACATCTAGGTACTAACCTGACACGACATTGTACGAGAATCGGTGTTTCAACGGGATATCGCCGTAAGCCTTCCAGAACAAAACATTGTACTGTAATTCTAACATTATACTCTTACAAATAACACATGTTTTATGAAAATCAACCAGAACTGAAGAAAGTTAACAATTTTAAATAGAGCGTTTCATTACACATATTCTCGATATATATGACCAGGGATTTAAAATGAAGGTAAAGGAAGATGGATCCATGCCTTTAACAAGAATATTAGAATTGCTTTAAAATATGACTAAAATATATGATATTCTTGACAATATGTAGTTTAGATACAACATAAAATTCCATTACATAGATAATATGAGGCCCTGTATTTTAAATCGTTATTGTGAATTCGAAATTTATTTAAATATCAAAAAGTCGGAACGAAACAACATACGAAGAGAGAGTGCGATTATTTGAGGCATTCGACAAAAAATACACTGTTACTATATTGTAAAATCGATATCTTTTATCTGCATTGTCATTCTGCTCTATATTCAAAACCAAAAGATACTTATATCATGTATATCACGTATATATATATATATATATATATATATATATATATATATATATATATATATATATACGCGCACATAGCAGCATACACACAAAGACGTAGCTGATTCAGATACAATAATCTTTTTTCGTTTAATATCCAAGATAGACATCTGTTTAGAGCTAAGAATCATTTAGTCTCTGAGGTTCAGCATGAATTTCGATTCCAAGACACATACGAAGTGTAGACAAAATCCGATAAATCATATTGATTGATACCTTTCACCGACTGACAACAGGTGAAGTTTTTGTGCTCATTCTTTATAGTAAAAAAAAGAAGCCATTCGCACAAGAATGCTCAATGTCTTATTAGATGTTCAGCATCCTCGCATAACACACGTGACCATCTGCAAGAGTATCTGTAGCCCCGTGGTTGTAATATCGGAGTGAACACACCGAGGTTTAAACTAAATTACAACTAAACGCAATGTAAATGCTTCTCATTCTTATATGCTTTTAACGAAACCGCTAATTTAAGAAATGTTCAATATATTTTCGATCCTGACAAATTCGACAATAAGAAATTGTTAAGATATATAATGCATATACACATTTCTAACAGGCTTTTTCAAATATTAATGTTACACAATATCTTTTGTCTGTCCATTAGAGAAGGCATACAAATGCGCGTGCGCAAACACATTTTTATCTATCATGGCTCAACACATCGTCTGTTTCCTTTTATCTCTCGATTATCATGGATTTTTGGAAAAGTGGATGGCGTTGGTAACCGTGGTCACTTACACTGTTTTAAATTCCGAATTTTCCTCTATTTATACTGAAAGTAATCCAAGGTTTACTCTACAAAAAATTAACTAATCAACTAAAATTAAATAATTAACTAAAATTAACCAATTAACTAATTAACTAAAAAATAACTCATAGTTCGAGGGAAAATATGGTTTCATGACTATGATCCATCTATTTTCCATATTATTATTGTCATTGTTATTACGCTGTAACCCGGATATAAGAGACCCGGATATAAGATAAACCCGGATATAAGAGAGATTTTCTCTGGTCCCAAATTAGAGCCCATACTTACCTAAACAAAATAGACCAAACCCGGATATAAGAGAAACCCGGATATAAGAGACTTTTCTCCGGTCCAAACAACTCTCTTATATCCGGGTTACACTGTACTTCTTATTCCCTTGACTTCTGTTGTATACACATTTATTTCGGTGTCCCAACCAAAGATCAGAAATTGTTTCGTGACAATTTTTCGCTGACCATTTTTGTAAAAAACAAAACTAAGATCATAATAATAAAAAGTCACCTGTACTTGTGAATACTAATTTTTGTATTTCTTTAAGTCATGTCTGACTAAGAATTCCTGCAACGAGTCTATCAGAATCTTTTTCCATTCAATCCGAGTGCTCCAACTACAACTGGAATTATTGATACCCTCATGTGCTACATTTTTGAGATTTCCAAATCAAGAATCTTTTATTTTGATAGTTTGTTTGAATATCTTCAAAGATGCATTAAAATCTGGAAGGGCTGCATTATCAATACGTAATCACATTCTGTTTTTTCACATCTTTGACCACGATGTCTGAGCAATTAGCTTTGATTGTCCTCTTTGTGTATATTTTAAAGTCCCATAAAATTGTTAGAGATCCTATCTCTCTAACCGGGTTTGGATAATGTCTATACCTGTTACTTTAAGTTTCCATCCAGTAAAGGATGCATTTTTTCCAGTTCAGATATGGCCCACTCTGTAATGCCGAGTTTAATATTCAGTGTGTGGTAACACCATGCAACCTGATACATGATGGTCAAATTTGTCTGGATATTTATCACAGAATCTGCATCTCAGGTTAACACAATTTTACAGTGTGTGTGCTTTTGATTTCTAGTTAGCAAGAATTTGTCCTGTGTAGTATGAAATAAACTGTCGGTTTCAGCTATTAACCTGGCACTACGCAACCATTTAAAAATCAAAGAAACGTTCCAGCATCTCATAGCCAAATTACGCGTAATTCACGAACCGTTGCTTTGTGGAACGGGCTTCCACCAGGATGCTTCCCCGATTACTACAATCTTAACCTGTTCATATTTAGTGTCAACCGTTATCTTCCCTATATATCCCAATAAAATGTGCCTCTAATCAGGAACACTCTACTTCGAATGGCTCTTAGGCCTTAAACAGAGTGAACATCGTTGTACAAAATAAACACGTGTTTGATAGTTTGAACGATATTGGTAAATTCAGTTAAAACACAGAATACGAATTAGCATTAACTAATGAACACTTTAAGTACAGTACTTTAAGTACTAAAAAATAACGCTACCATCATCTTTTTTTATTCCCCCACCCCCCTCTCTCTCTCTTTCTCTCTCTCTCTCTCTCTCTCTCTATATATATATATATATATATATATATATATATATATATATATATATATATATATAAAAAAACAGACCACTTTAAGGTTCCATGTAATAAATTATTTCACCACAGCCCTTTTAAAGGGCTCTGGATCATCAAACTTAACTTCAAAAGGTTGAAATGAAAATGAAAAGAAATTTACACATTTATGACGGGCTGTATTAAGCATATGTAAATTAACGAAGTGAGGAAGTGAGGAGGGGAGAGAAGACATGAGTGAGTTAGTAAAATAATGCGAAAATATCAGCGTCTAAGAAATTGAGTGAAACCTTCTCTCATGATTTATTTTATTGTATCTTTTACCTTCTATGTGGGTTCCTTCTTCACCCTTTACCTATCTATATCTAGAGATAACATACGTTAAATTAAGCGATGTCTGGCCCACACCAAG
>CAHIKZ030000209.1:1535000-1600000 GCA_903632075.3 Acanthosepion pharaonis | reverse complement strand
TTTGAATCTGAATAGACCGTTTAAATTTACATGTGTTTGATGATTAATATCAGTAAATGATGAAGTATGGTATTATTTCGAAGTATGGAAGGAGATAAAAGAGTTAATAGTAATATCAATCTTAAAGGAAGGATACTAGCTGCAGCTGAGAATGGTGACTGAAAACCAATGGTCTTCCAGCGCAAGCATCCAATGGCTGGATACGGAAAATTATCACTTTTAAATATATCGTTTTTAATTTGAAGTTTTTTTTTCAGCTTTTAATTTTTAATTTGAAGTTTAACTCGTTTTTTTTTTTTATTCGAAGATAAAAAGTTGTTGACGTATAGTCACACGAAATGATATTCGGAAACTTGAATTGAAGCGCGAACGGAATAATAATGAAATGCAAGTATCAAAATTGTGCCGACACAAGAAATTTTCATCAAACTGAGTATTAAATAATCAGATAATATCGTTTGGGAACAGGTAAAAAAAAACAAAAAACAAAATCAGAAATGCTGTATAATTAAGCTTTCCATTAAAAAAATTGGATAATGACTTTATAAATGAAGACGAAACTTAAAGTGACAGATGTTCTCAAATCTTGAGTATAGAATATACAAAGCAAACTAGCAAGGATGATTTTTCACGAGAATATGAACCACAAGGAAACTTATACTTAAAATTAGAAACAGAGTTTTGCATTTCGTAGAACAGCTATTAATGAAATAGGGTTTAGAGATTACGCACAGGAAATATTGAAAGTAAAGAAAAATATCGTTAAAGACTAAGAAAATATTACTAAGCTGTTATTTAATATCAATATAGCGGTGAATACAGTAAATCACACAGATAAAGAAAAGAATTGAAGCAACAAAAATGACGTCGTACAGGAGGATGCTGAGAAAAATATGCGGCGGTCATGTAAGCAACGACGAAGTTTTAGTGAGCTAAAATTGTGACACTTATACTTAACAGGGAGAGGCACGGTGGATAATGGATAGCGGCGCGGATTGAGGAATCGGAGAGCCGAGTTCGAATTCCAGTCGAATCCATTCCATTCAGTTACCTGCTAATACCCTTAAGCGTGTATCACTTATGGCACATAACTTACTGACTCTTGGCAAAGGTATGAATCCTCTTCTTCTCCCCCTAGTTATGACTAAATAGCAGGACTTCCTAAGAAGAGGAAGGTAGCCAGGTATCGAGAACTCAGAGGAAAGGATTGAAAAAATTATAACTCTGTCTGCGTCTACGTCTCTCTAACTGCCACTGTCTGCTGTCTGCTCCGTTTATATGAACGCCGACCAAAACCGGGTGGTGGCCTGTCGTTGTTTGGGTTCCTCGATAATTCCAAATACACAATAAGGATTTTCTTTGTTTTCGGACAGGAAAATTTATCACTTTGCATTTTTGGAAGTCCATTACTTTCTGCTTTAGAGGGGTTCTTAAGGGAATCGTCCTCCCAAATTCTTCCTATCTCATATTGGTATCTCCCACCAATCCCCTCAGGGGGCGTCAGCAGGTTTCCCTTCTTTCAATCGTGGTATCTCACACCAGTCCCCTCAGAGGCGTCAACAGGCCTTCCCTCCTTCTCATATGTTTACCTTCGCCCACCGCTCACGCCACCACTCAGCCAATGAACGCTCGGCAGCGTGGAGGCGGCCAGTCTGGCCTCAGCTTAAATTTTCGCTCAAAGAAAAAAAAATTATCTTCCTTTTTCTTTTCTTTCTTTTCCTCGACCAGGCCCCTACGACTCGTAGTGTGGTCCTTAATCTCTATCTTAACTGAATGTCATCTGGAATTTATCAACGAGATTTTCGCCAAGCGTTAAATGGATTGTCAACTGAACGTCTTCGCACCCTGTCGCCAACAATCTATCCCGCTAACAAACTTTTATCATGTCCAGGTCTGGACATAAAACAGGTGTCTCTTCCCAAAACCAAAAAGAAAGATAGTTAATGGTTTATTCTTTCCCTTTATCTCTTTTCCCTTCCTTTTTCTTTGGGGTGGCCTTTGCTGATCTTTTTCTCGGTCGGTACTCGACCTAAATTTGATTATCTTTTAGCATTCTATTTTGTAGGCCACTTGACCAATTTGAAATTTTCATTATTTCCATGGGCATATTACTATCTTTTATTCGTCTTGTCATAGCATAAATCAATTCCGGCAGATCCGAGATCTTACGAATTTCCTATCTTTCGCAAATGAAAATAAAATCTTTACCACTTTTCTTTGTTAAAAAAAATAACATCGCTCAGTATGTCTTTCGTGATAGCTTCTTCTCTCCTTAAGTATTTCTTGCTTTTAATTTTCACGCAACCGCTAAATAAATCACAATAATGTATATTTTCAAATAATTCTTTCATGTTATAATGTCCATATTATAATTTCCATGTTATAATGCTCATGTTATCATGCAAATTTTAAGTTAATTCTTCCATGATATAATGTCCATCATATAATGTCCATGTTATAACGTCCATGTTATAATGTGTATGTTATAATACGCATATTATAATGTAAATCTTCAATTAATTCGTCCATGTTATAATGCCTCTGTTATAATGTCCATGTTATAATGTAAATTTTCAGTTAATTCAACCATGTTATAATGTCCCTGTTATAATGTGCATGTTATAATGTCTATATTATAATGTAAATCTTCAATTAATTAGTCCATGTTATAATGTCCATGATATAAAGTAAAATTTCAATTAATTCCTCCATACAATCTTTGTTATTTCTGGTATGGTGCTTCTCTTATGTATCTATAGATGTTTGAAAAAATCGTAAAGAAGCATCTGCATTATTTTGGGCTCTGAGCTGACAACTCTGTTTCAATCATATGCTCACCTCCACAATTTTTATTCTCACCGCTTTTTTTTTTATGAATATTTCCATGGAAATTGTTCTGATAAGTATTCCTTTTTGGTACCTCGACTTCGGGAATTTTACTATAGTTCATGTGGGTCACTAGGAAATGATATTCCCTAGAGATAGGAAATGATATTCACACTCATCCTTTTTTCCCCTTTTTACAACTCTATAAGATATTGTCGTACGCGGGAAAAAAAAAAGAAAAAAAAAAACGAAAAAAACTCCACCACACTGGCGTTCGTTTCTTTTTCAGTGTCTTACTTTTCTTTCGTGATTTTTTGTACTTTTTCAAACACGTGTCTATCACGTAGACCTACACAAGAACCCCCACCACACACAAACATACATTATTTAATCTATAATGCTTCATGAAACTAGTCTTATATTAAATATATTATTCTTTTATTGTTATCGTAATATGTTTGTTTATATATGCATTGTTTTATATATTGTTTTGTGTTACTTATGTATTACTCGGACCCATATTCGAGTCCGCAATAATTGTTCCGGAAACATATACCAGGAGACATATGTTTTCTACATAAACACAAAAAGCATTGCCACAATATATCAGACAGACAGCAAGGTCTCATCATTTTCAAGTTGAAATTATTAGTTATAACTGTAAATTCTGTGCAAACATCTTTCTCTCTCGCAATTCCCGCTTGTAGAACTCGGCTTCTTGATTTCACATCAACTCCAATCTTCAAGAATATAAATCCAACATCATTCTTCTGTCTTTTCTTTTATCATCCTCTTTCATTATTACAGTTTTCTCTATTTCTGTCACTTTCAGTAACCCCTTGATTCTAAGTGGCATAGATCGCTCTCTTTGTTGGGTAAATGATTAACAAAAATGCCGTACAGCTAAGTGAACGTCCTTGAATCTTCGAAAATTAAAGTTACTAAAGAGTAGGCTATTGATAGGATATAAAGAGTTTTATCCCTTGTTTCCGGTTTAGGATTGAGTTTCCGGTTCCTTCTTAAGTCTATTTCAACTCTATACTTCTAATGTATCCACCAAAACTCTGAAATTTTATTTACTAATTATTTATTTTTCTTCTCTTTAATAGGAGTAGATAGTTTCGTCTATCGTCCGGTTCACACTCTTCTCTGGTCTTTTGAACATGCGCAGAGTTTTATCCCTTGTTTCCTGTTTAGGAATGGGTTTCCGGTTCCTCCTAAAGTCTACTTTAACTCTTTACTTCTAATGTCTACGTCTGAAATCTGAAATATTATTCATCAATTATTTATTTATTTTTTCTTCTTAGGTTCGCCTATCGTCCGGTTCATACACCTCCTCAGTTTTTTTAACAGGAGTAGATGTTTATCTCTTGTTTGCTACTTCGTATAGGGTTTCCGGATACTTATCTATAATTCTACTATCTCTATTTGAAATGTTATTTACTATTTAAATCTTTACCTTCGGATGTCTAGTTTTAGCCGTAATCTTTCCGGCATAGCACGAAGAAATTCACCTCTTTCCATTTCTTAGTCTCATGTAACACTACACTGTAACCCTGTCTTTTGAGCGGCTATTGGGTGTTGTATTGGGTGAAAATTAGTTGAAAATATACTTTGAGAAGAGCGCGCTAAAATTTGAAGTTACAGAACAGGAAGTATGATTGTGGGTGAAATATTAAACTCGAAGAGATACAAAAGATTAACACAGCCTACTTTTTTTTTAGATATAAAAGTGATCGGTCAGTTGCTGAATTTCCTAAATAGCTTAAACCAATGTGCCTTTGAGATAGAATTTTCTCGATGCACATTTTTTTTATCTATGAATCACTGCAAAGATAGTACATTATACGTTTGTACTGGTAATCTTTAAAAAATTAATAGTAATTATGGGAAAAAAGTTTTTTCTTTGTACTCTGAACTTGGATTTTGGACGATTATTTTTGCCTCAATTGCATGTTCTTAGTTCTTTTTTTGTCCCTTATTTTTCCTTGTTTATTGGTTTGTTCATTTATAAGCCAAAAAACCTAAGGCTTTCCAAACGAGCATAATTACTTATATATATATATATATATATATATATATATATATGTGTGTGTGTGTTTGTGTGTGTGTGTGTGTGTGTGTGTGTGTATTTGGGCATCTTGCTCCCCAGTCAATTTTGCTCTTTATAAATGTAAATGCAATGTCAATCGTTATCTTCTATCTTCTTAATTCTTATTCTTTTATTGTTCTCTATCCTTAATAGGAGTTTTTCTCATATCCTCTCCTACTTACTTCTTGCATCCTAGATGTATAATATTTCGTTTTGTTAACAATATAAAATCGTCTATAGACGTTTATTTGAAAAGTAAATTATTTAATCGGAGAAAACATAATAATACTGAAAACTTGAAGGAATGTGAATTAGCTTTAGAAATAAGAATTGTCCATTGTTTCGAAACGTCATTCGACTAAAATTAGCTCATTCAATTATTCAAAAAAAATATTTTATTGCATTTGGGCTTCTCTGTCTGTATGGCACCTTGCATTTATTGGAAATATTCATAGAAATATGAGTTAATTTTTTCTTATTCAGTTTATTAAACAGGTTGTTAATTTTTTTTTTAAAAACGGAAAATAACTGAGTTGAAAATAATTCACTAAGAATGTACTAGACGATCCTAAGGAAAGAAGAAGGAAAGAAAAGAAAAAAGGAAGGAAGGAAGAAAAAGAAAGAAAGAAAAATGTATGACGCATGACCCAGTTGATGGTAGAATAGGTCTGCGTGTGGTCGACTTTATTTTTTTTTAAAACAAAGGGAAGAATAGAATTGGAAATAATAAAAGAGAAAAGAAAGGGAAAAGACATGATTGTCGGTCAGAGGCTCTGACCGACTCTTTGCGTGGAAAACCCTTATCAATTTGGATTTTTTTTTTTTTTGAACAATAGAAACGAAATTTGTGATCTGAGAGAAAAAGTGTCTTTGGGTTGAGGGAGGACCAGTGAAAACGATATTTTGACCTGTTAAGAATTGGACACCCACGTTAAGAAAGTAGAGATATTTCGACCTAGATAATTAAGATTTTCGACTATCAGGTAAAACAAAGAAGTAAAAAAGAGGACAATTGTTTTTGGCTCACAGAGGGCGCCAAGAAGGGCGGAAAAGAACCTTTTCTAAAGTCAAGACTAATTAGCAGCGGGCTGTTTGACAAAGTCCAGGTGAAAAGAAAGCTAAAGATTGTCATTTTGCGTACGTGCAAAAAAGGTGCGAAAGCGGATTTTGTTTTTTTAAAACCAGCACGAGGTAACCACACCCGCCAACAAAAGGAGAGGGGTGTTCGGTCAATAACAATTAATACAATCACGTGACCGCGGAAGAAGAAGGAAAGAAAACCTCGATCAATAACTGTTGGACGAGGCGGTCACGTGGGCTGCGGAAAGAAGAGAAAGAAAGGTTCGATCTTGGTTGAGAGCGATCACCTGACATGAGAGAGACTAAGAGAAATAGATATGCGCCCGCCCCACCAAGAGCACTTGAGAAAGTAAAAACAATAACGATAATGGAAAGTCAAAATTAATACGACTTTTGAAATTATCGAGAAAAACCCTGACGCCGACAGACCCACCCCAGTTTGTTGCGGCGTCAATATAAGCAGGACCCCAGTCGACAGAAATCAGTTTGAGTTGGAGATGCAGCCGGAGTTGGGCTGAATCCTGAACGCGGACATAAGACCCGATTCACTTCGAGTCGAAGACAGAAGAACTTCCAGCCCAAGTAGATGAAGAAGAAGATTGCCTGAAAACCTGAGAAAGAGTTGGAGCTGGTTGGAGCTGAAGTTGGAGCTGAAGTTGAGTTGAAGTTGGAGTTAGGTTGGGCGTGAGTTGCAGTTCACCCTCGGACGACAGAAGAATCCTCGAAACAAGAAATCCTTCCAGCCCAAGTTGAAGACAAGAAATCTTCCACCGAATTGAAGCAAGAAATCTTCCACCGAATTGAAGCAAGAAATCTTCCACTGAATCGAAGCAAGAAATCTTCCACTGAATCGAAGCAAGAAATCTTCCACTGGGTTGAAACAAGAAATCTACCAGTCTAAACAGAAGAAGAAGAAGAAATACAACTCAAGTCGGAGAGAAGAATCAACTTGATCGATAGAAATTAGCCCCAGTTGAACCACACCCGACATACATACATGATTCTAAAAGTAGGTAATACATTTTCCTATTGTGTGATAGAAGCTTGTGCCATAGTCCACAGAGCGGGTCGGGAATTGAGAACAATTTTGTTTTTATGTAACGGACTTTAAGATATAAAAGGTTGTTACCCTTTTTATCAGCAATTTTGTTTGGTGTCGTGAGTTTTTATTTTATTTGTGTTTTGCCACCCCGTCGGACTCAATTTGTGATCCCTGCTGGTCCCGTCTGTCTAAGATCTAAACACAGCGTGGGTAGACAGACCGAGATCGGTATAGTTGTTTGAGTGACCAGGTATTGGAAGCGAGTCGGGAAGGGCGAGGCTGGTGATCATCTGACCAAAGGGTTGGAGCGGCACGCTTGGACCCATCACCGTTGGCGCCGTAACCAAGGGATCCGACACTGGGCCAGGTGTGTAACAAATTTCCGTGAACCCAAAAATATTAAATAAAATGTTATCTAAAAACTTATATTTATTAGACTTTTTTGTATTTATGTATTTACTCATATTTCTTAGTCTTTGTTCCTATTTGTAAAAACCAAACTATATAATAATTATCAGTGTTTATTTATTTGTATATTTCCTGTCACATCTGAAATAAGAAGGGAGATAAATCAACGTAAATTAATAAATCTATGTGTGATTACTTCCCTTAGTTGTATTAATAATCTATACAAATAAAATTAGTTCCAAAGCAAAATGAGCAGTATAATTAATCAGTTCCTTTACGCCTACCTTTCTTAGATTGCAGTCTTAGTTGTTCAAGCCTTTCATGTGAGGCTTTCAGATACGTTTGCCTTTTAAGTGATCGTCTTGATTGAACTTGGTCTTAAAACAGATTTTGTCGTCACCGACTTTGACATTCTGTTGCTAATATTTTTCTTCCGAGGGATAATTCCATTTCACTGTTATATTAAACGCATAAGATTTTTAACCATTCTATTTATATGACAGTAAGCCTACGGACAATGACGTTGTGGGTAGAGGTTCTGCTTTGGAAATTTGGTGACATAGTGGTTGTGAATGCAATCGCTGGGGCGGGAAGTGTGCATTTACACTCAGTGTAAACGGATGAGCAATAACGGAACAGTACTAAATGAAATAACTAGACGAAATTCCTAAATATGATCAGTGGAATTAGAACAGTCTAACCCCATAGTTTAAATCCTTGTAGGTTGCTCATATTGATATACTCCTGAGTAAGTCCAGAGGACACAAGGGTCGAAACTTTGTGATAAAAATAACAAAGATGAGTACCGTAGTCCGAATATAAATACTGTAAATTCGCGTGCACTAATTTATTTAATGCCATTCGTTAAAGAATTCTTTGAATTTTCGTTGCATATTTTTATTTTTATTTTTACATATTACTAGCAGCATGGGCTGCTTGATTAAAAAATCGTACGACTCATACAGCAATCGCTATCACTTGACTTAAAATATTTTTGACCTTCCTTGCCTTTAAAGGAGTGCTCTTTGCCGTGCTGATGTTGCTACATGCCTTACTTCTTGCCTATCTCACACTGCGAATTTTTTCTAAGCTCTATTCTAAGCATTAAATCTGTTACGAAAAAAGAACTAAACAAAATGGACACAAAAAGATCAGCTTTAAAAAAGGACTCGTAACTGGAAAAAACGAATGCAAAAAGAATGTTAACAACAAATACTTTTTCATATCAAACCCAGTTCTGCGGAATCAAAATCAACGTTGAATTTAAGCAAGTGAATGAGCCAATTAGAGTAAAGTACCATGTAGATTTAAATTTTTCCCACTTGTGACGAATGCAGCTATCGATTTTTTTTACATGCTAGTTAACATACGTGTCAGTCAGCTGTTGGCTCTCACGCTGGCAAATAGAATCTTCCTGCCTATTCGTGGCAGCCAGCTATAGGCTCTCACTCTTGCCAGTAGAAAATGACCGCAAACTACATGAAAGCTGCCGTAGAAGCATGAAAAAACCGATTATTTCCACTATCAATGGGAGTTGGGAAATGCAAAATCGGTCTTGGCCTTCCCGCTATCTTGGAGCATGTGCTTGTAAATTTTGGCGCAAATCCGTCGAAAATTGCGGCCGTGCATTCGTTACACACACACACACACACACACACACACACACACACACACACACATCCTGTCTTTTATAGATAGAGATTAGCTGGCGTCAGTAAGCGTGTTGTCTGGTATGCGTGTGCATGCGTCTGTCCGATATAATGAGATCGGCGCAAATGAAAGAATGGCCTTGGAATTAAATTTCTAGATTTAATTTACAAATTTCTGGTTCGGGCCTAGGCGCTACGCATCCCAGAAGTTTTAGTATGGTTGACAGTATATCAACTTTCAGATTATTCAATGACGAATACTGCCGCAAGAAAGAAAACAAACGCATAGCAAAAATGTTTAGTTTGCAATAGAGTCATGAGTTATGTATGAGCTTGCTTTTTTTTCGCAAGTTTCAAAAATGGAAACTTAAGTTTTATTTGGACGAGTGTAAGATATGTAGCCAGACGCACGAGAGTTAAAAAAAACGTTAGACATAGGCCCAGTGGTCCTTTTTAAGTGTGAGCTTACCACTCTGCCCTGTGTATTCTTGACAACAACCGAGAAGGCTATGACCCGGAAGCGGAAATAAAACTGAGATAAATATAGGCTAGAAAAAAAACGACACAAGCCTGATTGAGATTCGGTCTATTTAAGTAACTCTCCGTCCAATTCGGACGAAGAGTCGCTGACCCTAACTGCACACTCAAGCCTACAGCACCTGGTATTCCCTAAAGGTCACCCATGTAGATACCGACCAAGGTCGAATTTTCTTAACTTCGGTGATCATACGAGAAGGAAATCTGAGAAGGTCTACGATCGTCGATGTCATGAAGAAATGTCTCAGTAAAGAAGAAAAGATTGCCGTTAAAAGTTTTATAATACAAAACTTTGTTTCATAATTATCTTTTCCACCAATAACAACCCCCACCCTCGATCATGTGTTACGATATTTATCAATTTTCTTGATTATATTAACTCCTGTCTCTTAATCATGGCAATGCATTCAAAGTATTTTACATTTCCCTGCTTCAGGCTAATGGCAATCACACATGATCTGTTGAGACAGATCACTGATTAGACCAATTAGTATACTGAGGGTAATCGATTCCTATCACGGTGATTAATCCGATATTATGAAGAATAATTTGCAAATGATTTGAAAATAGACGGGAGGCACTGTTCATTTAATCAAATAGATTGCTACGACGATAATTGCACTAATATTGCGAGCATTTTTCTACGTACGAGTACTTTCCTCCGCATATGTAAATGTTCGGAAAATAATTACGTATGTAACCACGATGAATTAATTATAAGTCAACTAAACAAAACGGAAACATGATTGAATTGTACGAAACTACATCTATATTTAGTTTATCCTATCATTTATTAGGGTGTTCGGAAAGTAATAACGTATTTACCCACTATGAATTATGAATCAATGAACCAAGATGGCGTTAAAGTTGAATTGTACGAAACTACATCTACATTTAGTTTAACATATATTTTATTAGGGTGTTCAGAGGGAGTTTATCGTCATGCGCATGACATATTTCCATTTGTATCAATCGCTAAAACATTTCATAAATGGCAGTAAACGGAAGTAGATGAAAATAGTTTTTAAAATTTTCATAAGCGTTTAGGGAAACCCATATTTCTTCTAACAAGGAATAAATAATCTACATTCTCGTTTAGCCGCAGTCGTAAAAAATGTAAATTATTACCGTATTTTCCTGCTCAGGAAACGCATTATTTTTCACTATAAAATGTCTCCCAAACCACCCTACGACCCATAAATGGAGAGTCGATGACGAGTGTTAACTTCTCTTCTAATCATGACAGGAATCCTTCGATTAGTGCGGATAATGTATACATTAAAATATACAAACTAATTGAAAACGAATTAATCGAAATCATAACTTACATGAAGTGATGTAATTCCTTCACTAAAATGCTATGAATTAATGCTTATTAATCTGATTTTTTATGAAAATGCTTATTAATCTGATTTTTTATTCCTTGTTAGAAGAAATATGGATTTCCCTAAACGCTTAAGAAAAGTTTAAAACTATTTTAATCTACTTCCGTTTACTGCCATTTATGAAATGTTTTAGCGATTGATACAATTGTCATTTCAGTTTTTATTATACTCTTTTAAATAGACGCCGTGGGTGGGGAGGAGTCATCAGTGATGTAAATTGACTTTGTTCATCAGGGAGTTTTGGGTCATTCTACCTCATGCAGCCCATTACACAATCAGGGTAAATCAATCGCTGATTCCGACTCACAATCAAATGCTAACAGATACTCTGGCCTTTTTAATAAATTGGACTAAAATAGACCACGTTTTCCGCGCACCTGATTGGATGTTTTTAACAACCAATCCACTGCACGAACTGATATTTAAAGGGTTCACTTGGGGTGGGGGGTGCTGTGTTCTTTTATTACTTATATTTTAATCACTAGTACTTTAACCTGGACATTTTATTCATAATCTTTCGATAGTAAATGCATACAACTTTTATATTTCGATATTTTTAATATATGTAAATTCTGTATCTAATTAAATCGTTTATTTTTTAACGAAAAAATCAGGAATTTCCCTTTAAGACCTTCAAAATAAACACGAAAAAAAATCAAAATATTCAAAAAATTTTAATAGAGACAAATATTCAAATATGTATTTTTATTATCGGTTTATATTATAAAATTGATCTATTTATAAAGATCCATTTTTTTACACTGCTATAATTAATTAGATAACGTAATAATTAACAAACATTTTTTTTTTTCCATTTTTCAAATTTTTAAACTCACAAGGCTCACGTGGCATGGTTTTCAAGCAATTTTCAAAGGTGCCGCACGTTGAGATCGCCCCCCTGTCCAGACCGATAACATTAAGAAGTCTCTTCCTGACAAATGGACCATGGTGAAATTCGAATACGGGTCACAGGGTCAGAGAAGAGAACAGTCTAACCACTCGATATATATATATATATATATATATATATATATATATATATATATATATATATATATATATATATACAAAAAAAGTTAATGTTCAGAGTTGAATAAAACCAGGAACAATATTGCTAAATATGTGTGTGAAAAAAGTGCTCAATACACGTGTGAAAAAATAACTTTTCACTTTATATATATATATATATATATATATATATATATATATATAAATATATATATATAAAGAAAGAACAGTAAGATATAGAATGCGGTGTTCTTATTGATATTTTTATTTTTTCCAAACAGTGCTCAATGTAAATTTAAAGAGCATAAATATAAATTAACTACCTAAACTTAACGTCTTTTTCGAACGTAACTCATAATTGATACAATAATAGTTAATAAAAATGACACTCTACCGCCCCTGTTTAAATGATTGGATTTCTCTGTATCCTTGGAAACAAAAAAAATGAATTGTATGTGCGTTTAAAACTCAGTAAACTTAAAAATAAGTTATTCTAAAATTCTCTTGAAGATGAAACAGAACTAATTCTTTTAATTTAATTATATATATTTTTAGCTTCGGTTTTTGAAACATGGTAATTTCTGTGTAGCGAAGGAACCATATTTTTAAATCAGTTAATCTATAATATATATATATATATATATATATATATATATATATAGGCTGATTTAAAATCCAAGAGACACCAACGGCTCTAATGAACTGGTTTCTGGTCGTCGGATTTTCAATGTTAAAAGTTACTGTCGCAGAGAGTCTACAAAATCTTTTTTCAACCTATATGTAATTTTGCAGAAACGTCTCAGCGGCGTCATTTTGTTACGCGAGTAAGTAATAAATCTATATTTCTGATAAGATCAGTCAAAGTACAAATATTTCAATTGGCTCTAGCATGAAGACTTTAAGGCAGACATCTGGTTAGTACCCTTCAACATTAGCTTTTGGTAATAATTGATTTTGTCATTTCATTTTAAAATACCACACTTGTTCAAATTTAATTTCTCTCTGCATTTTTGTATAGCTGGACGTTCCTTGAGTGAAAAACGGATTAGAGTCGAGTTTAAAAATGTCTTATACCATAAGAAATATCCTGTCCTCAACACGAGATTATTGCGCATTATTAAATGTAAAATATTAACTTTTCAATAAAGTAATCACCATAGACTACCCAAAATAACCCACATAGACTATACAAAATAATTATCATACTTTTTTGTTTTCTAATCAATTCGCCTATCCTGGGTATGACAATGAACTACATCCGCGTCCTGGCTAAGACGATAAATTACGTCCAACAGCAAGGCCTCTGATCAGGAGGTTTTGAGGAGCGTGGAACCACTTCTTAATTGCTGGTGTTCTCTGGGTCGCCCTCACCAGGCGTGGTAGCACCTGTTAGGGTCCCAGCTATGGGCAAATAATTGACACCCACAACCTGAATCGAAAAACTATGAAAGTGTAGAAATATATTTTAATACCAGAAATACTTTGTAAAAAATAGTATTAGCAATAAATATTTAAAAAAAAAAATTACCAGAAATAAAAATCTTGCCAGCAATAAATGACCTATTGAGGTTAATATGCCACAAAACAAAAACCAAACTCTACATTTTTGACAAAAAATTATTAACAGCTATAAATTTCTGAAAAAATTAACAGCTATACATTTTTGAAAAAAAAAAAAAAAATTTTGTCGTCATTAAATAAACCATTGTTGTTGATATACCCTAAAACAAACCAAACCAAACCAATCTAATCAATTCACGCCAAGGGAGATAACAATGTCACTAATATGCATAGAGATACTGGGAGAATAAGAAGACCTTAAAAGAAACCGGGAAGTAATCCTAAACAGGAAACAAAGGATAAACCTGTTCAAAAGACCTAGGAGGAGTGTGAACTCGACCAGAAAAAATAATCTTCATATACTATGCAAAATAATCATCATAGACGTTTTGATTTCAATTCACCCCAAGCAAAATATCGGGGAGAAGTGTGAACCGGACTACACAAAATAATCATCGTATACTAGACTATATTATGACTGAATAATGAATAAATACTCATTGGCAATTTTTGGATTTCCATTTTTACATTGAAAAATCATTCTAACATATTTTTATTTGCTTATATAGAGAACGAGCTCCCTTTTTTTATATAATGCTCTGTCCATTAGAGACCAAGACGATCATGGCTCTGCATAAATTATTAATTAATTAGCTGTAAATGCATTCATGGGTAGATATGAGGGTGGTGTAACGGATAATGGGTCGAAATGAAAAATGGGAGTCGAGTTCTAATTTCAGCTAAATTGATTATATTCAATTACGCACAAATAACTTTGCTACCACCGGCTATAAGTGAAATCATAGCTCTTGTATCTGGAAAAGTCATTGTTATTAAATAAATAATGATAATGCAATATTCACTCGTTTTTACAATCCAAAATATATTTCATCTTTAAATAAACGATAAACGGTTGATAAGCCGTAAAAAAAAATAAATAAACCAAACATGTATTCACGGAAAAAATAGTTGAGTTATTTAATGCTGTCTACTCCACTGTTTCAAATGCATATGACTCTTAGACTATTTGCTAAGTTTACGGAAATATTTAACCCATGGAACCATGCCTTTTTCAATGTATTCGTTCTTCCATGGAACATTGCTGCCATTTATGGTCTGGAGCCCGTTCTGTTTGTCTCAAGGTCCTTAATAAAATCCAGAGACGTTTATGCAATGTAATTGGTCTGGCATCTCTTCAGCAGTCGCTCTCTCACAGACGTGCCGTTGCCTCCCTCTGCCTTTTTTACAAATACCCTCACGGTAACTGCTCCGATGAGCTGCTTTCGCTGGATCCCAGACTTCATGATTTTAAGCGTTCAACTAGGCTGGCATCTCGCTCTCACCCTTTCACTGTCGAAACTGCTAAATGAAGCCGTCTCTTCTACTCCAATAGCTTCATGTCTTGCACTTCTCGTCTGTGGAATTCCCTTCCCTTTTCTTGTTTCCCTGATAGCTATAATCTCCAACTATTCAAATGTAATGTCAATCGACGTCTCCAGATGCCTTGATCAATCCCCTAACATTCACTTCATCCTTTCCTCTATCACTCCTCTTTGCTCTCGCTCCGACTCTCTGTAAACCCTTGCGTGCTAGTGGCTTCCCGCCTTACTTGAGTGAAAAGCTTAAATATATATATATATATATATATATATATATATACATATATATATATATATATATATATATATATATATATATATATATTCATGAATTATTCATACAAAAACAAATACAAAGGTTAATGATTTAATTGGCGAGAAATCCATCGTCGCGAACAATTCAAATAATATACAAAAACCCCGAACCCTGAATGAAAAGATCCTTGTTTTTATAAATTTCTGTTGCATTAGTTCTTATTTTTACTACAAGCTTTCGTCTGTTCCTACAGACATCTTCAGGTATGGAATAGATGTTGTTCTTGTTTTTTCTCGATTTTCAATTTATATGAAACAAACATGACTGACATTACTGTCGTGTTTCATACGCCTCCTTTCCAAAAAGTATTTAGCCTCAAAATTAAAGGTGTGTATTATACATGGTAACGGATGAATATTAATATTTTTCAGTTTTTATCGAGACGGTGTATCAGAAAGAATGTTACTTCTATGTTCTAAACTAGGTAATCTTTCAAAAATGAGTTTGAATCACTAAGAGCTGTTAAAAACATATCTATTCACATAAAATTCCAGTACATTTAATCTATAGCTTTGCTGCTTTTAACTGTTTTAAAGATGTTATCAACGTAGATGTGTTCGTCAACTTCGATGTCGTCGTCAACCACAGAACGTCCTAATTCCTATTTACTGCCCTCTTGTGTGTTCCTGATGTAGCATGAGTTTAGTTGTTAATTTGCTTCTAATCCGTGGTTATTTGCCCCGTGTGCTTTTTTTTTTCATTTGTGTGTGTAGGTAAACATCTCCGTGCCTTTCATCTAAATATTCTATAGATTTTTCTAAAACGAAAATCAAATTATCAAAATTTTCATTTTTACTCAATATGAACTGGAGAAAAATTATGTAAATCTAAAAGTAAAAGCTACACATTTAAAAAAAAAATCATTGAATTATTATTGTTATTTTTCATAACATTTCTTAGTCCAAATATAGGTGTATTATATACGCGAATGCATTTTATACACGGATAATTAATGAAAAGCGCATTCAGATATACAATATAAAAGATACTCTAAAACCTTGCCAAATGTCTAATTATTACTTCGTATAAAAAATCATGTCATTAAATTACTAATATATTGAAAATTATTTCAACTGATATATTTATCTGGACTAATAAAATATACAGATGTTTTCCATATTTCCATTCGGTCAGTAAGTCGTGAAGCAAATTAAATGTACTGATTAATTCAAAATAGATTCTCCATCTTGGTCCTTAAGATTAGACCATTTTGAGCGTAGTAGTTTCCTCAGTCAATTTCATGATTGCATCATAACCGTAATAAAGACAACAGCAATTTTGGTCAAGAATATTTTCCCTTTTCGGCTAACAGTTAAGAATTGGAGAGACTTATTTGACTTTTAGTACTTTCTAATTGCCTGAACTTTCTACACACATACACACATATATATATATATATATATATATATATATATATATAATTGTATAGGTTTATTTAAATAAATTCTATCTTAGCATATGTCGCCGATGAACCAACCTATCAGAAATAAATATACATTGACGAAGAGAAAAATTAGGTACAGATAAAAATATTTGCTGTGTAAAACGTTCCAATCATCTCAAAATAGAAACTACGTAAATTGTTTGACAGAACTGTAAAAATGTAAGACGATTTGAAATGTTTCTATTTTGACATTATTCGCATGTTTTAAGCAGCAAAATATAGATGCCACTTGACACCGGCGATGTTTACTTCTGTTTTTGTTCCTTTATAACTATCCAGGATTTTTAAGAAACATGAAAATTTTCGTTAGAAACAAAGAAAAGAGTACTGAACTGTTGAGTAATATCATTCTTCCTCTATGGCAGTGAATGTTGGACAATCTCCTCACAGATGAAAAAGAGACTTGAAACTATATAAATGTGGTTCTACAGAAGGAAGATGAGATTATAATGGACCAAAGATGTCAGCAACGGCAATAGTTTAGATAAAAGGGAAACAAAAAGGAAACGTATACACTAAATCAAGAGAAGACAATTGGAATTTCTGGGTCGTATAGGACACTGGGCTTGGAAAATTTGACACTCACAAGACATATGAAGGCAAGACAAATATAATCTAACGAGGTTCTGTAAATGGCTGACAGAACAGGGTTTAGAGAGATAACAAAAAAAAAACAAAATAGAAGATAAACGGCATATACAGATTTCGATAGCTAAATTGTCACCATTTTATATTTTTAATTTCGCGCATGCGCGTTGATTCTTTTTGATTTTGTCATCTGCAGTGTATAGTAGGCTCGGCTAGGAACTGTGTGTAAAAACAAAAGCACTATGAACCATTTCCCTCTAACAGAAATTTGGAAACGGTATGCTGTACTGCTTGGCATTCGCACCGGAAGATCCAATTCGAACAATTCAGAGCGTCTGAGTGTCAAACAGTACAGAAATTTTAGAAAGAATTCAATGATATACCCAGTCAACATTATGGTGTTTGGAATGATCGCTAGTGCTGGCGACGTTATGCTTTTATTCATCTTCCCACGCAGGCGTACATCAAGTGCCTTGAGGAGGTAGTACTGAATGGGTCAAGAGGGTGGCTGCTGGAAGATACTATATTTGGTAACAGGGCACTGCACCATGCCATATAAGCAGGAGAAACCAGTCATTGCTGTCAGACAATTTCTGTCAACACATCACCTCTTACATCTGACCATCTAACTCCCCAGGCTAAAATACATTTGACTATTATGTGTGGGGTGCAACTGAGCGAGAGACCAAGAAAACGCCTTGTAACAGCAATGACGAACCGAGAGCAGCATTATGACAGCATTCATAAGACCGCCCAGAAGAGTTACAGGATATTCCAAAGTTCGGAGACCGTCGTTACAGCCAATGGCAATTTTAGTGAATAAATTTATTCTTTGGTATTTCAAGACATCTTTGTGTAATTTTGGTAAATATATCTGATAAAATGAGATGTCAGTATTATTTTCATTTTAGGATAATTTAGACGACAATTCATTCATCGCACACAGTAGAATAATAATAATAATAATAATAAAAACAAGAAGAATATGACGTATATATTTTTTTTTTTTTATCTATTTCCCCTTAGATACTTTTAACGGTTCATGAAAAAAAATAAACATTTATTTTACGTAGTAAATATTTATATCTGGACTTAATTTCACCACTTCTTTAGCTGTCCTGGTTATGAAGAGAAACTACAGCCAGTACTAAGGCTTCTGATCGGGAGATTTTAAGGAATGCGGAATCACCTCTTAATTTATGTTGTTCCTAGGTCCACCTAAACTTGCAGTGGTAGTACCTGTTAGGGTCCCAGCCATGGGCACATGTTTAGCCTCCAATCTGGAGCTAAAACATTTAAAAAGAATAAAATAGATTTTTATATTAAAAATACCAGCAATACATTTTTGAATAAAAAATTACCTGCAATACATTTGACTCTCGACAAAAACCCTCTTCACAAAAATACTTCAATGAAACTTGATGTGCAAACTGATTTCTTTCAAAGAATACATATTGTATTCATACGAAACTGTAGACGACCGTAGGGTGAAGATATAAGGAACACACGTGGGTTAAAATTTCCTGCTAGCCGGTCCAGTTACATGTGAATGTTGGACTTTAATTAAGTCCAATGAAAACAAACAAGACCGATAACCATATGCAAACAAACATATTTTAAGACATTTTGATGTTTATACATTCTTTTTATAGATACACATATTTAAGTAAATGCTCTGTTTATAATAAACAGTATTAAACAACATTTACCGGCCTGAATGTCCGAGAAATTTTCACAGAAAATATTCGTCCTCCGATTCGAACCTGTATCCTGTACGCAACCGTCATTTAGCTTGACATGCCTTTACCGATTTGGCCACGAAGGAGCGTTCGGTTAGCAAGGTCGAATTTACTGTATTTAAACTTCAGTCTTCCATGAATCTCTCACGTACATTCATATCTACTATCTGGCGTAACAAATGTAAACAAATGACGTCAAACATTATGAAATGGACAAAGTTTGACAATTATTTTAAGACATTTTTTATGCTTAACATTCTTTTTATAGATACAAATATTTAAGTAAATGCTCTGTTTATAATAAACAGTATTAAACAACATTTACCGGCCTGAATGTCGGAGAAATTTTCACAGAAAATATTCGTCCTCCGATTCGAACCTGTATCCTATACGGAACCGTCATTTAGCTTGATGTGCTTTTACCGATTAGGCCACGATGGAGCGTTCGGTTAGCAAGGTCGAATTTACTGTATTTAAACTTCCATGAATCTCTCACGTACATTCATATCTGCTCATGGCGTTACAAATGTAAACAAATGATGTCACACATTATGAAATGGACAAAGTCCGACAATTATTTTAAGACATTTTAGCAAGTTACACGCACATGGACAGTTACATTGAGTTTGTGTTGTGAATATTATGTGTGTATTGTAGTGAGTGTTCGTACGTACGTGTGTTGGTATTGTTCTTAGCGTGTTCCCAGAATTTGGGAAACGCTGTATTGGTGAGAGCTCACATATTGGTATTTCGCTGAAATGAAGAGAGAAGAATTACCTCACCTCATCAACGTGTGGCGGTATATGGCCTAAGGCCTGAGGGGAAAAGAAAGATCGAGGGAAAAGGTCACCCAGTATTTATAGCAAGGGGAGACAGACCCCTGGTGAAGGGTTAAGGAACTAAAGGAGGAGCTAACTCCGACAAAACTATCCTAAAAATCTTGTCAGAATTATGTAACCTATTGAGGTGTCGATATGCCATAAAAGAAAATGCACCAATTTATTGCCCCGTTTATGCTTTTGTCTAGTTGAAATTTCGATTCAAATTTTAAGATATAGATATATTAATTCATATTCATTTATCAAATTAACAAACTTTTCTATGCACGCCCACTCATCAACACCTGTATAAACGCGCAGACGCGCACGCGCGCGCACTATCCTCAGATCTACTTTATTTCTGATCATCATCAACGATATTCCTGACAATATCAGTTTCCAAGTAAGTATTTATCCCTGTCTTACTTGTAAGTCTATCAGTTCCAATATCGTGACGTTGCTAGCTACTCTTGAAATTGACTAGCTTGTAACTTTTAAATCTTCCAAGCCAAATCTGCTTTCATTTACTCATCATAGAGCACCGTTTCTGCTTTCTATCAGAATGGCTGATGCTAACCTCTAGAAGAGAAAAAATGTTGTACGTTCTTACTCTCACTTTTCCACTGAAATGAAGTAGAGTCATTGTACTGAATTCAATTGCTCGGTCTACTGCTAGAAAAGTTCAGTGTGTCGTGCCAGACAATTTTATCTCGTCAGAATCCATCTCGTAAATTTATAAATCTACCATTCGTTGGTGCATTGAATATTGCAGCCATATCAGGTCTGTTGCTCCGATCTCGAGATTTTTTGACAAATTCCAAAAGAAAGAACGGTAATACAAATCGATCTTGGCCAGGCATCTCGATTTCAGCCATTTTCCTAACGACCTGATATGACTTTTCTTTTTCTTTTATACAAATATTGCCTTGGAAATTGTTTTGGTGAGCATTCTACTTTGGTGTCTCGACTGCATGCGTCTAAACGTACTAATAGATTAACTACTATGTTTCTCTATTTCACTAGTTGAAATTGTATGTTCTATTCTAAGATTTTTTCAAAATTCTCGTCAGTAGAAATCTTATTCGATTTCTGGTTCCCCTGAAAAAAGATAATTTTCCAAAATTTAAATGCAACCTTAATCACCATGTTCTTTTTTCCTGAAACCTATTCTTTTCATGTCTTTCCTCTTCAATAAAATATTCTCTTTCACTTCAAGTAGACTTGCTTGGCTGGAAATCATTATTGAAATATATTATATATATATATATATATATATATATATATATATATATATATACACACACACACACACACACACACATATATATATATATATATATATATATAATTTAATTTTAGTAATTAAATTAAAACATTAGTTCCATAATTCGCTTGAGGATGAAATGGAATTAATGTTTTAATTTAATTTCAAAATTAAATTCGAATATTTCAGCTTCCATTTTTTGAAACATGGTTGGAAATGTGTAGCGAAAAAAAACATATTTTAAATCAGTTAATTTATAATTTATAATTTTAATATATAATGCTCTGTAAATTTACATTGAGCACTATTTTGCAAAAAAAAAATACCAATAAGAACACCGGATTATATATCTTACTGTTCTTTCTTTATATTTATACATATATATATATATATATATATATATATATATACACAAAACACATACACGCACACTAAAACGCGTATATATATATATATATATATATATATATATATATATATATATATATATATATATATATATATATATATATATATATATATATATATACACACATGCTCACTAAAACGCACTTTTCATGTTTGCAAATGTTTTACAGAATGCTACTAAAATGTCTGTTTCTTTCAAAACTATGGATATATACTATAACGGTAATATTTATATTAACATCTTGAAACTATTTTTTACTTTTAGTGTTGTCGAAAGTGTCGGGGGCAAATTGCGTAAAAATTGCGTAAAAATTTAAAATAAAGAAAAGAAAGAAAAAAGAATTCAAGTAAAACAATTAAAAACCTCATTGACTTTTAAAAAATCCATTTGTGTGTTTTTCCTCCGGGAAACACCCAATCGAAGTTAAATTAGAAATCATTTCAAATGAAACAATTTCAATGCTCAAATCTGATTGGCCAAATTTCCTAACGACAACCCATCTGGAAAAATTCGTGCCCGCAAGAAACGATTGTAAATCTCGTGATAGGATATTGGCGGATATGGCATTGGATAAAATGTCATTTGGTAATTATTAGAAGAACTTGTTTCTCGTTCAGTTCCGCCTTCAGATGACCTGGGATCATTGAACTTAAGGCAAGAAAACCTGAAATGAAAATATATTCGTCAACTGAACAACGCGGAAAGAATACGGTGGAGGGGATAAGGAAAGTTTCGTTTTAGGGAAGCAATTCAGATTAAGTGGGTAAAAAGTTATTTTAAATAAAGGAATAGTGTTTGGGGCCTGAGGTAGAGTTTGCGTCGCACGGGGAGCAATATTGCAAAGTGACTTTTCTTATATATATATATATATATATATATATATATATATATATATATATATATATATATATATATATATATATATATATATATTTATAATGACTTTTGTATATTAAACATTAAATTACATCACTTAGTATCCTCCATAACTTACATAAACTTTTCAGTCAGCGTGATGAAGAATTTGTAAGTGTTTCTTATATAAAAAAATACCTGAAAAACCTAACAATATTTTTACATTTGTTTATAAATACTTGTTCGCAAAATAAAAAACTCCTTACTTTTGCCACTAGAGGAAGAAAAAGATCGGCTAATATAATATATATTTTTTTTGACTTCACACACACACACACACACACACACACACACACACACACACACACATATATATATATATATATATATATATATATATATATATATATAATCGTTTGAAGGGATTTTAGCAAACAAGAGTGAACGCGCTCTGCTATAATTATTTTAAAATTAACCGTTGTGCTTACGGTGTTTTGTAAACAAACTTTTCCAATGCATTGAGGATAACCAGAGATAGCAAATTGCACAATGTTGTCAAATAGTCAACTCAAATACATTTTACAACATTGCTACTATACTCGTAAAACATTTTGTTCACTTTTAGTTGCTTGCTTTTCATGTAAAGGGACTCGAGAATTTGATGCTTATGTTTATTTTCGAGATGAAGTATAGTGGTGTTGTCAAAAGGTATTTTTCGGTATTGTGAAAGTGGACAGGAATATATCTTTAAAAGTTGTGGGATAGAACTTGTATCCGACAAATAAAGACGTCTTGATAAAATTGTGGTCGTCAAAGCAACATATATAGTTACTTTTTCGTCAGAGATACAATCTCCCCAAAAACATTTAAACTGGTATACAATGTTGTTCATTTCCAAAACACTCTTTGCCAGAGAAGAGATATTGCGTGTAATTCTACAAATTCTTGAGGCCCCCTACACCAAAAACAACCAACCAACACTTAATAAAATTTATTACGTGTATACAGTGTAACCCGGATATAAGAGAAACCCTGATATAAGAGAGATTTTCTCTGGTCCCAAATTAGAGCCTGTGTTAATGTATATAAAATAGACCAAACCCGGATATAAGAGAAACCCGGATATAAGAGACTTCTTCTCCGGTCCCGCCAACTCTCTTACATCCGGGTTACACTGTACTAGCAATGTCTTAAAATGCTTTTCTGATGAATTGGGAATGCTTGTTTACAAAACATCATAAGCATAATGCTTAATTTTAAAATAATTATGGCAGTGCGCGGGTTTTTTTAAAAAAAATATCATTATCCTAATGATTACAGTTGCATTAAGTTTATCTTCGCAATTCATCCCTGAGGAGGATCTCGGAGGAGATCGAAAGTACTTGGGTTAACAAAATATACGGCACTGTCCTTGATGAATTTCAACACAAAATCAAAAAGATAATTAGAAAAGTAGAAAGGATTATTACACAAATAAATGGACATAATATATACATTGGATAAAATATGCTTGAATATATACATAGATGTATATATTAACAATTAACAGACCCAAAAGACAAGAAATACAGCAACACATATCCTGAAATTAACTCTGTCATGGAAAGTAACTGAAATTAATATAACGACCAAGATATGTCTCCAAAACACAGTGGTACTGCTGCATTAAAAGCACGCATCCTGAATCCGTTTACAGGTTCCACATTGTAAACCATGATGTAACAGTCCTGAATACATCACTAGATAATGTTTATTGTTCGGCCAAGATGAGCATCGGCTATATACATATGCCATACTTTAAGTTACTCGAAATCGAAATCATTCTTCAACCTTGAGTAGTGTCCCGACATTAAACCACTTTTATCCCAATACAGACAATCTTATACAGCAGACGCCAAAGTCCCTCCACTATAAAAGCATCACTTGCGGCGTACCGCCCGCACATCGCCCCACTCTAGCTACGCTACTGGAATTCAAATTAACATACTAAATAAGATACAATGGCAAAGTCTAGAGTAGCTGCACTTTTTAAACAAGATAATTCAATTGTTCCACGCCAACGTGCAGGAAATCGGCTTAAATTTTTAAAAAGTAAAAAAAAATCGGTCAAAGCGATTATATATTAAAATCTGTGCATATCAATCCACGGATATTTTCCCATAGACGTAACCCGCAAGCCAATCGCTATTTCCATGTCAAAAATTCCAATGTGATCATTTCTTTAGTTCCATCAGTTCGGAGATTTATAGCTCCGTCTAGCACTGCTACATCCACAGAGCCTATTCATCCTCATTTTCTACGTATTCCTCTGGTAAGATGTGTGTTCCATTTGTAAAATTTCTTCCTAACAAACAACGGGTTTGTGGAAGAATCTCTCGTGAGGAAAATTCCCAGAACACTTGAACCCGAACGTCTTCAAGTCTCTGGTTATCAATCAGCTACACCCCTCGTAATAGTCATTATCTTCAACGTCCTTCATTCGGTAACCCTCTGCCGCCATTTGTTTTTCCGTCTTGTATGTAGTGAACACTATTAAATATACACGGTCTGTCTAAGAATTAACTATATATTTTACTGAAATCAGACATTTTTTTTAAAAATTTACTTTTATTTCTCTTCAGCGTTTTTATGTGTTAGAAGTGTGTTGTGGTATGTTAATATATATGACCATTTGTAGATGTGTGTTTATTAACGTGATCACCAGATTTATATTTAACGCAAAATACCACAAAATATGAAACAGCAAGAAGGAACAAAAACGTTTGTCTAACATCAGCATTTATATTTATTTTTGTGTAATGATGTACATGCGTAGAGGTTACTATTTTGTTGGTGTTATGTCCCTTTGACTGAATTAAAGTTTTACTGATGAAACTGAAATATTTTTATCTGAGCTCACAAAAGTTGAATGAATTATAAAGCTGAGGAATGCTGAATAAACTGTAGCTTTAGAATAATGTTTCAAAGAGAAAAGTTCTTGTTGCTTGTTTGGAAATGTTTTGTATGTTTGTAATGTAGTTTGGAAAATTTTGTACGTATGTGCATGCGTGAATATGCTTTTAACGTCTGAGCGCCCATGGTCGAGACGGGATCCTTCAAGGTTACATCTTCGCAGGAAAAGGGAAGAGAAAAAAGAGAGTGAGCTGCTATTTATAATTAATGTAATCACGTGATAGGATCGAAAGCAAAAACGGGAAAACTTGACTTGGTCACGCCCACTTACTGACTAATTAGAAGCTGATATTTCCTGAAAAACTTTATGAAGCTTGGTAAGATTTTGGTCCCCTTTTTGCACAAAATTTTACAAAATTTAACATTGATAAGGTAGTGGTATTGGGACGCTAAAAGTGTATAAATTTCTAATTCTATTGATCGCTTTATAAATTTGTTTCAAATTTTATTTTCATTTTCTTTCAGAACGCTATTAATAAGGAATACTTAAGAACGCATCTTTGTTACCTCCCTACACACACACACTTTGATTATTTTGCATGCCATTTCATGAAAGTAAAGGTTTATCGTAAAAAAAAAACAAACAAAAAAAAAAAGGCCATCCTTCGAATATTGCTGTCACATAGGGTCCGGTGCTTCTGTTATCTAGAGATTCTTGATAAAATCCAACAAAGGATAAGCAATGTTAATTCTCTCCAGATTAAACTTGCTTGACCAACACTCTTTGGACATGAGATTAAACTGAAAATACGAATTGCAGTAAAATGCTTATAATATAAGAAATAAAAATAGCGTCACATACACACATATCTTACTGCTGTTTGACGCCTCCATTTTTTTCCATATATCGAAATTATAATGATCCTTTTATGATTCTGCTTGTTCGTCTATCTTTGGTTAGTTTACACGACAGATACGCCCTGCTAATTCCTAATAAATAATAGAAATATTCCATTTTCAACCCGTTCAAAGACGGAAATGACATATTCGAGAGACGTGAAAAGAAAAGAAAAAAAAAGAAAGAAATGAAGGAAGAAGGAAAGAAATAATCCATTTCTTTCTTTCTTTCTTTCTTTCTTTCTTTCTTTAAAATATGTATAATGTATAACATTTATTTTCTTTGTTAAATGAGAATCAATAACTTAGATGGCGAGATTCAACCTCTAATATCTTCTGTGATTTATTATGTTAATGAAACGTGAATAGGTAAAATATTTACTAAGTAATGCTGTGAAGAGAGTGCAAGAAGGTTGTTCATTTATACTTTTTGCATTTTCCCCTTTTTAACGTCTTCAGTCAATACCTCATAAACGATGGGATATTCCAATTTGATTTTGTGGAAATAGATATCAAAGACGCTACTTGGTTTCAGTAAGAAAGAAAGAAAGGAAGGAAGAAAGAAAGAAAGAAAGAAAGGAACAAAGAAAGAAAGAAGACAGAAGTGTTTTAAGTTTGTTTCAGTGAAATTGAAAAGTTGTCAATTTAAAATCTTTTCATGCTTGTTATTGCAATATTTTGTTAAAGTTATTAAGATCGAATATTTAACGATGGAAGAGGGGAGTTTCTAGGATATTTTATTGTCGTAGAACTCTCCGTGAGATTATTCAATCCTTAACTCAAGAATTACGATTCATCAGAAAATTTAATCCAGGCTTCATCATTTTACAGTTAAAATGACTAGATATCGTCGTAGTTTCTACGCTAAAAATTCTTATCTCACACTTCTGTCTTGTGGGAATATCTCAATTTAAATAAATGTAAATGCAATACTGACGTAACTGTGACAGGTAGTGAAACAATTCTTGCCCCTGATAACCCGTATCCTTTACAGATTTCTTTTGAAACGGCCATGGACATTCCCACCTAAATAACGGTTCGCTACAATCATTTTGTTTAATTAAATTTTGACTAATTGTGGAGGGATGCTTTAAACATGCGATCCATTTCGGTCTCAACTTTTTCTCGGGGTGTTAACGCTACTGGTCGAGATTTCATGAAACGAGGGGTACTGTTTCGCTTGACATGCAGCTTCGCCCAAATCTGATTTAAAAATCTCAGAAAAAAACTCAACCTCGCCGCCAAAATGTCACACCTTGTTAAAGGGGTTTATTAAAACAACAACATAGTTTATTCTGGTTAATTCTGTATTCACACATAAACAACATGGTTGCGGACATGATACTTCCGTCTCTGGACAATAGCTGAAACGGTGCTTCCGTTTCCTGAGTTCCCAGTTACAAAAATAGCAATCGTTATATACTCTATTCTTAAATCCTGTTCCCTTAGTTTATCTACTCTTAATAATGCTATTTTTTCTCATAATTTGTTCGCATTCATTGTTCCCTGCGCCGATGTGGCTTGGGATTAAAAAAAATTGCCCGAAACATTGTAAAAATAACAAAACCAAAGTTGAGGAACGTAAGTAAACGTAAGTTACGTAAGTAAACGATGCCTAAGGGTGTCCCAGAATTAAATAAAATTTCAGTAAAATCGGGCATATTTTTAAAAAAGTGACACAATCATATCATTATTAAATATATGATCATCATTCAGATCGCAAACATCCAACCGATAGGAGACCAATTTTATGTGAAATTCTAACTAATCTGCAGGTAATGTGTTCGACATGTCCTCGACCTCCCCGTCAGGGCGTTGATAAAAAATATATATAGTGTATAGATAGAGAAATGGAATTGAGTTTACCGTTGTGGTTCTGAAATCAGAATTTCCAGCTAACATAATGACGTTGCTACAACGTTTCTTCAAAGTTAAACTGAGATTTTTTATCGTTTCACCTCCAAGGAAGGTAATAAAACGCAAGGTGGTTACCGAGTGCTAGGGAATATCAGAAAAAATATACTATTAAGGAGAGACGACAATAAAAGAAAAAGAATTAAGAAAACTGAAGATAACAATTGATATTGCATTTAAATTTTTGAATCTCAAAGTTAACTGAGAAGCAAACTACAGGTAGCGGAAATGCGTAGAACTTACGTTCACAACTAGTTAACTTTGAGATTCAAAAATTTAAATCCAATATCAATTGTTATCTTCAGTCTTCTTAATTCTTTTTCAATTGTACAATGGCGACACATTGCGAACAATCCTATAGCGCGCTTAAATTCATAAATTCGATGTACCATAACGGAAAGATCATCGGAACAATTCCAGTGAAATTATATATAGAAAAGGCACAGGGAAGCGATATTACGATGGTTGGAGAGTGGGTGAAGCCGATATGCCAGGTTAGGAGTAATAACATTTCAGATTCTTCTTTTAATTTTGTCAAGAATCTCTAAATACATTGCAGGAGCATCAAACTATGTGTTGCAGTAATATGCAAAGCAAAGATGTATGGTAGATTTATAAATATGTGAGATAGATTCTGGCGGGAAAAATGCAAAAAGTATAAATGAACAACCTTCTTGCAGTCTCTTCACAGCATTACTTAGTAAATATTTTACCTATTCACGTTTCATTAACATAATAAATCACAGAAGATATTAGAGGTTGAATTTCGCCATCTAAGTTATTGATTCTCATTTAACAAAGAAAATAAATGTTATACATTATACATAATTTAAAACATATTTATGTTTATACATTCTTTTTATAAATACAAATATTTATGCTCTGTTTATCATAAATAACTTTCGCAATTTAACCGTTATCTTTCACGCGGAAGGTTTGGTTAATGCATTTTTTCCATTTTGGTTACTAATCCAACCAACAATAAATTCAACCTTGCTAACTGAACGCTCCTCTGTGGCCAAATCGGTTAAAGGCACGTCAAGCTAAATGACGGTTCCGTATAGGATACAGGTTCGAATCCTGACGGAGGACGAATATTTTCTGTGAAAATTTCTCGGGCATTCAGGCCGGTAAATGTTGTTTAATACTGTATATTATAAAACAGAGCATTTAATTAAATATTTGTATCTATAAAAAGAATGTATAAACATAAAAATGTCTTAAAATAATTGTCGGATTTTGTCCATTTCATAATGTGTGACGTCATTAGTTTACATTTGATACGCCATGAGCAGATATGAATGTATGTGAGAGATTCATGGAAGATTGAAGTTTAAATAGAGTATATTCGACCTTGCTAACCGAACGCTCTTTCGTGGCCAAATCAGTTAAAGGCACGTCAAGCTAAATGACGATTCCGCATAGGATACAAGTTCGAATCCTGTCGGAGGACGAATATTTTCTGTGAAAATTTCTTGGACATTCAGGCCGGTAAATGTTTAGTACTGTTTATTATAAACAGAGCATTTACTTAAATATTTGTATCTATTCAAAATGTATAAACATAATTCAGCGTTTTGTGACGTTACAAAACGTGACAAGGTTTGTTATGTGATACCAAGAAAATACCTGTCACAGTGTCACATATCTCCCCAGGAAAATACAACGCATCTGCAATGTTGTATGAACGTTCCGTGTTAGTTGGATTAGAAACCAAAAATGGAAATAAAATGCATTAATCAAACCTTTCCGCGTGAAAGACAACGGTTAAATTGCGAAAGTTATTTGATTGAGAATGATTGCTATTGATTGGCTGATTGAAAATTCAACATGGACGAATCGGAAAATTAAGGAGGATAAAGGCCCAAGAGTATTAAAGTGGAAGAATTTGAGAAATGTCGAGGTCAAGTTTGACAGGAGAGAGAGAGAGAGAGAGTGAGAGCGATAACTACTTGTAAAATGTCGAAATAATTGTTTAGGACTAATCCCCAGAAATATCGACCTCTATCGACTAATTGCAGTGTTTGGAACCAGGTGGCGCTGTAGTTCTTTGTAGAAAGCTCAGAAAATTGGTAATGGAGATGTCAGTAGCTGACAGAATCTGTGGAACGTAAAAAGCAAAAAGGGAAAAGGAAGAAAAAAAGACGATCAGCGACATCTCTTTCTGTTTAACACATTTCAGGGATGAGTTTGACAAGAATCGATTGTCACCCTCTTTTATATTTCTGCAAACCTTTCTGTGTTTTCAGAGGTTGAAACGTGGATTTCCAAGTGTATTACTGTTCGTGTAAATGTATATTAATTAATGTATGCCTATGTGATACTGTAAAACCGTACATTGCGAAAAAAATAGGCAAAGAGAAGTACAAGACAAGAATAGAAAGGGCGACAGTGGACAATAAAACAAAAAAACTTCACCAACAATTTTCTTACGTACGAACCATACCATGATATATGAAGGGTTCGGTGGAGAATGGACGTATTCAACAAAAAATCGAATATTGCTTTTTTCCTGAAAATTATTCATTATATCTTATCCAAGTATTTTACAAAAAAAAAGAAAAATGGAGAAAAATTACCGAATAGTTCGAGCTAAATTTAGGTTTATAGTTCGTGAACATGCAATGAGATGTGGTAACATAAACCGTAATTTGTCTGCGGAATATCATTACATTAATGTTACATAATTGTAGCGAAATTATTAAGTTTTTTTTTTTGTTTTTTTTTGGTCAAAAGCATTTTATTTTTGGCAGTATATTAATTTAAAATATTCCTTTTTACAGGATTTATTTTTTTAAATGGAATAAGATCATTCGAAATTTTGGAATTTCGCTATTGCCCATCAAAATGACTGGAAGAAAGCGATCTAAAAACAGCAATAGAAAAGAGAGGTTACAAATCATAAACGAAATAGCTCCAGTTTGTTCAACTTAGGAAACTTAGCATTACAACCAAAGAATTCTAAAATGCTGCAAATAACAAAAGAGAAAGGAAAAATACCTATCAACAAATCGAATATAGCATCAAAATCTATATTATTTTTAATTATTTCTCGTGTAACTAAATACATAACTGTCAAGAATGTTTCCGTAAAACTTCCTGTAATAAATTCTTTAACACTAGGATGGCCGAGGTGTCGTTTTCGACACCTTCAAATTTTCAACAAATTACTATAGAATAACTAGTTTTGGTTCGATGCTGAGGCTTATGGACAATTATTGAATTTTAGAAAAGATACTTAACAGACTTAATTCTTTAAAAAAATATTAAGTGGAATACCTGATATTTGAGGTTTTACCTTGAATGGCCGAGGTGTCGTTTTTGACACCTAGGCTATTTAGAGGGTAAATGCATTGAAAAATTTCTCACAAGCAATAATACTTGAGTTTATGTACCCTATCTATCTATTTATCTATCTATCTCTACACAACACACATAATTTATAGATATATACATACATACATGCATATATATATATATATATATATATATATATATATATATATATATATATATATATATATATATATATATATATATATATATATATATATATTGTCTCTTAAAAATTAATTTGTTGAGCTCTCCCGGGAGGAGGGGGTTTTTAAACAGTGACTATTATAGCTATATAGCGAGACTCTTCGCAAAAAGCGAATTGAGTCACTGTCGGTCACTGGGCGTGTTTCTAAAAATAAATACGCTAAAAATCCACCTTCATCCCTACCGTGCGTTAGTGGAAGAATCTCCGACTGACACCAATTCAGTCGGTTTTCGATCCTAGCTAGAGACAACCGGATGTCTAGCCACACTGATGATCTGCGAAACAGTCTGTCTGTGGATGACGTTATATATATATATAAAGAAAGTGATTATATATATATATATATATATATATATATAATCACTTTCTTTCAGTATCAGGTATACTAATATTTGTGAATTTCTTTTCAGACTTGTTATTCCTGACTTGAATATTGAATATATTAGAGATGGCTTAATGTAAATAAAGATGTCAAAGGAGCTGGTCATCTTAGTGTTAATCAACATTATTATTAATGTTATTTTACTTATCCTACATTTACAATTCCTTACGGCTTTTAAGCGCGTATTGCCGCAAAATTATCAAATGTTAAATACGCCCCTCCTCCGTTGAACACACCATATATACAGTGTGTTTCATAATTTTTGAAATAAAATCATCAGGCACAAATCAAGGGCCACAAATGATAGAGTAATGGAAATGACATTTATTGAATGGTAAAAGGATATGACTTTAGAATCTTCAACTTTTTAGTCTCAAATAGTAACCAAAAATGTCAAGAAGAGCTTTAAAGTACATGTTCCAGATGTCCAACTATTAAGTTGAAGGCATCGTTGAATGCAACGTTGTTGATAACACATGTACATTCCTCCTGGCTGATCATTTGAATCGTCTCATTGAAGGCACATTTCGTAATGTCATTGTGCTGCCGAATTTAGGTGTCACATTTTCCGTCCTCTGTTAAAACAATTCCCATATGATAGAACCTTCTCCGTCATCGCTGATGCTGACTCGTTGCCTCTTCCCGTGCTAAAGTTCTCGGCTAAGATAAAGAGAAAAGACTACATTGAATCTATTGGTATAGTCAAAGAAATTTGGTTCACTGTGTCGTGCAAGACAGTTTTTTTTTACTCCGCAATCTATCTAACATATCTACGTCTACCATTTGTTCTAGTACTGCGGCTACATATTGTCCGATGGCCCTGCTAATTACCTTGAGCCAATTTACTGTTGAGTTGGTTAAATGTAACCGTAAGTTCTAAGCTAGCAGTTTCTTTTCTCGCACTTCTCGTTTGTGGAAAGCTCTTCCGTCTCCATGCTTTCCAGTTAATCTTCAAAAATTTAAATGATATATCAATCGCTATCTACTGTTCTCATGATTACTCATCTTCTGTTTCTGTTTTCGAATTCTTCCAGGCCCACTAACCCCTTGTACTTCAGTGGCTTCACTTGCTTACTCTGGGTGATGATCAAATATATATATATATATATATATATATATATATATATATATATATATATATGGTTGGATAGATGTGAGTTTATAACGTTGGGTCACAAAACCACATCATCCATATTTGATAGATGTGAGTTTGTGACCCAGGGTCACAAACTCATATCTATCCAACCAAATATGTTAGCTCTATCTCTGATATTGAGCCCCTAAGAGCAACTTAGATGCGACACAAGGCCGAAAGTACGGAGCACCCTATGAGGATCGAACTCTCAACAAGGTCGCTATTGCTCTAGTGAGAGAAGCTTGCAAGCCATTTTCACGAGGAGGCGTGTAATTTATATCCGTCTTATGTCTAGGTCAAAATAGACGCATAATAATGAGATTATTTCGTTCACATGTGTTAGCATTTGCCTGTTTTCATTTGCTGTGTCGTATCTGTAAAAGTTGAATAAATGATTGTGTTTGAAAACGAGGCTAGAAAATCTTCTAATCGACCCCACTACCACCCACCCACCAAAAAAAGAAAGGAAAGGATAAATACTCTTTGATGGTTCAATAACTGCGACCTTTGAGAGCTTAAATAATGGACAACGCTTAGATGTAATTACCACCATTAACGGCAATTTCAAATCCGGTCTTAAACGCAATGTTGAACAAACGTTGATTTTTCCCCTTCTCTCCCTTCTTCTGATATTACCAGTGTTTCTATTTGCTTCTGTTTGTTGCTTCAAGATTTGATGTCTTGGAGATTCGATGTCTCGGAGATTTGATTAAATTTATTGTCTTGTTTTTTTCTTAATTATTTTTATTTTAGTTTATATGAATTCTTTCTGGATCTAATATTGAAAATCCGTCAAAAGATACATGCAAATTGGCGGCATTATATTGACATATAGCAGGAATTCATTGGATGCCAGATAAGCATTTCCCAATGCTAGAAATTTCCAAACTTCTTTGATTACCACACTTCTTAGTGAATAATTTGTGTTTTTTAACTTATAAATATTTAAAATATTCACTTATTAAAAACATCACCTACGAAAAATAAATTAGTAAAATTCATCGATAAATTAGTAAAATCTTTCTGAAGAATACACTAAATATTATTTGCAAAATAAATTATTTTAATAACATTAAAGTATGGTAAGGGCAATGCTAATATTAACCGTTTGGTAATAGCAAAGTTGATAGTAGCCATTTGGTAATGGTAATGGCAGTGATAATATCAATGTTTTGGTAATAGTTATAGTAATGTTAACACTCTGGTAATGGCAATGTTGATATTAGTCGTTTGGTAATGGTAATATTTTCCGCCTGGCAATATTAATGGTAATATTAAGCGCTTGGTAATATTAGTAGTAATAATAAACCTCAATCATTAGTAATATTAATTTTAACCGTTTGATTAATGACAATGGTAATATTAGTCGTTTGGTAATAATAATGGTGATATTAAACGTCTAGTAATAGTAATATTAATAGTATCCCTTTAGTAAGGCAATGGCAATATTAAACATTTGGTAATGGTAATATTAAGCGGTTGGTAATAGTAATGGTAATATTAATCATCTAGCAATATTAATATTCACATTAGCCGTTTGATAATGGTATTGGTAATATTAGGCGTTTAGTAATAGTAATAATATTAGCCGTCTGGTCATGGCAATGTTAAAGTTAGCCGTTTGGTAATGGTTATGGCAGCATTAAACGTTTAATGGTCATTGTAAAATTAATCGTTTAGTAATATTAATGTTAATATTAACCGTTTGATCATGTTAATAATAATATTAGGCGTTTGGTAATGGTAATGGTAATATTAACCGTTACCTAAAATGAAACCTTCGGCATTGATTCCCAGATCAGTTACGTCTGCTGTCTTTTGAAATTAAAAAAAAAAAAAATCTCTCAAAACCTTTTCAGGACAAATGTTTTTTTTCCGTCTAGAAGCCTTTAATGGTCTTTCTTCGTCGTTCTTTGCCTTTTCATTGGGTTATTGTCGAACGTCAGCGTCCTGAATATATCAGTGTCCTCTGTTTGAGATACACACGCTACATATTCTAGTTTTTGTTACTGTTGTAAGTAATGAAGTAACGTACTTTCTGTTATCCGGTACGGTTCTTTGTTCGTGATTCTGTCGGTTCGAGGGAGGATAACCCTCTCTTAGATCTCGTCATCGTTGCTTTCATTCCAATTCCAAATTATTCTTTCTGCTTTGGAAAAGTTTATCATGGAATACTTGGTAGAGTGTGCTGAATTTGTGTTCTACATCATTGTTGTTCCAAGTACGAATACATATGTCAGTATCATGATCCCTCTCACCCTTTGTATATCCTTTCAATATTTTTTGTTTGTGATTCTGTAGCGCCAGCCCATGTAATTCGAAGAAGGATATTCCTCGTTTAAAGCTACTCAATTTAATCGCTCAAATCATCAATTTGAGAAAGCGTCTGTGTACAGCCGACAGTTTCTGAACAGGTTTGGCGCCATGCATGGCATCCATATTAAATTTCGAACTGATGAGATTATTTAAGAACATAATTGGAGTTTTTAGAGGAGTTGTGTGAAACTACATTTCAGTTCCATTACCTCTTTTACTAAAATTGTTGTAACTGATCTCTACAGTGAGGTATTTGATGTGTTTAGTATTTGCTAATTCCACACCCTGAATTATTATGAAGAGTTCAGGGGACGCGCCATTATTATTTTCATTCCAATTCCAAATTAACGTTTCTGTTTTTGAAATCTTTATCTTTGAATACTTGGTAGAGGATGCTGAATTTGAGTTCTACATCATTGTTTTCCCTGGTGTGACGTCACCCCGGGGTCGCTGCGCCAAATGTGACGCCTGCCTGGCCACGCCTACCTGGCCGCGCCTGCCTGGCCGCGCCTACCGTGCTATCCTGGTCACGGCGCCAATTGTGACGTCACGCCGTGTGTTTCCGCGCCGTCGCTGTCCTATCCTATCCCGTGACGTCCAATGTGACTTTGTATTGGTCGCGGCACCAAATGTAACGTTCTCACCTTTTGCTGATTCGGATGGGAATCTGGTTAGATTCGGCATCAGCCTTGTCGTTCCCAGCTCGCCTCCAACGTCTGGTTACCGAAGTAACTGTTCTGATTTCTAGTCTAACCTACCCACATTGTGATTTGATCTTAGGTAGACGAAATCAATCAGTCGCCGGGCCGTAATGCAAGACGAGTCCGAACAAGGGTAATACCGCACAAGTATATGCAAAAGAAATTAAAGTAACAAATCGAAAAGTTCAAATGTGTTAAAAAAGGATAACAATATTTTATATCTGGTTGCTGAATACAGGACAGCGTCTTTCTCCCAAATCGCTAATATGGATTCGTGACACTTTGTGTTTGTTAGGCGAGTCTTAACATCTTAAGTTGTTTTTTATTTAAGAAACTGGTTCTTGGTGTATCTTCAGGCGATATTCGTAAAACTTGTTTTGGTGGTGTGAGTCTAAGTCGTTCTTCAAAAATAAATTGTTTTTGGTTAGAAGTTGAGGTCGAGAATGCGTGGATCTTACGGTCTGGTACCTGCGAGGCGGGTCTCAGAGCTCACTGCTCAATTCTTGCCTGTCTTTCTAACCCCAACTCAACTCAACTGCCTTCTACTCATTGCGACTCTCCTTATATGGACGCCGACCAAAACCGGGGTGGGCCTGTCGGGGTTTGAGGGTCCTTGATAATTCTAAATCTGCATCAAAGATTTCCTTTGTTTTCGGTCAGGAAAATCTATTAATTTCCATTTTTGGAAGTCCTTAATTCTAGTTTAAGGGAATCGTCCTCCCAAATTCTTCCTTTCTCATGTTAGTATTTCATACCAATCCCTTCAGAGGCGTCAACAGGTTTCCCCTCTCTCTCTCACAGTGGCATCTCACACCGACCTCTTCAGGGGGCGTCAACAGGCCTCCCCCTCCTTCTTCACATGATTACCTTCGCCTACCGCTCACGCCACCATTCAGCCAATGGACGCACAGTAGCGTGGGTGTGACTAGACTGCCCTCGGTTTAAAAATCTCGCTCAAAGAAAAAAAATTATCTTCCCCTTTTTTTTCTTTTCTTTCTTTTCTTCTTCCCGACAAGGAACCCTTACGACTCTTATCTTAACCGAACGTCACCTGGAGGTCGTCAATCGAGATTTTCGCCAGCATCAAGTGGGTGATCATCTGGCGACTTTGCACCCTGGTGCCAATTATTCGTTCCGATATAATAAATTTTTTATCGTGGCCAGCTCCGATACAAAACAGTTGCTCTTCTCAAATGTTATTTCCGCAGATAGTTAAAGGCTTAATCTTTCCTTCATTGTACTCTGCGGGTGGTCCAGCTGACATTTTTCGCGGTCAGAGCACGACCCAATTAATTTTTATCTCTTAGCATTCTGCCTTGTAGGCCACCTGACCAACCTGAAATTTTCATTCTTGCCATGAGTAGACGGCTATCTTTTATTCGGTGCGTCGTCATAAATCAAATCCGGTATCTTACTTTCTTCGCTAATGAAAATAAAATCTTTACCACTTTTCTTTGTTAGAAAAAACAATATCGCTCAGTGTCTTTTCGTGATAGCTTCTTATCACCTAATTTAATTCTCGCCTTTTTTTTCTCTCGCAACCCTAAATAGTGTCACACAGGCACGAATACATATGTCAGTATCATGGTCACTCTCACCCTTTTGTATATCCTTTCTATATTTGGCCTGGGGAGGGGAAGAAGGGGTGCTATTACTATTAGTAGTTTCAATTGAGATACACTATGGAATGTTTTAGTGATCAATGCCTATCACTTGACATCTATGCTTGCATAGTTTAGGAAGAGATTAAATAGATTAGAGTTTGTATTTCCTTCTTGTCTTTTGGGGTACTCAAAAGATATGTACCACTTTTCGGACAGATATATTTCTATCTGATCTAGAAAATCAGTGGTTTTATTTATTGGAAGGCAGTTCCTAATGGATAAGAAGAGGAAGTTTCTCTTGCTGTGGATGTATGCCGTTGTGAGTAGTAGCATATATACAATTTTCTATTGGAGTCGTAAGCAAGTTCTTTAAGTTGTTTGATGGTATATATGCTAACATTATATCCTCATTAGAGCGAAAGTCAAACTAGATGGTGAAGAGTTGATTTTCATTGAACTGTGATAGCCTACACACGTGTGCAAATTAATTGAAACAACTGCTTTAGTTTCCTTTCTTTCACCATATGGTCAGTTTTAGACCCACTGGAGTGACAGAGTGTAATCGATTTCTATTTTTTCCTCAGATTAGGCCATTTGCAGTGGTGTGCAGTAATATGAATCTATTTTCGGGGTCTATGATGAAATTTGTTTGGCCTTGAAAAATATTACGCCATCCGTGATTGCATTAGATTTTCATCACACCCAGGCACTATTGTCACGACTGTCGATTAGTTGTCCTACGGTCATTGTCTGCGATGGACGTTACTCTAAGGAAGCGTACGAAAATCGTGATGCTTCAGGAAAAGTGGCAAGCCTTATCAGTGAACAAATCAAAGTACTATCGACTGGTTCGGAAACTCTCCTGATTTAAATTCAGTCCAGAATTTGTGTTCAATCTGCAAGGAAAGAGTTTGTGGAATGGACATACTAAGTATTAACATGTTCACTGGGTCATGTTTCATTGGAAAAATATAAAAAGAAAGTAAATAATAACGGAATTATTCGTTTTGTTTCAATTAATTTCCACAAAGGTGTATTTGATATAATGCTCATTAGTATATTTAACATAATCAGTCCAGTTGAAATATCTCAGTACATGTGGGGGACTTAGGGGTTACCGTTTTGTTCATTAATGTGCGATACACCCCAATTTTGCGGGATGCACTTTTGATTCCAGATTTGTTGTTTCTAAATTCAATGATAAGGTAACGATGATATCAAAAGTTCAGCCTAAATGATAAATCTATTATTTATATAGATTTCCTTACTTCTTTGTCATTAGATTCATTCTAACATCTAAGTGTTTGGAAAAACAGGCTAATTACATTCAATGTCGCGAAAAAATAAACCAGTTACAATCCATTGATGATCGGACCCTAAAGTATCGCTAATAACACTGTATGGATATTCCCTCGGAATCCCCGTGTCTTGAGCAGCTATTTGACCATAAATCAACCGAGACCTCAACTGGAGCAGGTACATAAGATCCATCGCTAAAGATGCTGAAAAAATGGTCGCTCCTCGTACTATACTCTGCTAAATCCGGATATGCACATTGCAGCGAACCAGCCTCATTCCATTCGTATTCCATTGGTGGGAAGTAGTTCCTGTTGGGCAGTTCTTCTCGTGAGCCGTTGTTCCCTGGAACCGACACCCAAAAAATATTTTTTTCCAAACACTACAATGTTAAACTGTTCAAGTCTAGATTTAAGTGTTATCTTCCGCACATAACCCCGTAAACTGTGCCACTTACTCTATAACATTCTACACTGAGTGGCTACCGGCCCTTGTACACGGTGAACACCACTGTAAAAAAAGCGTTGTTTTATAATGCTCGTATGTATGCTGGTGGATATTCTAATTGCGCGGGAATATTCAAATTAGTGTGGTAAGGGTTGAAATGTTACTCGAGTTATTTTTTTTTCGGATCAGATCATCTTTTCTGTTTGGATTCTTTTTGTAGAAATGCTATCATGGTTGTTCGCCTTTCTCCGCATTTCACCAAAATCTTTGTACTGTTTGGCTTCATTAATTTGGTTGCCAATCTTTCGAAGATTTTAGGTTTCTTAGAGCGCTATTTTAAAAAAAAAAATATTTTCTTGTTCATTGTTTCGTATTTTCCTTTCCATTTTTGTTTCTCTTCTGCTTGTTTCTTTCTAGTAGCAGCCATTTTAACATCAGCATTTTCGTCCTACGGGAGGATCTTGATATTTTTGGAAGTATCTCGCGTGATTCGGCCAAAGGGGATACTCTAATATTATTGATTCCTGTATATTGTTATGTTCAAAATTTAGGGACATCAATTTGGATTCTGCATTATTAGGGAATCACCCTTCCGAAAGGTATGAATCCCCTTTCTCTCCCCACCGGCTATGGGTAAATAGCTGGATAGACCCGGTTCTATAGCCTTAGATGGCAACTTGTCTACCGTAGAAAGAAAATGGCCACCAAAAGATACATGTTTGCCGACGCGTGGATCATGCATGTCAAACAACTGACTGAATCTAGTATTTATAATTTTAACGCTTGGATATTATATCGAGACACCGTTCGTTGTTTATGTGAGCAGAAGCGGGCTATTCTGTTGGCAAGGGTTTTTTCGTTTTGTCAGGAGACGGTAAATACGACACTGAGATCCGTAGATTTATTGGGATAGCCAAGGACACATTCCAAAAGATGGGCAGAGTATTGCGAGACTTGGAGGATTTCTTTGGTAAAAATGAAAAGAATGCTGAACTGTTACGTGACATCTGTTCTCCTTTACGACAACAAATGTTGGACGATTTCCTCAAAGATGAAGCAGAGACTCGAGGCAACAGACATTTGGTTCTACAGAAAGATGATAAGGATATCATGGACCGAGCGTGTGAGCAACGATGCGGTCTTAGAGAGGATGCAAACAAGGAGGAGGCTTATACTTAATATCAGGAAGAGGCAGCTGAAGTTTCTGGGACACATAATGAGGAAGAAAGGCCTGGAGAATCTGATACTCACGTGTCGAATAGAGGGAAAAATGAAACAAGGGAAAGCAGCCTGATGTACCTGGCGAGCTTGAGCAGGTGGATGACAGAATGGGGTCTGCGGGAGGAAGCAGATGGAAGGAACCTGCTGAGAGCTGTAAGAGAAAGAGAGATGTGTAGAGCCATAACCGCCTACGTCCTGAAAAGACATGGCACATAAAAAGAAAGAAAAACAGTAGAAATCCGTAATCAGATAGAAAGTCATACTTATATATTCTGGCATCCGAGACATTGTCTAAGCAAAGAGTTTGGGATGCTGAAGTCAATAATTCTTTGGTTATTTCTTTCACGCTATACCTCGTGATTCAATATTTCATGGGGTGGTCAAACAATGCATTAAGCGTTTGCAGCTATACTCCAAACACTGATATTTGTTGGTGCAGCGAACCGCACGAATACTTTAAAAATATAGGCTGGTACTCCCCATCTGAAAAACTGACGAACTGCAATATCTTCTAAACCGAGTCCCACCATCTGCCTTTTGAGATTTATTCTCTAGTAATATTTACATAGCATAGGCAAGCAAGAGGGCATCAAATTCTCAAGAGTCTGTCTGTGAAAACATCTTGCTTATAATGTTACCCGGATGAACAAATCATCTATGAATATTAACTGAAAATTTCTTTCGCAGATTGACCGAAACGCGTCGTTCGATAATAAGTAATAGATAAAATGCAAAGAAGAATCTGCAATGTTATTTATCCTGACCTGGCATATAGGCTTCAGTGTACCTTCCCCACCGCCTTAAATCTTCCCTCTGGCTTTCCTATATATATTTCCACGTTGTTTTGGTGAAATTTCGTCTATGTTATGCACGCCCACTCCCCACCAGACAAATTGTACATATGGGAAATAGTTAGGATTTCATAGAGACTTTTTGTTTAAGTATTTCACCCCAAGCAAGGCAAGAGTGTCCCTAGTACGCAAGGAGTTACAGAGAGTGGTAGTAAGAGTAAAGAGGCGAGTTTGAGGAAAGGGTAAAGAGAAGGGCGAGGAACTAGATCAAGGCATCCGAAAATTAACATTACACTTAAATATTTGAAGATTATAGCTATCAGGGAAGCAAGTAAGAAGAAATGAGTTCCACAGACATTGATAAGATGCTGTTGGAGTAGAAGAGACGCCTACATTTAATCGTTTCGGCAGTGAAAGGGTTGGACTGAGATGACAACTTAGTAGCACGCTTAAATCCATGCATCTGCTCGTCAGTGCAGTTGCCGTGAAAATACTTGTAGAAAAGACAGAGTGAAGCAATGGTGAGAGTTAGGCAAGTATTTGTACCGAGCACGTACAGACATGGGAACTACTTAAAATGAATGATCCGCTCGTTCAAAACAGAGATAATTTTGTTGGGAATAATTTACAAAGCAGCAACATTTGTCAGAATTTTAAAAGTGGCGAGGGAATTATTCATAATATAAACACAGTGTCAAATCGACCACTGAATTCTTAAAGAATTATATGTACTTGTTTTATTTACCAATATCAAATTCGAAAATCTGCTTACGCCATTGATAAATTTTGATTCTTTTGCTCAGTATGTAAACTATCCATTTATTAATGACGCAAGGACAGTGTCGAGCTTGACATTTGAAAGTAAAATTTGAAGTAGAAGTAACTCTTTATGAAGCAAGGGGACCAATTTGATTTATATTATGCAAAGGACCCTCACATTGATATGCTGATAGAAGCTGAAATAAAAACAGTATAAAACGATTCAAATAGCGTACAGTTAGAGGTACCTTAATTTTGAGGAACACTATCTGCTGAGAAGATCTCTGATTGCAGGTGTTACCGATAATCTAATTTGGATTTCCAAGCCGGCTTGGAAACCTAAGAAGAAACATCCTTCTCGACACCTTGCAATGAAACACCCGCACGACTCCCGCACATGTACCAAGATGAATAATGTACCAACGCCTATACAGAGATGCCCAACTGGTTAATGTCAGGCAGCTGATGTGCAAGTCAGTGGGAGTGAACGTAGTATTCATTGTCATCTATCTTATTCCACCAAGACAAGATATGCATGAAAATGACCCCAATCAATTAAGATCAGAAAAGATGGGAACGATAGGTTGAGTAGCAAATTATTATTATTTTTATTATTATTATTATTAAAACTATTACTACTAATAATACTAATCTAGAAGTGTAGTAGTACAGGATGATTAAAAAGTAACTCCCCATTTCAAAATACTAATAATTCGTTTATTACCTATAATTTTTACAAGAAATGGATATGACAATAAGTCGTTTAGCAGAGGTTTTATTTAAAGTTCCATATGGGCAGCAGATTTGGCTACCAGCTTCTTGAGCTGCCCAGGAATCACATCAACTGATTTCACCAAGAACTCTTGTGGTTTGGAAGACAACTTCTTGTATTCGCCCTTCAAGATCTTCCAACGTCTTGGTTTGGCATAGTAGACTTGCTCCTTTAATCAATAGGGACTTACTTTTCAATCACTCTGTACAGTTGGAAAATTATTCAAAGGAAACTGGAAAATGTAACGCCAAAGCTCGAAGGCAGATTGGGAAAGCATAAGATGCCTTCCTAAAACTAAGCAAACTATTAAGACTCAGGTAAATTCCATTAGAAGTAAAGAAAATAAAGATGAACCTTTATGAAATATCAGTCCTCCTATGCGCCACTGAATGCCGAATAATGTTCTCACACAAAAGAGAAGTGCGATTCACCTGAGACTAATCTGTTTAATCTGACTAATTTAACGAATAGCTTTTATCAACTCAACGAAAAAACTGACATTATTCTTTTCTCGATCTTCTTAAGTTCAATTGAATCATCCAAGAGCCCACCTTTCACCACAAGGTGTGCGTAACTCTTGGCACGATCCAGGAACTCCGCAATGTCGATAATGCATTTAGGAGGGGACTTGCAACAAGAGGGCGATTCCCCGGCCTCTGCATAAGCACTTGAATTGTGATTTGCATCATCTAAGTTTTTGCTCTTTTCGGCCTCCGTAGAGGCTTTTTTGAGCACGTCTATAATTTCCTCATTTGCAGGAATTGTGGGTAAGGCTGGATATTCATCAAGGTTATTCTTGTCAGGCGGATCTTTCTTAGGATTAAATAAATGTTTCCTTACTGATCTCTTGAATGAAGACATTTTACGGGGTTTTTTTTTCAAAATTAAAAAAGAAGGTACTTTTTTTCTTCTTATCCATTTGTTAAAGGGAAGCACAATCCTCATTACATGAGTTGCGTCTCACTTGCATTCAGTTCAGACTGGCCCTGTTTCCGCTATGTCGTCGAGCAGTGAAACAGAGATGTTCAAGGCAACTACTATTGACACAGAAACATTTTTTAATCAATTCACCCTAAACAAGGCGATAAAACAGAATTTAGAAGGAAACAGTAACCTAATTTTAAGCATGAAAAAATGGATAAACCTATATTCCTGTTCAAAAGAATGGGGAGGAGTATAAACGGAACAGATCTGTGTGAACCGGACGATTCTATGCATTCTAGTTTCATGTATATCATGAAGAAGACTGATGTGCTGTCGATATATTGTTAAACAATTTAAAACATCGTGTACTTTCTTTTTTCATTTCAGGTAATCGCGCTTACGGCCCAAAAAAAACGCGTGAACACCAGTTCTCGTTTGAAAACCGATGTTAAGTAGTGTCTGGTTCTGTCCACATTTAGATGGGGTACCACTTGGGAACAACAGATTCTGTAAGCGACCTACTATAATCCAAAATATGTTTCGATTTTAAATAATCGACCAAGCGATGATAAACACTAGACGACCAGGAATTGGCAACCCTAATATTTTAGTGGTATAAAAATACTGGCTGGTTACATTCAATGCCTCAAAAAACTAAACTAGTTACATTCCACCATCACCGATCGAACCCCGAACTACGGCCAGCGATGATGAACAAATATTCCCTCATGTAGGCCCCGTAACTTGAGCGGCTACTGAAACTTAATCGTAACCCAGACCTCAAGTGGAACTCCTGTATACGGTCCATCGCTAAATGTTCTAGAAAAATGGTCGGTGTCTTTTACAATTTCAGTCATTATCTGACTCCTCGTGTTATGCTCTATCATTACAAGAATTATATCAGGCCAAAAATGCAGTACTGTTGATATATATGGACAGGGGCTGCCCAGTCTTCACATTCCATTCTCAGTAGAGTACAAAAGCGTTCCCACAAGCTCTTTCACACAGACGAAATATCGCAAGTCTCTGACTGTCTTATTGCTATTTCCATGGAATGGGCTCACACGAAATGCATTCCTTAGTTCCACCTGTTCTCTCCTTCGGGCTGAATTCCACCATGGTGCGAATATAGTAGCAAACCACCGTCATTCTCTTAGCATTGGTGAAATGGAAGTTCCACTCGAGCAGTTCTTCCCACAAAGCACTGCTTTGTGTAACAGACTCCCAAGAGTATGCTTCCCCGATCACTACAATCATAACCTGATCAAGTCTAGGGTTAACCGTTATCTCACCCACATATCCGCTTAAACTGTGCTTCGTACTCTGTATGTCTCTACCTTGGTGGCTCTTGGGACTTGTACAGGATGAAGTTCAATAAAAAAAAAACAGAAAAACAAATCAATCAATTTGGAAATATCCAAAAATATTGGAAGTCTCATTCTTCTTCTTCTTCCTCTTCTATGCACCATGTCCATTCAGGACGTTGGTGATCATTACTCAGCTCACTTTCCTGTCCCTTGTAGCACTGAGTAAACTTATCATTATCTCTGTTTTACATAATCCGTTATCGAGTTATTACTCAAAACCTAGATTAAAGCAAATTAGAAAATATATCGATTCTGTTTACACAATACCTAATGTTAAGACATACTTAACATGTACAGCTTTTATATTTTCTTTATATTGTTAATACACACCTGAGGACCTGAGTAGTCGAAGAGGATATGGTAATAATAATTGCCGTATCTCGTTGCTTCCGACGAATACGATGAAGCTAGACGGCCATAATGGCTGTGAAACAGAACAGATTATGAAACTTTACATTCTCATTTTTTCGGCCTCGTCGTCCGTATTCTTGAAACTGCGTCAATCTGAACAGGATCGATTTACAATGAAAATTAAATTGTGTCTTCCTGGAAAGTTAATAATCCTATTTGCTTCCACAAAATTAGAAATATAAAGAAAAAATATACGAGGATAATATATTTTATAAGTAATGGCGTAATTAAGAAAAGAGACATTCTATTAAGTGGAAGACTCTTATTTACACGACTTGGAGTGCTTTTACCAATTAAGATTAATCAAAGCGTTTATTGGATGCTGTACAGAGACATACTTATGGAATAAACGGGAAGAAACACAATTCAGGGTAAAATCATTTTCAAATCTATGCAACCAAAATAGCTGGTGTAATTTCGTGAAATTGAAATAAATAAAATCATTTTAAACACAGCGGATAGCGTAAATGACTAGTGACATGATATTTGTGCAGTTAGCTTTACGCATATACAAATATGAGGAAATAAACATTAAAATAGGAACGTAAATATTTATTTGCACTATTTGCACCGTTCAAACTGTCGTCCTCATCATTATTGTCTTATTCACGACGTTTCGCTCGTTGTACGCTCTGGTCTTCTTCAGGTAATATACGTTGGAATTTCTAATCGAACCCTTTATTTCGTCCACCGGGATAGATTGTTCTAGTTCCACGTTCCATGCCTTTTCTGAATGCCTCGGTTTCAGTTATTTTCCTTTAGCAAAGTGCAATGACTAATATCACCATTACAACCAGAAATGGTTAAAATATATATGGGATACTTCGAAGAAACTAACATCACGAAAGCCAGCTTTATAGCTAAGATACGTAGATAAAACCGTCATATTCTGGCCCCACCAGGAAGAGACCCAGTTCAAAATGGAGAAACAAAACTGTTATACTAGATCATACCTATTCTATTGTAAATAGACTCTCCCCCAGATAATAAGTAGTAGTAGCAGTGGCCAGTGGAGCTCAGTGAGTTGTGTGAGTCAGTCGATGTCGGACATTAACGTATGAGCCCCACAACTAGATTGCTTCGTCATTAACTATTATTTCAAGTTCCTAACGTTTTGTACGTCGAACCTAATTTAGGACCGACTTAGTGAAATACAAGCCTCCACTATGAAAATTACTCTACAACAAAAACAACAACCATGCATTCCTAGATGTACTGATATTTCGAACAGAGCATCGGTTCAAGACACCCGTATACCGCATGCCGACATTTATCGTCAATACATCAACTTCAAGTCCTACCACCCATACAGTGTAAAGAAAGGGATCATCCGCATCTTAAAACATCGAGCAGACGTCCAAAGTAGCAACTCCGAGACGTATAGTGATTTTCTAAGCCCGGCTTAGATGTGGCACAAGGCCGAAAATATGGGACACCCAGTAAGAATCGAACTCACTATTCAGTCGTAATTGTTTTAGCGAGACAAGCTTGCTAACCATTACACCGCCTCGAGGTGCCCCAACTGCGAGACGTATAAACAATAAATGGTCAGTATACTCAGTACCCTACAAAGTAACGTAACCGAGTAGATGACAGCAGCTCCCACAAGATGGGATAGAAGGGCGCAAGGGGATAAAAACAATCAGAAAACAGCCTCGGTCTGTCTGCCTCATGTGAAGGCATTATCGGAAAAAGTACAAAATATCTGCTGCCCATATAACATCAGGACGACCTTCAAAAGGGGTTCACCACTTCGTAGACTCGTCTTCCGTGTAAAACCTCACAAAAAGGAAAACTTGACTAAGGACTGTGTATACGCCATCCCATGTAGCTGTGACAAGAAATATAAACGAAAGACACGCCGCCCCATTAAGATAAGACGGCAGGTATCCTAAAACCGTAACACGCGGGGAAATAGAAAAATCAGACAACGCTGACCACATATGAAGGAAAAATGAAGACTAGAGCCCTCTGTAGGATGAGGTCGAAATAATAGACTGTTGAGGGGTCCACCCCTTTTTATATAAATGAACTCACCCAGTATATACATATACTACTGCAAGAGTAAGACGAGAGTAAGACGAGAGCAAGACCATCGAGTCGAGTCCAGAGTAAAAGGTTTTAGGTAACCGGAAGAGTGAGGGTGAGGTAACAGCGTTGTAGGAGTCACAATGAGCGAGAACATAGACTCAGTAAGAAGTCATACAGCGATACTTCAATACCAAAGACTATATATATATATATATATATATATATATATATATATATATATATATATATTTGCTACTAACACGTATTCCTGGAACTACTAACCTGCTTTACCAGTTTGTATTATTACGTTAATACATTATTTTCATGTATTCATTCCTGGCGTTTGTTATTTATTGGTACCGGATTTCAACCCGGAATCCACAACAAAGACAAAGAGCATCACTGGAAAATACGAACACTTAAGCAATCAGCGCATATGCTAGGCCTCAAAATCTTCTAAGCCGGCCAAGCATAGACATGAATACAACATGAGAACCAGTAATAGAGACTGCTAGAGTAAAACGAGAAATTTTTATATGAGCTCTAGTAAAAAAAGATATTTACTAAAACATTAGATTCCCGAAAATTCAAATACTGGTATCCTCAATGACATATAGCTCAATGGTTGGTTGAATTAATCCAGTGACATGACCCAAGGAGTTGTGAGTTCAATCCTGGCCACAGCAAGGTGAACAGGGAAATAAGTGACACTGAGATATGCATGTAGAACTTGAATTATCTGCCTTGGTGGATGGAATAAAGTGTTCAGTTCTAAATTGAAATCTATACCACAATACCTCAAGAAGTACAACGACCGAAATGTTGTGAATATGAACGATGTAAACTATGTAAATATTTATAATAACTAATTAGAAATATATATATATATATATATATATATATATGTGTGTGTGTGTGTGTGTGTGTGTGTGTGTGTAAGCAAATATATGGATATAGGCCCGATAGTATGAAGAAAAATATACAGAAAAAACAAACAAAAATCTTAATATGCAATTATGCTGTATTAATGTTAATATAAAGTCAACGTCGGACGTTTCGGTCCTTTTTAGACCATCTTCAGCTTGTATGAAGATATAAGAACCTATTGATCTCTGAGTATTCCTATATCAACGGAAGAGATTTCTTGAACTGTTTATGTAAAATAGTTCAATCGACTTTTTTAATATTTTAATATTTGGAAATCATATTCGAATACGTTTTCACAACATCGCCCACGTGACGACTACGTGATCATATTTAAACGGAACGCTTATCTTATATAAAAATTTCAGTTATCTGTTTAGATTAGTTGTGCTCTTATGTCCATCGTCTTTTTGTGTTGAATTTTTATATGTTCTAATGTTAATTATGTTTAAATGAAAATGTCCTGAAGATGGTTTAAAATAGACCGAAACGTCCGACGTTGACGAAACTCGAAATAAACAGTCCAACACAAAAAACCTATCCAATACAATCAAACATGAACCCCAAAACCCAACTTCAAATCACAAAAAAAAGGGACAGAAAGCGCTTGGGAAATGAACAAATCTTGTACGCCTTTACTTCCACCAAATGGAAAAGTGTAAGAATGTTGGAAAATCAAAATAAAAAATTAATTAATTTTTACTTATCTATTATATTCAGTGAAAGAATATATACATCATAGGAAGAAATTCAAAATTACCCCATTTGAATAGCAATTTCACCCTACAAGAGCTTCCTTGCAGGATTTGTAAACACAAGGAAGCTATTGTAGAGTGAAATAGCTTTTCAAATGGGGTAATTTTGAATTTCTATCCTATGTAATTTAATTATATATGCACTGTTATAATAAATACAATAAATACATTTAGCTTTCTTTAACATTTTATATTATTAGGATTCACTTGGATTATATACGAAAGGATTATTACCAATATATATATTACCAATATATATATATATATATATATATATATATATATATATATATATATATATATGAGTTCCACCGCCTTACGAGGCTGGCATCCCGTTCTCACCTTTTCACTGTCGAAACTCCTAAATGTAGCCGTCTCTTCTACTCTAATAGCTTCATGTCTCGCACCTCTCGCCTGTAGAACTCCCTTCCCTATTCCTGTTTCCCTGTGAGCTATAATCTCCAGCTATTCAAGTGTAATGTCAATCGACATCTCCAGTTGCCTTGATCTATCCACTACCCTCATCCTTTCTTCTATCACTCCTATCTGATCTTGCTCTAAACTTTCTGTAACCCCTTGCGTCCTAGTGACTTCCCGCCTTGCTTGGGGTGAAATGCTTAAAATATATATATATATATAATAAATATATATATGTGTGTGTGTGTGTGTGTGTGAGAGAGAGAGAGAGAGAGAGAGAGAGAGAGAGTGTATCTGTGCGTGTATCTGTGCGTGTGTGTGTGTGAGAGAGAGATTTAATCAAAAAGTATCGAGACTGGTGTTATAAAAAGAATAAAAATAACCTATCAATTCGGCATTTATTCCGCTTCGAAGTAGTGCCCGGCTGATGCCACTCCGTTGATGCAGCGGTGTTTCTATTCATGGAAGTATTCCTGAAAAACATTCTTGGGAACAGCAAGCAGCTTCCTCGTCGTATTTTCTTGAATTTCCCTGGTGTTTTGAAATCTTGTCCTTTGAAGCAGGATTTGATTTTTGGAAGGAGGAAATAGAAAATGCGATATTTGTCAGTCATGAGGAAAGATGTTGTCAAAAACAGCCGCAAAAGCCATGCTCACTGATGGGACCTCTTTTGTCTGTCGAGACAACCTCATTCTGCACATTTTTGCTTTCAAGTACGATAAAAAACGGGATGTGACGAGAACGATATAACTCGGTGTGCATACGCGACACAGTCTAAGGGTCATTTGTGGTTCACTCTGAGAACTTTAGCTCCGTTACTATGGCAATAGTCCTCATGGTCCTGATACTTTGATCAGACCTCAGATATATATATATATATATATATATATATATATATATATATATATATATATATATATATATATATATATATATATATATATGAGATACGCTTGAGTATTGGAAAAAGGAAAGAACACGTTAGGTAAATAATCCTTGATGGTTCTTTAGGAGGGCAACTAATTTTGTTTTATTTTGGTTCTGCAAAACAGTGCAAATCATATTTGCAGAGTCGGCTGTGTGTGCCTATATATATATATATATATATATATATATATATATATATATATATATATATCTATGAGATACGCAAAGGATGTGTAGTGAAAAATCGAATGGATAATGCAAAGCTCTTACACACTTTGATTTTGAGGAACCGGAGTGGAGATTTCGATTCCATATATATATATATATATATATATATTAATTTCATTAAATTATAGACAAGGGCTAATTTCATGTGACGTCTGATAAATAACATTATCGTTGAACGAAGAAAGAAATTCACAATATTGATCCATATATTTTTAATTATTCTCCCTCGATTTATGGACAGTGATGATAGTCTAAATTGGATGATTTAAGCAACGCTAAACACGCGAATATAAGGATGGCATCTCAACGTCACATATGACCACACGAAAGTTTGTAGATGTATGAAGCCGTTAAATTATAGATATTTAAGAATCTTGAATTCCAAAATTTTGTTTAGGTTGGGTTTCTTTGATGTATAAGGATTTTAGTTTTTGTTTTGGTCGAGGTATGGTTGGTTCTGACACGTATTTTAAGCGATCACCACTATAAATCAAATAAAAATATTTGAGTTTTTATTCAAATGGTGTCAGTCGGCTTTGTGTGTGACCAACATAAATAAATTCGTTGGAGATACACTCTCCCAAAGGTCATATATTTATAAATATATATATATATATATATATATATATATATATATATATATATATATATATATATATATAAAACGTTTACATCTTGACAAGGAATCACTAAAAAACTTTCAGTTATTCAGTTAAAGTGAATATGTTAAAGTCTTTTTTTATTTAACTTTTCTTCAGGTTCGAACAAGAGCTTTCCATTTTCTGAACAAAGGATGTAAGATTAAAAAAGAGGGAACAGTGAACACACTCAAGCTTCAAAACTCAAGAATCATCTTGGATAATGGCTCAAAGACAGTTCTTCTCAATCCAGAAGACGTTTGTTTTGATGCCTAAATATACATACAAAAAAAAAAAGACTTGAATATATATATATATATATATATATATATATATATATATATATATATTCTCATGCACGTTTCATTAAATAATATAGACAAAACCCTTGTAAATGTACTTTCTGTTTGGTCTCTGATGTCAAATTTTTTCATGTTTATGACGTCAGATAAGTTTAATAACAAATTTTCGTTGAACGAAGAAATTATGAAATTCAATCAAAACCCCCAAAAGATGATCCATATTTTTTTTCAATAGGATGGAGCTAAGAGACCAGGGTTTTGGCTTAAAACATTTTCCGGAAGCCATTACCAAAAATATCAATATTCACAACATATTAAACAATACACGGACAAAACAGTGATGATTTATTCCAATCCTTCATGAGCTTTCACACTTTTAGTCTGAACATGTCATTGATTTACATAGATGATTCTAAGCAACGCTAAACACGCGAATATAAGAATTCCGATATCTTTAATCATTTCTAAGATACAACAGAAAATCAAATGGATAATTTTTGTTACACCGCATCTCATGACGTCACATATGATATATATATATATATATATATATATGATATATATATATATATATATATATATATATATGTATATATGCAAAATATATATATAAAATACCGTTACCATATATTATAGATATTTAAGAATATTTGTTGATATGCCATAATTGATTTTGTTTAATCTTTAATCTGTTTATATATATATATATATATGAGATGAGGATTATGTACATTATTTATTTACATTATTCGGACTATTGTTCTCATCTTTGGTCCTCAAGGACACATGGCACAGTGGATAAAGGCGTTGGTTAGATCCAGTGACAGGATCAAAAGAGTGTGAGTTCAATACCCGGTTAAGGCAGTGGAGAACTTTCAGAGGGAAATTAACAGGAGATAACTGATAACTGACATCCATCAAACATTGTACGTGGAACTAGAACAGTCTACCCCGGTGAGCGAAATAAAGGGTTCAGTTCCACATCCCAACCACCTGAAGAAGGCCGGAGCGTACAACGGCCGAAACTTTCTGATAAATATGGCGACAAAGATGAAGACAATAGTCCGAATAATGTAAGACAATTTCTCCGACAACATTACCCCTTATGTTTTCCACTTATCTCCCCAGACTGCATCTCCATTGACGTGTCGGAGGCAATTGATCGAGACACCAATAAATCTCCTCGTAACACCAAAGCTGAACTGAAGGCAAGGATTATGGCAGAATTTGCCACTTTAAACAAGGAGACCACCTAGATCCGTTGCAAGAGATTCTGGAGGCCATGGTTGTAGCCAATGACGATTTATTGAATAAATTTAATCTTTGGTATATCAAGATATTTTTTGTAATTTTGGTAAATATATCTGTTAAAATGAGATATCAGTGTTATTTTAATTCTTTCATGTAGACGGAAATTTATCCATCGCACCCTGTATAGATAGATAGATAAATAGAAAGATAAATAATAAATAGATAAATAGATTGATATAACGAAAAAGCCTATAAAGTAACGGAATATACTAAGTTATAGCAAATGAATCACATAAAAATAAATACATGAACAATTTATTGTCACTGAAAACTGTGAATCGAAGAATCTAAAACAAATATTTTAATGTGTGTGTACGTGTTTCTGTATTTATAGACAGGTATACTATACGAGGGTGCAGGATTACTCATCACCGCCAACTCAACAAGACTGATATCTTACAACCGTCAATAATAGCAGATATTCAAAAAACATCATTCGGTCGACATACAGGTATATTGTCTCAAGTTTTTGATTTTATAGGGAAAAAAACACATGCCTGATGATGGATGGAAGACTGTCCGTAAGTACTAGCATTTTAACATCAAATAAACTGAAAAACTACAGACAACAAGTTTTTCTTCAAGGATCAAAACTTGCACTATGGATGGACAGGATTTTAATGCATATATTATGTTTTCTAACGATGGATGTCGTCAATAATCGCATTGATACTTCTGATTAATTCTATGTGTGATTATTCTTTGTATATATATATATATATATATATATATATATATATGTGTGTGTGTGTGTGTGTGTGTGTGTGTGTGTGTGTGTGTGTGTGTGTGTATTATCATTCCCTGCAGAAGCAAAAACCACTTTGCAAAATGCCTGAGACGAATTTGATCTTGATCAATCATCCTAAATTGAAAGCATTGCCCAATCGTAAGTAAGACTTATTGTAGGCACGTTTTTCGAAAGGGCCCTGAAGTTACTTTCCCTGGCAATGTTGGCAAGATACTGATCTAATTTGTATTAGGTGACCCGAACATCATCAAAAATGTGCCACACAGACAGGCTCGTGCGCGCATACACAGACACAAACACACACAAACACAGACACACACACACATACGGCATTGCCTACGCGTTATGCAGAAAGGGCAAAAGGAATGTGCGTCAGTTGGTGAATTAAAACATCATATGACTGATGACCAAAATATTAAGGTAACAACTACTTTATGTAAAACAATTAATGTTACCAGATCTTAGAAAGAATTTCAAATGTTTGAAACGCAAAATCGCGTAGTCCCTATTCGAGCATAAACCAAGTGATGTCGTTATTCGTAATCGATTCACAGATAATGGCTTGCCGCTCATATACGTGTATATCTGTCTGATAGGGCAAAAAGCGACTTACATGAAACAGTTATCAAAATGGAATTGATAAACGCACGTAGAGTGCTGATAATTACAGCAAAGAAGAATGACGTAAAAGACAACCTAAGAATAACAAGCATAAGTTTAATAAATAATAATTTAAATAAGATAACCTCGCGTATTACTGTGCAAGATACAATAAGTAATTATATTCTAACCAATTTCAATTAATGGTGGATAAAGTATTAGCAATCGTTATATTATGGGGATGCAATTGTTGGATAACACCTGAGGTGTGCATGTAAAATATCTTGATGAGATTGCATCACTGTTTTAGGCAATTAGATTTATTTCATTCAGTCAACTGTTTATCTTAAGTAGTTTTCTAGCGGGATGGGACATTTCATCACCGCCGACTCAACACCATCGACTCAGCACACCCGACTCAACACCATCGACTCAACACACCCGACTCAACACCGGCCAAATCATCACCGTAACAACTCAACTCAAGCACAACTCGCCAGCAACCTACACAGCTGGCGTCGAATTTATAGCTTCAGACCGGTATTTGTTGTCCTATTTTGCACATCTCTTAGATCGGGTGATTTATTAGATACAACAGTCTATTTGGTGTTTAATTTTCAAACTCGGACAAATAACCGTGCTGAAGAAAATAGAAGACTACACTCATAGCTGGGAAAGGAGCAACCGAAAATATGTATATTCATTACGAGGCTGCAAAAGGTGTAATGAAACCGAAATTCATTTTTCAAGAATTTAATTGGAGTTCAGCCCTCTGAGGTCTCTGAAGGCAGATGAAAGAATTTTGCAGATTGTTTCTTTCTTTTTTTTTTCACAACGATATCCAAATAAATATTTGAGGGGAATTGCATATAATTGTAATATTTTTTTTTTAATTATAAGTCATGTAAAAAAAAAAATGAACCTTAACAAATTACTTTTATTTGTTTTTAAACAATAAACGGTAGTAAAGCTGGGCGAATAAGTTTTTTTTTTTTTTTTTTTTGGAAGTCAGTTCATTTGCATCTTTATAAAATCATGAAATCCAAAACTATGTAGATATCTATCGATCTTTTGCTTTTTGTCCGTTTTTTTTTGCGTGGGCTTCTTATCGATCGACTTATAGATTCATAACTTATTCTAAAGTTAGGACGATAGTTATTTTTTAATACTTTATTTGTGAAGTCTCGCTGTCAGGACTAGGTGAGGATGATATATACGCATGGAAATGTTTGAAAATGGGTAAAAATGCAAATTTCAAACAGCAAGCGAGTTTTGCCTCAATATCAGTAAACACTTCTTTTCAAACTGTATTTTAATTTGTATACGTCACGAGGCTAAGTTCAGATGAAAGACTAAACTTACAAACGTGTGCAAAGAGGAAGCAAGAAAGTTTGATTTTCACTCATAGGTTTTAAACTAACTTAGTTTTATATTTTTTTTTTTCTTTTTGTAACATTAGGATTATGTTTCAACTTTTATATTTTGGAGCAATAATTTTCCTTTCTTTTCGATTTTTTTTTTCTTTGATTCAAAACCGTTTTTCTTACACTAACAAAGTTTATCACCGGTTTCTTCTTAGGAAACCTCAAAAGATATTTTACCTCTTTTCTTCTTATTTTTTTACTTGATGTTTATTATGTTTGTCCAAATATGTCAGCCTCCTTTTCGTTGGTTGATTCGTCCTTGTATCCTCTGACAGCCCAAAGATTACTTTTATATTTTATATATTTTTTTACAGTCAAACAAACATTTCAGTACATCATCACTGACGCAAGATCTGTCATTCGTTTCTATTTGGACTAAATTTATGCCTAGACTTATACGTCTATGAGTTTATTTTGTATATTTTGATAAAAGAAAAGAAAAGAGTGCAACTTTCGTTTGTTTTTTTTTTAAAGAAATAAAATCTCTAAAGGGTTGAAGAAAAGAAAAAGTTCAGACACCCAAATATTTCCGAAGCGTAATTTATTTTCAAAACATTAGTTTGATTTCGACGTGGGTAAAGTATCCTTTATGCTTCATCACTTGATAAACGTAATAGATATCGTTTCCAGTGTCTGGCTTCAAGATTAAACAATGTTTACAGCCATATCTCGTTGAAATAACGGTTCCCGTACAATCAGGAAAGTTAAGCAATGTCAGTAACTTGATGGGTGACAGCTTGGGAATACCAGGTACTATAAGCTTGGAGATACGGGCGGTGTAATCGATAATTATTAAACGGCGCGAGGAGTTCTAACTTCAGTTGGGTTCGTTATATTCACTTACGCGCAAATAGTCTTGGGAAATGTAAAAGTCCACCTTTTCTCCCATCCATCTATGAGCTAATTAAACATTAGAATAAGTTATAATCAGTAAAACATTATCTAAAAAATTTCGTACAATCTAAAAAATATTTTCCGGCATTCCATAAACTGCAAAAGATTAACAAAACGTAGAAAATGAATGAATCAATAAAAAGAAAAGAATCATATACTTATTATAAAACCCAGGTTGTGTGTGTGTGTCTGTACGTTTATATATTGGATCGGAATTCCTACATTTTTCAACCGATTTCAACAAAACTTCATAGGACTACGTAAAATTACCTTGCGGTGGTTCTGACAGCGCCAGAAATTGGAAAAACACAATTGTTTTGGCACGAAATCAATTTGAAAACACGATTAAGAGGCATGGCTATCGAGAATGAAAGGGGGGCAACTCATATCGAGTTATACTTATTATAAAACCCAGGTTGTGTGTGTGTGTGTGTGTGTGTGTGTGTGTGTGTGTGTGTGTGTGCGTGTTTGTTCGTTTATATATGGGTTCAGATTTCCTACATTTTTCAACCGATTTCAACAAAACTTCACTTTTTTTTGGCAGGTAGTGTTTCTTATTGTCTTGCGCACTTTTTTCTTTATTTTTATATTCAGAATGCTTTAAAAATTCCATTTACAAGACAATCGTTTATAATAAAATTCTATTCAATCGGTAGACTCATAGCGATTGTAAACAATGTTTTTGTTTGAGTTTGGGTTTGACCAATTCGTAAAAAAAAACAAAAAAACAAAAAAAAACTAATTAAGACATGCGTGTCCGTCAACCTTAAACAATAATCTTTGTCAATTTTATTTTTCAGCCTTTATGATGGTCGATACTTGATCTATCTCTTACTGTTACATCCCCGGGCAACGCCGGGCACTACTGCTAGTATTTAATAAAATTTTCGTTTGTTGAACCAATTTTGAAAATCTGATCAAATGCAGACATTAGAATTTTTAAAAATCTCTTCTTACTCATGCTTGCCTTTTTCGGAATTACTTCGTAAATAATGCTTTTTTTTTTCTCTTTGGTTGGAACAATTAAAGCGCAAGAATAAAAGAATTACTGACACAAAGGTGAAAAATGTGAAGAGCAGATTATTATGAATTAATTCTACTTTTACTTTTAATACGTTCCTAACGTTTTCACCACAGTTTGGGTGTTCATTATTTGCCCAGAGCTGGGATGCTAGCAGGTACTATCATCCCGTGTCAGAATGCAACTGGAAACAACATCAATTTAGAGGGTAACACCACACAAGTATATGCAAAAGAAAACAAATAACAACTCGAAAAGTTCAAATGTGCTAAAAGTAGATAACATATGTGGGTGCTGAATACAGGACTGCATCTTTCTTCCAAACCGCTAATATGCATCATGACACTTTGTGTTTGTTAGGCGAGTCTTAACATCTTAGGTTGTTTTTTCTTTAAGAAACTGGTTCTTGGTGTATCTTCAGGCGATATTCGTAAAACTTGTTTTGGTGGTGTGAGTCTAAGTCGTTCTTCAAAAATAAATTGTTCTTGGTTAGAAGTTGAGGTCGTGATTGCGTGGATATCTTTCAGTCAGCTTCCTGCGAGGCGGGTCTCACTTTGCAAACTGCAACTCAGCTCCAACTCAACCCAATTCAACTGCGAACTGCGAACTCAACTGCTTTCTACTCTGCTTATATGGACGACGACCAAAACCGGGCTGGGCCTGTCGGGGTTTGAGGTTCCTTGATAATTCTAAATCCGCATTAAGGGTTTTTCTTTGTTCTCGCTCAGGAAGAATTATTAATTTCCATTTTTGGAAGTCTTTCGTCCTCTCAAATTCTTCCGTTCTCATATTGGTATCTCACCCATACACTCAGAGGGTGTCAACGGGTGTCCCCTCTCTCTCACAGTGGCATCTCACACCGATCCCTTCAGAGGGGCGTTAACAAGCCTCCCCTTCTTCACATGATTACCTTCGCCTACCGCTCACGCCACCATTCAGCCAATGGGCGCTCAGCGGCGTGGGTGTGCTCGGACTAGCCTCGGTTTAAAAAAATCTTGCTCAAAGAAAAAAAAAATTATCTTCCTTTTTTCTTTCTTTTCTTTCTTTCTTTCCTTCTGCCCGACAACAAACCAATACGACCCGTAGTGTGATCCCTTAATCTCAATTTTATCTGAATGTCACCTGGAATTCGTCACTCGGGACCTTCGCTAAACAAGAGGGTTGTCATCCGATATCCACATTCCAGCCAATTATTCGTTCTGATAAAATAATTTTGCTATTATGGCCAGCTCTTGACACAAAACAGGTGCCTTTTCCAAACGACATCTCCGTAGATAGCTAATGGTTTAATCTTTCCTTACTTGTATTCTGCGGGTGGTCCAGCGGACATTTTGTTTTTCGCGACACAATTAATTTTTATCTCTCAGTTTCTGTTTCGTAGGCCACGTGACCGACCTGAATTTTTTACCATTGCCATGGCAGACAGCTATCTTTTATTCGGTTCGTCGTCATAAATCAAACTAAATCCGGTGCCTTACTCTCTTCGCTAATGAAAATAAAATCTTTCCACTTTTCTTTGTTAAAAAAAAATAACATCGCTTAGTGTCCTTTTCGTGATGGCTTCTTATCACCTAAATTTAATTCTCACCTTTTCTTTTTTTTTCTTTCTTTCTCGCAACCCTAAATAGTGTCACACGTGTATGTTCTGCAGTTTGACAAACGTGTGCAAAGAGGAAGCAAGAATGTTTGATTTTCACTCGTAGGTTTTAAACTATCTTAGTTTTATAATTTTTTAATGGATCTTTCAAGGAATTTGACTCAATTTTGGGAATCAATTTTGCACATAATTATGAGTACCTAAGTAACTGTATTGGCACTAACAGAAAGCTTTTCACAGATTTTAAAAAAAAATTGATCTGGATCGTTCCTCCTGAAGTGCAAGCATTGCCCAATCGTGAGTAAGACATTTTACATGCATGTTCTTCGTAAGGGCCCTGAAATTACTTTCCTTGGCCATGTTGGCAAAATATTTATCTAATATGTATTAGGTAACCTCAACATCACCAAAAATATGACACACAGACAGGCCTGTGCGCGCACACACAAACACACATACGGCATTGCTCACGCTTTATGCAGAAGGTAAAACGGAATATGCGTCAGTTGGCGAATTAAAACATCATATGACTGATGAGCAAAATATTAAGGTAACAACTACTTCAAGTAAAACACGTAATGTTAACAGATCTTAGAGAGAGAATTTTAGACGATTGAAGGACTAAAAACACACAATTGCGATAACCCTATTCGAGAATAAACAATGCGATGTCATTATTTGTAATCGATTTGCAGCCATGTACAAGATAATAGCTGGCCGCTCATATACGTGTACATCTATCTGCAAGGGCAAAAAGCGACTTGCATGAAACAGTTGTCAAAATGGAATTAATAAACGCACGTAGAATGTTGATAATTACAGCAACGAAGAATGAAATAAAAGACAACTTAAGAATAACAAACATAAATTCCTCTCTCAGGTATAATTAGATAATAAGCCGATTTGGAATTATTTTCATCTAGGGCACTATATTGCTTGACACCGCAAATCCTATCTCTAAGCACATTGCCTTCTCTTGCTCTTGGATTACTATTGACTCCGGGACGATACATTTTATCACCGCCGACTCAACACCGCCTACTCACCACCTGCCAACTCATCTCCTTAACAAATCACCACCAGCCGATACAGGACGAGGACAACTCAACGCTGCCTTAGCTTCAGACCGGTGTTGGCTATTATAGTGTGAATATCTCTTAGATCGGCTTTGTGTCATAGAGATTTTCAAGGTTTGGCTGTCTTAGGACTTTATTAGTTATAACAGCCTATACCAATGACTGGTGCTATATTTTAATTTTTCATCACACTGAAAATGTAAATTCTTAGTCAAAGAAGAGAAAAATTTTCACACGAAGGCCAAAATTTATTTGTTTAAAAAAACAAAAAAAACAAAAAAAAACGGCGAATAACTTCCATAGTTTGTATGTCGTTCAGTTGTCTTCGCGCTGAGTAGGCTGATGGTGAGATATCCTGGAATTGCCACGAAAAAGAGTCTCAGTGACAAGTCGGTGGTTTTGAGTCGGCACCTTTGCGTTAGCGGTGATGAGTCGTTCTACACCCATTAACACTTATGCCCTAAATTTTCTTAGGTTAAACGTTATCTTTCCATGTAGACTCACTAACCCACTGTGAATATTTGTAGCATCTTGATGTGCAAAAGCCGATCTTCTTATGATGGCTCTTTGCTTTGGAAGTTTGTCAATGCCTATAATAAACTAGATGTTTTGTAGTTTAAAACTAGAGGAATGAAAAATAAATTCTGATTTATTCTCTTACAATAAAATTTAAAACGTTTTAATTTGGGAGCGACTTTAATCCCAAGCAAAGCAATAAATTTACTAAGACGAAGGAGTTACTGAGCGTGAAAGAGTATGAGAAAAAGATTATTAAGGAGAGAGAAAAGAATAAAAAAAGAACAGGAAGTAAGAAGACAAAAGATAACGACTATCATTGCTTTTGAAGATCAAAGTTGACTGGAAACCAAGAAGGTGAAAGAGAATACCACAAACGGAAAGTGCGAGAGAAGAAACGGTTAGTATAGAACTTAGTTTTATCTAGTCAGTTCAACTGTAAAATGATGAGACCTAACTGCCAATCTAGTACAGCGCTTAAATTCTTCGTATAAGTACTATAGTGTAAAGTCATATTTATTTCCAAAAAATACAAAGATGTGGCACAAGCCCAAAAAAGTGAAAAGGAGAAGGCTTGTCTTCGGGCTTTATTATCTTAAACTTAGGTAGCCATGATTACTGACGCAAATATACCACGGTATTCTTTACATCAAAACAACACTTCCTTATTTAGCATTTTCACCTACATCAATCCATAATATATGGCATCTCATTTACAGTCATTCTCTCAAGGACGAACCGTCGATTCCTTCTGTCCTTTCTACAAATACTTTCACAGCAACTGTTCCGAGGATTTACTTTCGCTGGTTCCCAAACTGACTGAATTTAAACGTGCTACAATGCTGACATCTCAGTCCCATCCTTTCACTATCTAAATGGTTAAATGTAGCTGTCTCCCTACCTCTTACTTACTTCTCTGATAGCGATAATCTCCAAACATTCAAATTCAATGTCAATCGACATCTTTGAACGCCTTGATCTATTCTACATCCTTCTCTTCATCGTTTCCTCTATCACGCCTCTTTTCTCTTGTAACCCCTTGCATGCTAGTGGTACTCCTGCCTTGCTTGGTGTGAAATAATTAAAAAACATTCTCTATGAAGTTCTAGTTCTCGTATGTACAATTTGTCTGGCAGAGGGAAGATATGTTACGGCGGTGGGGAAGGTACACTGAAGCCTATATGCTAGGTCAGGATAATTAACATTGCAGATTCCTCTTTTTATCAAGAACTAGCAGTAGAACCCGGCGTTGCCCGGGGATGTAACAGTAAGAGATAGATCAAGTATCGACCATCATAAAGACTGAAAAATAAAATTGACAAAGATTATTGTTTAAGGTTGACGGACACGCATGTCTTAATTATTTTTTTTTTTTTTTTACGAATTGGTCAAACCCAAATTCAAACAAAAACATTGTTTACAATCGTTATGAGTCTATAGATTGGTGAATAGAATTTTATTATAAACAATTGTCTTCTAAATGGAATTTTTAAAGCATTCTGAATGTAAATAAAGAAAAAATTGTGCAAGACAATAAGAAATACTACCTGCCGAAAAAAAAAGTGGATGTTTGTTTTATCGGCTGAAAAATGTAAGAAATTCGATCCCATATATAAACGAACACACACACACACACACACACACACACACACACACACAAACAACCTGGGTTTTTTAACCTAAGTCACTCCACGGAATCGCTAAAACATAGAGCATAGTCTGATGAAAAAGACGCCAAAGTTTATGAAAACAAAATTTTATCGTCAAAATGCTTATGTTTTTCGGAAGAGGATAGACTAAATATTTTTTTAAATATTTTTTTAAAATTTTTCCATCTTTTTAGAATATTCTAAATTTTGATTTAAAAAAACCTTGTTTCTCTTTGTCGCAACAAGGGGTAGTAAATAACATAGATAATTTTTAGCGCGTTTTTTGTGTATTTACACACATTAATTTGGAAAATCTTGCAAAAATAAAAATAATTGTCAGATGTTAATGAAACTTTCAGAAACTATTCACAGATGATCGAAATTATTATAAATATGTTTTTTTTTTTAAAGTCATGGCAGAAATATTTTTTTTATATTTATTATCACCCCCATAACTAATTTTATGAAAAACTCTAGAAATTCGAGACCATCGGTTTTAGTGATTACAATAAAAGCACAAGGTTTTGAAGAATGCAAATCATGTTTTTTTTTTATTATTTGGCCAACGTACCTGAAAATCAGCTGTGAACTGTAACATACAAAACTCAATAAAACAAATATATTAATTATTTAGTTTCAAATGCTTTTATTTGTTTTAATTTGTTTTTATGAATATGGACAATATTTTCTGAAAGCAAAAACATTTTTCAATGAAAATTGAATTTTTAATACAATTATTTCTTATTTCTTTAATTTTAAAAAGATTTAAAAAAAATTTTTAAACTGAATTTTTAAAAATATTTTAACATTAGTTAAAGCAACATCAACCTTTCAAAATGTCCGTGTGAGATTGTCATTGTCTAACGCTTTGAAAATTGTATAATTTGGACCAATCAGATTAGCCATGGTAATTAAGAAATGTAATTTTTGTGTTTATAGTCGGACAGTAATTATCAAGTACGGAAGAAACAGAATACAATTTAGTTGCATTATTTGAGTTCAGCATTGTTCTCCGCTGTTCAGCCCTTTACTTTTGCGAAACACGTATGGATAAGTTAATTTGAGTTTTCAATTTCAACTGAGAATGATACCTACAAGTAACAGTATCATCTTATGAAATTTAACTACTGCTAAACTTTAATTTATATGATCTTATTTTTATATTAATCTCAGTTATGACATTTTTCCATAAATGAAATATCAAAATTAATAATAAAATGAATGGAAATACAAATAACACAGTAAAATGTAATAAATGTACATACAATTATAGTATTTTATGTACACTTCTGATAAAATTTCATATGAAAGGTACCTAAATTAATTAGATACCTTTTTCTTATGAAATTTAATCTCACTATTAACAGTCTTATTTTTTAATTTCTTTATATTTTCCATAAAGCATCGTAAACGTAAAAAAATGAAAGCTAAGTACAAAAAAAAAAAAAAAAAAAAAAAAAAAAATTAGAGCGCTGAAAGTTTTCCTTAAAAAGTAACAAGGTAAATAATTTGTTCACTTAAAAAATTTCACTTCCTTCCATCCGTAGAAGAATTCTCCTCCCGTAAGTTATCTAAACGTCATGAATGTGCCTTTCGTCAATCGTCAAGCGACGCGAAAGGTTATGACCTGCTTTTGTTTTATTTTCAAATTACATTTTTCGGTGCAGAAGCTAAGTTAAGCTTGGTTCAAAATATTTTAAATAAAGAGTATAATTTCTGTTTTTATTAAAATCAGTTTGAAAAATGATAATTGATTTTAAAAGAATATCAAATAAGATTTTAATCTTTTTTATCAAATCGAAAAAAAATGATTGATTATCTGCCCTTTTTTTGACCAACAAAAAAACAATATTTTTAACGAAAATTTCAGACGTGCTAGGAACGATTAAAAAATGTAAAAAAAAATACCCCCAAAATACTTTGATCTTTCCTCTTTAATAATAATATGAACATTAGACGATAAAATTTTGTTTTCGTCAAGTTCGGCTTTTTTTTCATCATGCTATGCTCTTTTGTTTACATTTTCATGGGTGAGTTGTCCCCCTTTCATTCTCACGATGTGTCTTAATCGTGTTTTCCAATTGATTTTATTAAAAAACAACTGTATTTTTCCCATTTTCTGCCCCGTTAGAACCACCACAAGGTAATTTTATGTAGTCCTGTGAAGTTTTGT
>CAHIKZ030000209.1:1487500-1532500 GCA_903632075.3 Acanthosepion pharaonis | reverse complement strand
CCCGCAAAGACAAGAAAAGAGTTCTGACTCAATTGGTGGCAAGTAAAGAAATTTTATCACTGAACGTTCGAAGACTATCACTAATCTATCGTAATTTCTCTGGTGAATGTTCAGATGAAGTCCATTTTTTAATTCCACAAGTTTAAGCATTTACTGCTAGGGAAAAACCATGCTACATGCACGGAATCAAATCTCCCTCCTTTCCGATGTGTTCCAAAATGTAAGATAGAAATTCATTCACCTTTTTTGAAAGACTGTGGTGCGGATACTTACATGAGCACTACGATCTTAACCATATAAAATCAAGGACCATTCGTTAACAACTCTCCTTATTTTGATAATCTTCATATTATTACCCACGCCACATTCACTCATTAATACCTCATTCTTTGTGACCATTTTAACAGCAACCCTCGATCTTGAGTGACGATCGAGCTTTGTATTGGCCAACTTTATTTATTTTAGTTACTAATAAATTTTTATTTGTTTAATTGTTATGTCAGCAAACGAGGAAGCCCGGGGTGGCAGCTGTGTAGTAGGGTAGCCGATATCAAGCGTGTACAAAACACCTGAAAAATTTTATAAAAGAGAACAGAAAAGAAAGACATAAATCCGAAGATCCATAGGAATTATGAAAGATTCCCTGAAGAAAATATTTGAAGATTTTTTGATGAAGGAAGAAACAAAGACACTCATTTTGTTAATGGCCCTAAGAACCTGCTGATATTTTTTTAATGGACTGTGATTGGACAGTTCAAAGGTGAACCGCCCCCTTTGAAGGGGAAGGGAGAACTGTGACTGGACCTTAGCAGCAGTTGTAGGAGACAGGGCGTTCGGTTGTCTCTCCCTGTTGAAAAGGCAGGCAGCGTTTGTCCATGAGTAAAGGATGCATGGGTAACAAATTTGCTGAAGGCAAGTTTCAGCTTCCGAGAAAGTTTGAAAAAGAAGTCTTCTCGAAGAAGCCCCAGGAAAGAAAGAACTCCAAACTCCATAAGTGGAGTTTGGAGTTAAATCCATTTGAGAAGAAGAAGGAGGAGCAAACACGTGAGTTTTCAAAAAGTGTTTTATCGCGTGTTGAATTAATTTTTCACCTTCTACGGCCATTAAAGATAGCGTAATTTCCAGGCGGACGAGAGGAAAATAAAAAGTGAGTTTGGTCACCAGGAAGAGAGAACTTTGTCTACACAGCAGAGAAAAGAAAATAATTTTTGAACCTTGAAAGGACAGAAAATGTACTATAGAACAAAGACTCTCCCTTTTTTGTTATCATTGGCACAGCAGGTGGGCTTTTTTCTTTTGTTTGGTTTTGTCAATTGTAATTTTAACGTTTTGCTTTTCTGATATATGTTTTACATTGTGTTAGTCAGAGAATAGGTTATCCTATTCTCATTAAAAGGAACAAATTTTTGCAAGCACCCTTGTTTAGCTGATTAGAAATAAATACTTTTTCTATGTAACTGCATCTGATTTGCATTTTGTTTTGTTTTTTTTTTTCGTTATTAATTAGGGCAATAGTGAAAATACTACTGCAAGAGGTTTAATCTTCTGAAAGAAGATATAATTTCCGAAAAAATAATCATAATTATGAGAGGAAATATTCATTAAAAACTAACGAATGTGTAGTGAAATGCACTATAGATAAATAAATAATTTTCAAGAAGACAATGCATATTCTTTCTTCTTTTTATGTGCCATGTCGTTTCAGGGCGTACCCGATCATGGCTCTTCACCTCCCTTGTAGCTCTCAAAAAGTTCCTTCCCTCTGCTTCCTCTTCCAGACCACGTTCAGTCATCCACTTTCATAAGTCCGCCGGGTATATCACGCGCTGCTTTCCCTTGTCTCTCTTTCCCTCTATTCGACCTGTGGGTATCAGATTTTCCAGGCCTTCCTTCCTCATTACGCGTCTCAGAAAGTCTCCTCCTTGTTTGCATTCTCTCTAAGATCTCATCGTTACTCGCACGCTCGGTCCATGTTATCCTTATCATCCTTCTGTAGAACCACATCTCCGTCGCCTCTAGTCTCTTCTTCATCTTTGAGGAAATCGTCCAACGTTCGCTGCCGTAAAGAAGGACAGATGTCACGTAACAGCTCAGTATTCTTTTCTTTGTTATCAAAGAAATCCTCATGTTTCGCAATACTCTACCCAGCTTTTAGAATGCGTCCTTGGCCATCCCAATACGTCTACGGATCTGAGTGTCGAACTTACCATCCTCTGTCAAGAGGCCTTTCTTCCTCATTATGTGTCCCAAAAACTTCAGCTGCCTCTTCCTGATATTAAGTATAAGCCTCCTCCTTGTTTGCATCCTCTCTAAGACCTCATCGTTAACCACACGCTCGGTCCATGTTATCCTTAGCATCCTTCTGTAGAACCACATCTCTGTCGCCTCTAGTCTCTTCTTCATCTTTGAGGAAATCGTCCAACGTTCGCTGCCGTAAAGAAGGACAGATGTCACGTAACAGCTCAGTATTCTTTTCTTTGTTATCAAAGAAATCCTCCTGTATCGCAGTACTCTGCCCAGCTTTTGGAATGTGTCCGTGGCCATCCTAATATGTCTACGGATCGCACTTACCGTCCTCTGTCAAGAATATTCCTAGATATATCGAATTTAGAATACAATAGCGGAAAGGGAAAATTGTTTTAGTTCATATTTTATGAAGTCAAATTATAGGCAAGAAAAAGTTATACTGTTAGAGAGGTAGGAAATGATTCTGTGCTGCCTCTATAACTGGAGATAGAAATCACAAATAAGAAACTGTAAGTGAAAGATTACATTAATGAAAGAAAATACAACTTAGCCGTCTGTAAAGTTAACCGTTGCCCCTTTTATAAGGTTATAGAAGGTTATGGGACCTAGTTCGATATTATAAATAACAAATAATTAGTGTAGCTATAGATAAACAGAAAACCCATTAGCGTCTGAAGAGTGCAGGGCTTAAACCATAGACAAAGGCAATTATAATGTTTGCTCAGGATCAATAAGTTTCAACCAGGAATTACCTTTCAAACAAATAGTTTGCGAATTTTTTCGACTTATAAACCTAATGCCTCAGTAACGATTTTACCAGAGCTCATATTACAATTGTTTGTTATTGTCGTTTTTCTCTAGGTCTTTGTTTTATTGTTCCCCATATACATGTCTATGTTTGGCCATGCTTAAAAAAATTTCTGACCTGGCATATTCGTTGACTCCTTAAGTTTTTATATTTTCCAGTGATGTTTTCTGTCTATTATTTCGATTTCATCTCACAACCGGCATTTATCCCCCTTTTTTTCTCTATATGTTCAGCAATGGATAAAAACGTTGGTCGCTTAATCCCAAAAAAGACTTGACCCAAAGACTTGTGTGTTCAATCCCTGACTACAGCAGGGGTGGACAAACATTTGTAGAGATGAGTTACTAAAGGGAAATAACAGATATTGAGATATCACAAAATTATGATTCCAGTTATCTTCCCTAGCCTGGCTCGCTAATAAAGGAAGTCACAAAATGGATCATGGAGGTGGGGTAAAAAGCATTATGGCGAATAAAGCAAGCAGCAAGCTGGCTAGATGCTAAACTGTGTGTTACGTGTCTTCGTACAAATACTACATGGTGACAGCGGCAATGGATATAGTCACATGGTCTATAAGGAACGTTACTAAACTATGAAAAAATAAATAATTCAAGTTGAACAGGCTTCAGATCTTTCTGGTAAGAATAAAGAGAAATACGACAAGCAGCAGCAGCAGCAGCACTAAATGGAGACTTAACAGACGCCGCCATTTTTATTTTAATTTTAATTTTAATTTTTTCAAATAATTAGTACGGCAAAAAAAGGAGCTTCAGTGAAACAAAATCACGGTTATACGAATAAGTACTTTACACTATTATTTATTGTTTTCGTCCTTCACGGCAGTGTTAGTCGCAATGGCTGCAAACACGTACGAACCAGTAATGTGCTTGACGTCCACAAACCTGGTGGATTCGTTCAGATTTTTTAAGCAGCTCTGCAACATCTACTTCTGTGTAAGAAACGTACCAACAGGTTGACCATACTTTTTTTTGCTCTGCGCAGAAGTTCTGATGAGGTTCAATTCATGGATTTTCGATAACGAAGCCGACAAAAATAACCCAGTATTTATTTGGCAGAAATTCGATGTGAAATTAGAACCTCAAGTAAACTTCTGTATCTCACGATTTTAGCTGCGGCAATATACGCAAAGGGAAACGGAAATCATTGATGATTCCATAGCTAGGTTCAGGTTACATGCAAAAGAAAATGCAATTTCCAGGATGTCTGAGAAATATAAGAACGGTTATTAGAGCAGACTATTACCAGAACGAAGCACCCAGAGTTGCAGAAACAGCTTTCAGCGAAAGGCGAAGAAGGGCTTACACTTCAAGAAGCCCTGAATATCTGTAGAATCTATGAGGCTTCTCTGAATGATATGAAGCAAATGGCCGAAATCCAAGAAGGAAAGAACCAGAAATCGATATAGTTTGATGCAACCTCTGCATGGGATTCGGCAGCACCTACTGCCACCAAAAAGGTAAATGTTCAGTTCTGCATGTGGACGGAAAAAATCATTGCGCAAAAGTATGACAAAAAAAAATATAGAAAGACACACACAAACAAACATAACGAAAAAGGGCCAAAAATTTAAACCAGTGCCTGTTCAGATCACCAACAAAGGCACCAGGATAGAAGACGCAGTAACTTTGCCTGCTCAATAAATGGGGGTGCAGAATTAATTTCAACTCGGAACTAATTTCAACTCGGAACTAAGGGTTAGGCTTAGGAGTTTTAAATCGAGTTGAAATTAATTTTTAGTTGAATTTAGACCCGAGTTGAAATTAATTCCGATGTGAAATTAATTCCGAGTTGAAATTAATTCTGAGCTGAAATTAGTTCCGAGTTGAAATTAGTTCCAAGTTGAAATTAGTTCTGTCAATCAATAAATGCCTGTTAGGCTGACGGTGACGAGTTATATTAACGTTTCGATGGTTCAACCTCTAACTTTTTGCAAAAAGAGCTGATAGGAAGATCCCAAACGTTGAACTTTGCATCCAGTCGATAGCTACTAGATTTTCAGTAACTTTCATGACGTATATCTTAAGTTTTTTTGTTTTTCCGTGAAATTTAACATTCACGATTATTTCTCCTTCGAATTTTATTCGCTTGCCTGTAACCGACTTTGCAATTTTTTGTGTGTGAAACATGGTTGGTCTTTTAAGTTTTCTCCATGTCTGTAGGTTGATTATTGTGAGGTCGGAACCCGAATCCAATTGCAATTTTATCTTTTTATTTAAAATTTCAAGTTCTACATATTTCCTTATGTTGGTGTTGTCTTCGTTATGCATCCTAGTAGCTCTTATTCTACAAGTATCTTTTCTCTTCCTACATTGGGATGCCTTGTGGCCCTTTTTTCACACTCAAGACAGTTTTTATATCTAAAACGGCAATACTTGTTCCAATGTAGTCCTCCCCATCGATAACATGCTGATGGGGGGGGGAAGCTTATATTTGCTTCGATTTTCGTCATATTTTGCCCTGTATGTTGTACTTTTTCACTTATTATAGATTTTTTTTTCTTTCCGGGGAGGGTGAGGATCGTTTTTCATTATTATAGGATTTTTGTTTTCTTTCTGGGGAGGATGAAAAACGTAGACTTTTGTTAACTTACGTATATGAAATACAGCTGACTCCTCAATGTCCTTCGCGTCTTTATTCATACTTAGGCATCTCTGACAATCTTCCGATAATTGTTGTAGTGTTAGCCCAGGTTCATTTTGTAATTTTGAGAGCATTCTTTTGCGTATTTCACTATCTTTTGTTGAAATTAATCCTTGAACAAAGATGAGACACTTGAAATTGTCCGGTGTTAATTCCGCTAATGTGAATTCGTCACAATGTTTATTTACGATTGCAGCAAACGGAATAATCCTCATTATTGCCCTTTACAAGGTTAAGGCATTTCCACCACCCGTGGAAGAGTGATGTTTTGGGGCTGAAGAGTTCTTTAAGACATGTCACTGCTTCGTCAAATGTTAATTCGTTCGTCTTTTTTGGCAAGATATAATCCAGGAACTTTGTATATTCTTCAGTTCCTAATTTTCTAAGCAATCGACGTAGTTTTTTGCTTCTGTCCAGCTTTGACAGCCGATGTAAAAGATGACTTCATGTCTTCTGAAGTAATCTCCGAAATTTTTATCCTCATCTAGAGAATATTTGAAAATCTCTATAGTATTCCACACTGCGTCTTGCGAAAAAGTTGCCTCTTTTTCAATATCTAATTGCTTGTTACCCGCTACTTTCAATATTAGTTCCTGGAGCTCTATTTGTCTTTCTTGATTTTCCTTCTGCGTTTGTAATAATTGCTTTTGCCATTTTTCTTGTCGCTGTAACTGTTGATCATTTTGGTATTTTTGCATTTGTAATTGTTGCTCATTTTGGTGTTTTATCAGTTCTACCAAAATATTTTTAAAATCTTTCATGATAACTCAATTTTACGTATTTTTACTCTTCGTAACTCTTTGTCGTCAATTTGTGGTGGACGAGGGGAGGATTTTTCTATTTCTTCTTCTCGTGTGAGTTCGAATCGCTCGTCGCCAATTTGGTGTGGACGACGAGGGAATTTTTTTTTGTTGTTTGTTCTTCCTGTGTGAGTTCGAATCGTTGTCGCCAATTTGTTGTGGATTCCGGGATGAAATCCGGTCTCAAATGAATAACAAACGCAGGAATGAAATATAGCAAATAAATGTATTGACGTAAGAACACAATTGGTAATTGGGTTAGTAGATCCAGAAATGTGGTTAGTAGCAATAATAATAATAATAATAATAATAATAATAATATATACAGGCTGAGAAATTCAGTATCGAAGTATGACTTCTTTCTGAGCCTACGTGCTCGCAACTGTGACTCCAACAAAGCGGTTACCTCACACTCTCAGTCTCTCACTGTATCACTTTCTGACTCTCTGTCTTACTCTCCACTCTGGGTATTCACCAGCAGCAGTACAAGTGCACACTGGATGAGTCCACTGGTATGAAAAAGGAGTGGACCCCTTAACAAAAAGGGAAGTGGAAAACCCCGAAATTATATGTGGTGACCCCAGAGGGATATGCCATATTTAGACTAGCCTCACTCAAAGACCTGAAGCTGATACCGCTGCACCGCATCATTCAAAAACTCCAGCTTAGATCAAATGTAAATAATTACAATGCCTCATCTGAGAGAATATAAACATAAATTAATTTCCTCTCACTCGGTCTGAACAACTCCTACCTTGGATTGAGCAATAAAATAATAAATTGGAGATAAGGAAAAACAAATGAGATTGCATTGAACTTTACCGAAAGAGTGAACAGAATTATTTTAAAAGCTATTTGAAATAAGATTATAGAAATAGAAATATTTTTCTCACTGTTGTTAAATTCTAAAACGGAAACACATATGACTTATAGTTTGAATGAAATTGAAAAGAATACCTCTGTTGCCAGAGCTAGTTTTCTTTTGTCTACCAACAACCCTGTAGGTCACATGAAAAGAGCTTAAAATGCAATAGGCGGCCTTTTGCAGTCACTTTTATGTCGCTTGTGTTTGAAATGTATATATTTTCAAGAAAGTGTACTATTTCAAAAGGACAATTCAAATATGAAATTTGATTATTTGCTGTCAGCGAAAAGACAATTACCGAAATATTAATAATAGTGACAACAATAGAATCAAGATAAAAAAAAATCTCTATTCAAAGCAAGGCGATAATGCCACTAAGACGCAAACGACTACCTGGCGTGAAAGAGAATGAGAATACTTTAGAAGGAACAAGAAAACAACGGTAAACAGGAAACAAGCGATAAACTTCTACGCCTGTTCAAAAGACCGTGGTTGGGGAGTTTGAACGAAACGATAGGCGATCCTATCTACTTCTACTGAGAAAGAAAATAGAAAATACAATTTCGTAGTTTAAGTGGAGACGTTGGAAATACAGAGTTGAAGTACGATTTAGAAAGAACCGGTAACCGAATCCTAAACAGTAAACCAGGGACAAACCTCTACTCCTTTTCAAATTGGATTACTTGGTAATTTAGGATGGAATCAAGTTTAACTAGATTTATGCATTTAAGGTGTTTTGCAAAAAAAGATGGTGGAAATTTAATGCGACTTGTTGTCACTCGGTGCTCATTGATATCAACAGTTCTTAAGAAGTAAATGTATGAAATAATTAAAAAAAAAAACAAGAAAAAGAAGACGAGGATAATGCCATTGACAATTATAAAGGAAAACGTTTTAGCAGCATTTTGTCTCGCGATATATTTCGTAATTGTGACACGTAATTTAAAATCATTTCTCTGGAATGAAGCTTTTAGCAGAATGAATTTCTTCAAATAAGTTACGAAACAAATATCTGGCTGATAAGGAAAGAGAGAAATCTGCAATTTTGCTTCCAATTCGTTTGTGTTATAACAAATTGCAAAGCAATCATCAGGTTTCAGAGAGTCTTGTTTATATAAAAAAAAATACTATCGGCTGTATATTTTGAATTATATGTGAATGCAACGGACATGTTTTTTTTTTGTTTTTTTTGCGAATTTCATTTTAACCTGAACAATTTCCTGAGTCGCATAACGCAATTTCAATTTAGTCCGAAATAAGCTAGTGAAGTAATAAATAAATGAACAAACTTAGCGTTAAAATGCGAATGCAGTTCATAAAATCATTTGAATCATTTGGCTTGCTTTATTTAAAAAGAAATACCCATAAATATCTTTTATGGTCACCCTTTACAAGGCTCGTGATCCACTCGAGGTACAGGGTTACGTTTTGAGGCCATTTGTGTGTATACCTGTTATCCCTAGCCTTGAACAGGTTAAGATTGTAGTGATCGGGGAAACATCCTCTTGGGAGTCGGTCCCACAGAGCAGTGGTTCGCGGGAAGAGGCTGTTGGAGTGGAACTTCTCATCGATGGAATAAGGAGGAAAATGTCGGTGGTTTGCTACTATGTAAGTGGAACAGCGTGTCATTGAAATGTAGTTTGTCCATAGCGTATAATAATCGTCACCCACAAAGACTCGGAGGCGCTTTTGGACTCTATGAAATGCTGGAGATATATATGACAACATTAATCCATTTTTCTCCTGATAATGTCGTATTTGGTTGGAACAGATATCCGTGTTTTTTTTTTTGTTTTTTGTTTTTTAATCAGTGGCATTTGAATTGCTGATTTCCTTTCACACTTGGTTAACATTTATGGTAGACACAGGGTGCCCATAAGGTCATTACAAAAAACTGAGACGAGGTGGTAACTAAATTAGTCTAATGGATATCTGCTCTGATTGAGGAATTGGAGAACCGAATTCGATTTGAATTTGTTACATTTGCTTACATGCTAATACCATAAAAAGGTATGAATTCATGTCTTCTCTCCACAGCTATGGATAATTATTAGTACACTCAGTGTTTTATAGCCTTGGCTGGCAACCGATCTAGGAGAAGGATAACTCTGAATAAAAAACAGTATGTATCGCCGGTAAAGCACATACTATTTAGCAAAGGACAGGATCGTTCGCACTATCTCGATGTTCACGACTAAAGTCGATTCCTTTTCTTTTTTATTATTGTTGTTTAAACGATATTAATAGTTTTATTAATGTTGTGTTTTTTTATATTTCAGACAGCATTTAAATTTGTTCTATTTTATGTTTCAGACCCCAATGACCTTGTGAACACCCTGTATACTGTGACATTTCAAAACTTTATTACAATATTCGCGAGGAAACTGTGGAGAGCCATCATCACTCACGTCCTTAATGGTCACGGCACGTAGAAGAAGAATGAAATATCGTGAGGGGATTGTGAGTTGTCGGTTAAAAGTGAAAATGAAGGCAAATGTCATGTAATTATAATTTTATAATAATTTTATAATTTCGATCACTTTGATTTCCAGAAATTATATGAAAAAAAAAATAACAGGAAAAGTAGACATGATCGGTTTATGGGGGAAAATGCATGGCTAAGAGAACTTATCGTATTTGGTTTGCTAGGTTCGTAAGTGGAAAATTTGATCTGGAAGGCCGAAAATGTTGCGGCTGGCCTGCAGCCATTTATGAAGGTATGGCAGTCCTAATGATATTAGGTTGCTTGACGATTTAACTCAAAAAATAATTTTATGAACTGCATTTCCATCTGCGATTATCTACTTCAGTCAATGCGTGATACACACTTAGGCGGATTTTTTCCTCCATTTCTTTCTGTGGTAGACCAGTTGCCATCCAAGGCTATAGAACTATTTATCCATAACTGGAAGAGGATTCATAGGGTATTAGCACGTAAATGAATATAATGGATTCAACTGGAATTCGAACTCTACTGTCCGATTCCTCCTTCCGAGCCGCTATCCATTACTCCACGCTACCTCCTCTACTTACACGCAACAAAACCGACCCATTTTTGGGAAGTTCGATGACAATGGAGAAAGGATTGATTACAACAACGTTTTGGTGTATAGATACTGGCTAGGAATGAGAAATGGGAAAGCCGAGTTAGAATTCTTGTCAAGTTCGTTATATTCAATTTAGTAATACCCTTTCCTAAGTGTATTCCTAAATTCTAAAGATTACTGGGTAATTAGAAGTGTATTCCTAAATTTTCAAGATTTCGGGATATTTAGAAATTAGAGAAAAAAAGGCATTCATATTATATTCCTCAAGTAATTTTTACAGATATATCCCCCGCAGAAAATAATTAAATAAACTTCCGATTTACACATAAATAAACATATCACTTCTACTTTCAGCTATGGTCTGACTAGCAGAATAGATTGGTTCCTACAGGACTGGTTGGCAAACCAATCTACCGCGGAAGGAAATGGTATCCTACTGAGGGAAAATCTTCTGCCTAGTCAGTCATGAATCGAAAGAATCATAGTTCAACAGTGTATCGTGTATGGCTCTTAACAGATTTGCATCCGAATGTGCTTTTGTGCATACAGTGAGATTAGAAGTTCACTTTGTATTACGGAGACATCACGCAAAATCACTTTGAATTCAGTATTATTTCCCAAACTGTTTAATGGGAAGGTCGTCGTCTTCTTTCAGAACGAGGTCTAGCCTTACATAGTAATGTAGACTTCATTTAAAATTGGTATAGCTTGGCTGTGACGTCCTGCCACATCCTTAAGATCACCTCGTATTTACATCCTTATATAATTCTCTTAACACTACATTATTAACCTCGATATTCCGAAAATGGATGTTCCGCTGGTGTCTGTCTCGCACGACAACTGCGATAAACTGAGTGCTATAGATCCTCACTGAGTCAGGAAAATAGTGTGCAGGAGCAAAAGAACCAAGTTACCAACTAGGACTAACGAGTACTTTAAAAATTTGCAGGTTGGTACCAAAACATTCCACATGACAAACGAAGGGTTAAAGAAAGAATTTCAATTATCTGGAAGACTGCAGAACCACGTAGACTAGTTCATCGCCTATAACGATGACAAGTTCTGGAAGAATTGCGTCATGACGCTGCCTCAAAAGTGACGAACGCTAGCGGGACAAAGTAGTGGAATAAGTCTCTGTACAAATATCTAAATATTGTCTGTAAAATTCAACTTAAAAATTCTAAGAAAATTTGTTCCAATCAACCATACACGCGCTCTCTTTTTCTCTCACACACACGCGCGTGCACACACACACAAATATATATATATATATATATATATATATATATATATATATATATATATATATATATATACTATCTATATTTCTCATGTTGTCTGTCTGTGTGTCTGTCGTGGGCGTTGTTACCTGGCCCAGGCCGCATTTCTCACCCGATTTCCATGCGGTTTTCACCACAAGTTTGCAAATCGCTGCCTTAAGGACATGACGGAGTCCAATTTTTCAGTTCGGAGTCAGGTTCCGAAAAAATCGATAATCGAAAAAATCGATAATCGAAAAAATCGATAATCGAAAAAATCGATAATCGAAAAAATCTGCTTACAGAAGGAATTATTGCATTTCAACCAAATTTGACACCCTCTTAGAGTCTACCTTTAGAAGTGTTGTCGAGAAGTTTCATGACCACGGACCCCTAAACAGCGCGGAAAATCGATAAAACCCAAAAGCCGATACGCCCAGATTGCACCTGAACCGCATGTCGGTTTTTAGCGAATACCGAGCGGATTTATGAAGAGACCATTGGGAGTCACCATGTGAAGTTTCAACTCTGAGCATCCCCCCGCCAAACAGAGTGCAAATGGACAATCGGTCAACCCTTAAAAAATTTTTTCCGGTTGGGTATTTCCTAAATGCAGATTAATTTAAGGTCACGCTATGCGCCGGTAGAAACAGGTCAGTGCGTGCAGTGCTGTATGAGTCGTACGATTTTTGAATCAAGCACGGGCAACGCCGGGCCATGTTTAGTATATATATATATATATATATATATATATATATATATATATATATATATATATATATATATATATATATTTCCACTAGGATAGTATACCAGGCAAACATTACCCCTAAAGAAAATACAAAAAACAATAATATTTGCATCGGCATTTCTGCAGAATTTAAAAAGAGAATCAATACACAGGCATTCATTCACCGATCCAAAATTAAAACACCAAAAAAATATTTTCGAAAAAAATTTTGGGAATTGAAGGAAAAGAGTCTGAATTCTCAAATAAATTGGAAAATTCTAGCTTTTGCGAACACCCGCCAGCCCCCTATCTTTTTAGTGATAGGTGCAAGCTATGTTTAGAAGAAAAAAAATATAGGATAATAAAATATAAAGATCAATGCAAATTATTAAATCAACGGAGAGAACTAATCTCGAATTGCAGACACAGTAAAAAAATCCAAATTTCATAAGAATACATGTGCATATATGTGGGGGTGTATGTGTACGTTTAGTGGCATATATGTATGCACATGTAAATGCACATATATGTCTGAATGAAGATAAGTGCGCATATAAGTGTGGTGAACAGCATGGTTTATTCCACAAAGTGCTCGGGTATTACCCACAATCTATAAATCTATAACTCAACTAATTTACATTAATCTTAACGGGTTTAATTTTAAATCCCCCATCACTTAATAATTATATTGAACACCTGTAGTACAAAAACTGTTTACTGTGATTCCCAGAAAAACGCATTCTGGGCCCTTATAAGAAACGCCCCATAGTAGGAATTGATATTAAACTACAAACAACAAAGGTTCTGGCCATACATAAACTTCAACCCCAGACTGCTTCACCCGGGAACTTATGCCCCCACCAATCGCTAACACAAACCCATTCTCATTAACAAGGCGTCTACCAGAGATGTACTGACATGTAATGAAATTTAAAACAATGCTCCGAGACACAAAAACATAGAATGGCTTGAAATAGACTATCTCTATGTGAAGGTAATTTCTTTTTGGTGTGTTAAAATAAAAACATTGAGCTCTTTATGGATCAGTTTCAATAATTAATATTACTAAGATCCACCCGGATTAGATACCAACGGATCGATTACCTGTACACAATATATATATATATATATATATATATATATATATATATATATATATATATACTGATGCCAATCCTAGCTAGGCAACCGGACGTCTAGCCACACTGAAGAGCTGACATACAGCGAAACAGTCTGTCTATATATATATATATATATATATATATATATATATATATATATATATATATATATATATATTACACTGGGTTTAACGGCAAAATTCTCCAAATCGTGCAACACCATAATTATTATTTTAGGCTCCTGAAAAATATATTTTCGTTTGAGCTCTCTGGGGGAGGTAGTGTGGGTTTTTAAACAGTGACTATTACGGCGAAGCGAATCGAGTCCTTTGAGTTACTGTGTGTTTATCTAAAAATAAATACGCTAAAATTCACATTCATCACTGCTGTGCACTGACGGCTTAGTGATAGAATCACCGACTGACGCCAATTCAGCCGGGTTTAGATCATAGCTAGAGGTAACTGGACGTCTAGCCACACTGAAGAAACAGTCTGTCTGTGGACAGATATATATATATATATATATATATATATATATATATATATATATATATATATATATATTTCTGAGATGAGGTATTATGTACATTATTTACATTATTCGGACTATTGTCCTCATCTTTGTCGCTATAAATGTAAATATATATATATATATATACATATATATATATATATATATATATATATATATATATATATATATATATATATATATATATATATATATATATAGGTTTAACGGCAAAATTGTCCAAATCGTGCAACAGCATAATTATTCATTGATTGCTACGCAACGATAACGGTCGCAACATATTACATTGCATCTACACATATGGTTCTGTTATTAATATTGCGGTCACTCTCGTGGTACGACGTCATAGAACCGCACGTCGTGAATTTACGACCTGCGATAGCAATCTTCTATGTCAACATAACAGGATATCATCTTTGTTTAAATGTTCGCATAACTACTCTGAAGATGACTCATATCAGCTGAAAGCTTAGATCAAGGAATAGTTTAAAAACATATTCAAATTTTTGCACAATTTCTGTCTTTATTTTACCCGAAATTAAAACAAATATACGCTGTTTAGAACGGCTCTTAATCAAACTTAATAAACATTCATTGTCTATTATATATAACAATATATGTATGAATCATGATCTGCTACCATATATATATATATATATATATATATATATATATATATATATATATATATATATATGCATGTATTTATGACAATTATTTTAAAACATTTTTTATGTTTATACGTTTTTTATATGTATGTGTGTACGTATGTATATTTGTCTATGTGAGAGAGTGTCTGTGTTCTTGCGTGCGTGTGTAATTAGAATAAGTCACAAGGGCACATATTTTCTAATTAGTGTGATGATGATGGTAGTCACGAAGGGAAACGTTTTATAAATTAGTCCATAAATTTCGATAAATCCCTACGAGTGCAATATTTTACGTCAAGATGTCGACGTTAAAGCCCAAGTATTTGCAGCCCTGTCCCCAGTGTCTCTTGGTATGAACCTCAAAATTTTAAGAGCCATTGTTGCCAAACAACTGAGGATTAATTTGATTCTCTTTCGACGTATTGTTCATCGTTTTCCCAGAAATCACGTGAGGCTAATTTCCTTTCGCGGCATCTCCCACAAGGAGTTTTGGCAGTTCAATGTCTAACAGCTCTGTTCTTTTGCAGATGTATGTATGAAAGACAATCATGTTAAAAACTGCAGCTCAGTTGAGCGAGGTTCGAAACCGGTTAGCTAGCTCGTTCTTCTTTATTTTTTTTTAATTTTAATTATAATCATGTGTGGTAGTATTAAAAATACAAATAAAATTTGTCTATTGATGGCGGTATAAGCCCTCAAGCAATATTTGTCAAATTTAAAATTCTCCATTTTCACCCAAATCCAACCATATTTCACTAAACTTTCACTCATATCCATCCATATTTCACTAAATTTTTAACAAAATCCATCCATATTTCACTAAATTTCACCCAAATCAATCCATATTTCATTAAATTTTCACCCAAATCCATCTACATTTGACTAAATTTTCAACTAAATCCATCCATATTTCACTAAATTTTCACCCAAATTCATGCATATTTCACTAAATTTTCACCCAAATTCATGCATATTTCACTAGATTTTCATCCAGATCCATCCACATTTAATAAATTTTCGACCAAATCCATCCATATTTCACTAAATTTTTACGCAAATCCATCCATATTTCACTAAATTTTCACCCAAAACCATCCATATTTCACTAAATTTTCTGCCATTTTTAATGACTATTTCTTGAAATATTTGAAACTTACGAGAATTGACTGACTGAAGTTAATATACAGATTAAACAATTACTAGCTTAAAGACCTCTGAAATTTAATAAAAATACTTCGTTCTTTTTCTTTTCGCACATAATATATTTTAAAATATAGATAAAGGGAAGGATCTAACAACTACTGAAAAATAAAAAAAAATAAGAAATTTAATTAGTGAGGGAATGACCACATAGAAGATATCATACGAGCTTTGAAGAGATCATCTAACGAAAAGAAGGCTCTCGAAAATATAAATAAGTTGGGTAGCCGAAGCAAAGAAAAGGGATTTAAGAACTTGTTTTCTTCGAGATGAACATAGATTACAAATTTCCAGGCCGGTAAATGTTGTTAATACTGTTTATTATAAAAAGGATATTTACTCAAATAGTTCTGTTTATAATGATAACGTATAAACAATAAATATATTAAATTGTCAGACTTAGTCTATTTCCTAATATGTGACGTCAGTTATTTACGGAAAACTATACTTTGAGCAGGTATAAGCGTTCGAAAGAAATCATGGGAAATTTGCAGTAATTCGCCCTTGCTTACCAGACGCTTCCTCTGTAGCTAAATGATATAGCACCTCAGGCTATATGATGGTCCCGTATAGAATACAGATTCGATTCCTGTCGAAGAACACATATTTTCTATGAAATTTCCCGGACATTCACACTGGTAAATGTTGTTAATACTGTTTATTATAAACATAACATTTACTTAAATATTTGTATCTATAAAATAAACTATAAACAATAAATATATTAAAATAATTGTCGGACTTTATCCATTCCATAAAATATATAGAAAGATAGTGACAGAGCTTTAATAATATTTTTTTAAAGTTATAACGTATTAAAGAAAATGTGCTCCTGATATGACAGGCGTAATAATTTCTTTAATCAGATTTTTGATCTCTTGGGCTGGAGACATTAATTTAACTCTTAAAAGACAGGATACCTAATCACTCACACGTACCTACTGAGTATAATATTTATCTTAATAAGTAATATAGGATAAAAACGATCCTGATATATAATATAATATAATGAATCTATATAACTGCAACAGAAAGTTTTACGGCTTAAATATATTAAAAGAAAACGACAATGTCCAATGCTTTAAAAAAAAACAGGATAATCTACGAGCGAGTAAAATTAATTACAGAAAGTCGTCAGCAAAGACGAAGTTCTAGAAACAATAGCAACAAAAATAGACTCATACTTAACATCGGAAAGCGACAAATAATAAAGAAGAAGGGCTTTGAAATTTTGATACTCACAAGTATTTTTAATTCAGACAATTTCATGAATATAGTTTCTTACTTTCTGTATAAACAATTATTTTTATTTCACGAGGGAAATATGCTGGATTTTGCAATTAATTTTAATTATTCGCAAATTTATTTCCAAGTTGTAAAAATTGTTATCGTATAAAAAAAATTAGTCACAAAAAAATCACGCAAAAAATCGCCGAAAACAAACGCAATAATGAAAACTTGAGAATGCAATATTTGAGCGTTGCGTGTCCGGATCCGGCCCAGAATGTATTTGAATTTGCTCATCGAGTCGGCCTGATCCCAAAATGGTTACGATATGTTGGTTTACGGCCTCTAGGGGTAAAGTTGAAAAAGTTTAACACACTGGCATTCGGATTTATTCATACAGACTAGCTTTTAATTTAATTGAAGCACGAAGAGAAAGATTTTAAAGTCGGAATTTTCAGAGACGCCTTTGATCTTTTCCAACGAGACGCACAAAGAACAAAGAAGTGCGACTCACTCTTCCGGGGAAAGTTTTTGTTGTTGTGGATACTTTATTCTCTGAGTAAACTCAGATCCCTGTTTAATCCTTTAATAAGCGATTTTATTTTGAAAATGTATTTTAACTTGGATCTGCGTCTTTCTTATCGGCTGTTAGACGAAGATGCTAAAATCACGCATCTAATATCATTAATGCTATGGAACGGTTGGTGATATATATATATATATATATATATATATATATATATATATATATATATATATATATATATATATATATATATATATATGTCGGCTTTTATTGAGGAATCGGTGAGCCGAGTTCGAATTCAGTCTAATTCATTACATTCACTTATGTGCTAATACCCTTGGGAAAGGTATTAATTCTTTTTTTCTTCCTCCAGCAATGGGTAAATATCAGGACAGACGGGGTTCTATAAGCTTGGATAGCAACTGGTCTAGAAGAAGGAAAACTCTGAATTCAAAACCTATGGAGGGTCGTTTGGGGACCTCTTGGCACGTAGAGCACGTATAGCACCATGCCTCTGGATTCGGCTTTTGAAAAAGTGTGGATAGTTCTGTACAAAACCTTCACCATTGTAATCAAATATTATGTGCTGGTGACAGTTTCTAGGAACTAATCTGCTTGACCATTTTTACATATGGATGTTGCTATTCTGTCTGTGTGGATGTGTACGTACAATTATATCTATCTATCTATCTATCTATCTATCTATATATATATATATATATGAATACATCTCTCTCGCTCTCTCGCTCTTTCTCTCTCTCTCTCTCCTTCTCTCTCTCTCTCTCTCTCTCTATATATATATATATATATATATATATATATATGAACTTTCCTGAAATGTTGCTAATGATATTGCACCTGCTTGCAGCTGTTGGACTTCGGATAATATCTCTGAAGAATTTCAAATCGACAGGCTGTTTGTCAAAACATATTTTTCAACGGGAAAAACGTTAAAATTTAACGTCTCTGAAAAGAGAAAACAAAAATTTAAAAATATTTTAGAGATTCACGTGAATGATTAAATAAAAAAGAATATATAAAACTTCTCGAGGCATTGAAAAATTTGTGTCCTGGAGCAAATATATGAAAAGAAATCTCTAAAATCTTGCATTAAAATAAACGTCACAAATTTTGTGCCGTGTTTACAAAAATTTCTACGTGCAAAAGTAAAAAATAAATCATGGACTTCTTTTCTTTTTTTTTCATCCATCTACATAAAATGCATATACTTCTCTTTTTGACAAGCTTAGTTTAATATATGTAATTTTTTTTTATTTTGAATTAATTCAGATTTTGCACATAATTTGTTACCTCACTTATACAACATTTTTTTGTTATTAAATACTGAATGATGAAATATTTACTTGGTTTTTAACTAAAATTTGTGATAAATGGTAATCCCTGAAGCTTCAGTATCTGACGAAGAGGGCGGACGTATTTAATTTTTATAGCCTAAGGGTAACAACAAAGCGAATAACATATGTAACGAGTTTTTGAAATGGTTTGGATAACAGAGGTTAAAAGTTATAGCACAAAGATAAAACTTAATAAAGGATACAAACGAGAAGATGTGAAGAGCCATGATCGTCAAAGGAAACGTAGAAATGTTTAATGGGCGAGCATTAGAGCCCTCCTCTTACATATTTGTTTTTTTCATTGATTACCATTTTAACTGGTAACAGTACACTTTCGAATCTGTTGTATACGTTTCAGAAATGATGACTGTGTATATGATGCATTTCTAGTCGCTTAATCAAGGTATATGTTCTGTTAGATTGCAGTTTGTATGCTTAGAGTTGGTTCATTTCGGTTGACCCATTAATTTCTTGAGAGATACACATTGCTGTAAAGTAGCCATTTTTCATCGCCAGCCATATTTTCGGTGGAACAAGCGGATGACGATTACACCTGATCTAAACGGTTGAAGCAGCTGATGAAGAGGGCTACGCAAGGCGATGCACTGCTTAGTAGACCGCGAAGAGCAATACGGTGTTTTGAAAATATATTGCTTGAATTATTTGCTGTTTCAGAATAGTTGAAACAAAAATACATTTTTTCATAAACAAATACACCCTGTAAAATAGAAACGAAAATCAATCTTTTTTAAAATAATTTTTGTTAAAACCTAACGATCCTAATGCCATCCAATGAAACACGAGAAACATGTTTTAGGACCAACTTTCTTTCATCCGTTTTAATCCATCTTTCTCATTTTTTAAATTTTTTTTATTTTTCAAAATGTTGCAGAAAAAATAAAAATCTACGGTTATGTTTCATTGATTGATTGATGTAGTTTTCCTAACCACTATTGTCATAAGTTATCGTCTTTCATATAACGGGAATCCATGGATCTTAATAGATGAGATGGTGTTTTGTCTTCAAGAGATCTTCTCTAAGTCTGCTAATTTTCAAACCCAGATTAATTATGGACTTTGACATTAGAATGGATTTTCAGTACAAGAATTCCATAAATATTTATGAACATCTATCACTTGTGACTCTTAGCAGCGTTTTACCAGTTTCGAAGCCTTTCGAACAACCATACATTCACAGTAGATCCCCTATTAATCTCTCCACCCCAGTACGATATACAATGGTTTTCCTAGGCCTTCTTCCTCATTATGTGTCCAAGATATTGCAGATGTATCTTCCTGATTCTGAGTGAAAAATGTACTTTTTGTTAGTTTATTTAAGAATTCTTCGTAAAAACACTCGCTTCGTAGAAGGAATTCTCAGTATCCTTCTGTAGAGATACATTTCTGCTGCTTCCGTTTTTCTCTTCATCTGTCGAGATATTGTCCAACATTCATTGTCATACCAGAGGATTGATATAAGATATTATTTATTTATTTATTTATTTTAAGCATTACGCTCCGAGCAAGGCGTGAAGCCACTAGGATGCAGGGGTTGCGGAAGATTTGGAGCGAGAGCGGATAGGAGTGATAGAAGAAAGAATGAGGAGAAGGATAGTGGGTAGATCAAGGTAACTGGAGGTGTCGATTGACATTACATTTGAATAGTTGGAGATTATAACTCTCAGGGAAACGGTAAATGGGAAGGGTGTTCCACAGGCGACAGGTGCGAGGTATGAAGCTATTGGAGTAGAAGAGACGGCTACATTTAAAAGTTTCTACAGTGTAAGGGTGAGAGCGGGATGCCAGCCTCGTAGGGCGCTTGAATTCATGGAATCTGGGAACCAGTGAAAGCAGCTCATCGGAGCCATTACCATGAAAATATTTGTAGAAAAGACAGTGAGAGGCGACGGCGCGTCCGTGAGAGAGTGACTGTAGACGAGATGCCAGATCAGGGCCAATTATATTACATATCCGTCTCTGGATCTTGTCAAGAACACCGAGGTAAACAGAAAGTGCACCAGACCATATATGGCTGCAATACTCCATGCAAGATCGAATGGTTGATTTGTATATTTGAAGTATCGATTCTGGGAAGAAAAATTTCCTGGCGCGGCACAGAGAGCTAATTTTCAGTACTATTTCTTTGTTTCTTTAACTTTAGGAATGAATCTTCCGCTAATCCAATGCACGTTCGGATTTCCGCGCCGTATTTTCCAATCCCTCTTAAAACACATCCTAGATATTCAAACAACTGCACTCGTTTGATGTTGACATTTCTGCTTCGTAACTTGCATCGTTCACTTTTACACTTGCAGATGACCTTAGTGTCTGTATTTTCACAGTTGACGCCTGATCCTTTTTCTCGCTTCTCTTGGTTAGAAATACTAAATCATACTTATTATAAAACGCAGGTTGTGTATGTGTGTGTGTGTGTGTATGTGTGTGTGTGTGTGTGTGTGTGTGTGTCTGTACGTTTATATATTGGATCGGATTTCCTACATTTTTCAACCGATTTCAACAAAACTTCACAGGACTACATAAAATTACCTTTAAAAAACACAATTGTTTTAGCATGAAATCAATTTGAAAACACGATTCTGTCATCAAAATGAAAGGGGGACAACTCATATCGAGTTATATTTATTATAAAACCCAGGTTGATTGTGTGTGTGTCTGTGTGTGTGTGTGTGTGTGTGTGTGTGTGTGTGTGTGTGTGTGTGTGTGTGTGTTCGTTTATATATGGGATCGGATTTCCTACATTTTTTTACCGATTTCAACAAAACTTCACTTTTTTTTGGCAGGTAGTGTTTCTTATTGTCTTGCACACTTTTTTCTTTATTTTTACATTCAGAATGCTTTAAAAATTCTATTTACAAGACAATTGTTTATAATAAAATTCTATTCAATCGGTAGACTCATAACGATTGAAAACAATGTTTTTGTTTGAGTTTGGGTTTGACCAATTCGTAAAAAAAGAAAAAAAAAAGAATTAAGACATGCGTGTCCGTCAACCTTAAACAATAATCCTTGTCAATTTTATTTTTCAGTCTTTATGGTGGTCGATACTTGATCTATCTCTTTTACTGTTACATCCCCGGGCAACGCCGGGCTCTACTGCTAGCATTCAATATACAGCTTCTGCTTCATATGTTAACAACACTATACAGTTTGTTCCAGAAGATATCGTGGGATTTAAAAATCTAGTAATTTCAACATTTTTTTTTTTTATAGTTTTAAGTAAAGGATGAAAATACAAAATCTGAAAATATTTTCCCATTCAATTATGAAAAAATATACAAGCTAAATCTCCGATATTTTCGATTTCACACAGACACATCTGTTCGATAACATTCTTCATAAAAGTAGTTTATTCTGGCTGAAACTCTTGAATTTCAGCCCATATCTTATTTTTCAGTTGTCGAATTGGCTATAGATTATACACGCACCTTAAGGCATCCTCAAAGAAAATAGTCGTTGGCTCAGATCAGGAGGATGTGTTATCCATAATTGTTTTGAATTTCGTAAAATTCTATGACACTAATGATAGTTTTTTTCTTTTTCTTTTTCTTTTTTATCATTTCATCCCAAGCCAGACAATAAAGCCACTAAAATTCAATGGGAATATCTTAAAGACGGAGAAAAAAAAAACAATATTAAGGATAAAAACAATAAAAGGACAAAAATTAGGAAGACAGTAGATAACGATTGACATTGCGTTTAAATTGAACATTATCAAAGTTGGTTGGGAATCAAAAAAAAAAAAAAAAACGGAAACGAGTTCCACAAGCGAGAAGTGCGATAGAAAAAACTGTAAGCATAGAACTTACTCCTACATCGAGCTATTTTAACTGTAAAATGATGAGACCTTGCCGCCAATCTAGTACTGCACTCAAATTCATAAAGTCTAGGTACCACGGAGGAAAGTTCATCAGAACAATTATCATGAAAGTATTTAAATCCATCATTTAATCCCGACCAACCCCACATCCCCAAAGTGGAGCAAGCTAGTTGCTATTATAACAGTTCTCAACACTAGCGGGTGAAGAGGGTTACGTATGATGGACACTCTTCAGAAGGCGCCACTCAAAATCATGACAGAGTCAGCGGCAGTCCGTTACAGTTTTATAGCTGGATTCTGCATGTCTCATCCGATATTTGAAGCAAAGGAAGGTCATGAAATCAAGGGTGTGGGTCACTTCCTGACAAGCTGAGGTCCACCTTAAACACATTTCTTCTAATCTGATTTTGTTTCATCTCCAACAAAATTTCATGTCAAACGGCGATAGGGAGTGGATGATGGGAGCAGGTTTTGAGTGAAACTAGAAGCTTCTAGTCCGTTGGAGGCGAATTTAGTCATCAACAGCATCATCATAATGGAAGCGATCAGCAAAAGAAGATAATAAATTCTTCGATACGGGATAAAGCCGCCGATGGCGACATTACATCGAATGTTGCGAAAAAAATAAACAGATATACTTTGTCGTGTGTTTTCTGCTCAGAATCCGATATAGCGTTTCTTCAACAACATTCACCACATTATCGGATATCATTGGACTGAAATCATATTTTTGTTGATGCAATTACATATGCGTATGAAGAATATAATATAAAAACGAAAACGTTGGTCATAATTATACATAAGCAAGAAACACTGTTTTGATGGCCGACTCGGAAGGAAGACAACAAGGCCTCCTAGATAAGTTGGTAGAAGAAGGCGAGAAAAAATGACTAACTATCTACTGCAAGAAGACAGAATGTACAGTCATTAGTAAGATAAAAAAAAGCCCAATATGCGAGTTACGAATTGGAGATATTAACATCAAGCCAGTGCAGAATATTTGGGAAATGTTTTAACAAGTGAGCGAAAATGAATCACCGAGATCCGATCACGTATTGGACTAGCGAAAGGAGCATTTCAAAAGCTAAACAAGGTGATACGAAATGGAAAAAAAATTGTTAGAATCAAAGGAAAGAGTTATGAATTGTTATGTGTCATCCGTCGTCTTATACGGCAGTGAACGCTGGATGAGGAGAAAACAAGAGGTAGCAGAAACGTCGTTCTACTGAAGAGTACTAATAATGTACATGGACATAGAGAGTAAGTTGTCTTAAAGAAAGACACATCATGAGGAAAAGAGGTTTAGAAAACATATTTAAGGTAAGTAACATAGGGGGGGAGCGAGACACATACCTGACTTGTAAATGGATGAGCAATAGCCTTAGCAAAGGGAGAAAAATGCTAAGACCTAGACGGAATTTCTGGAGAAGCATGATGCTCTGAAGGTATCTGACACATAGGAGAGGAAGAAGATAACATAAAAAAATTCGGAATGCTGGAATTTTTAAATTTAAATTTTTATAGATGTATCTCGTAATTTTTTTATAGATGTATTTCGGAATATTGTCTAGCCCATTAAATTTAGTTTACATTTTTGTTTTATCACTTATTATTAAGTATAACACATTGTGATTATATAAGATTTAACAAGAAGGTGGGGTTTTGTAAGAACCTGGAGGCAAATTTACTGTCGATGATCTAGCGATTAAAGCACTTTCTATAGACACCAATCTCTGCTTTCTCTTATAATTAAAGCTGCATTTTTCAATCGGAATTATGATGAGACTCATTACGATGAGCAAGAAATGTAATGAGTTTGTTGTTTTGAAAAAGATACATTTCTTGTTCATAATAATATTTTATTTAAATTCCTTGAGGTTTCTCCGATGTATAAGTTGTGGCAATTATTACAAAAGAATAGTGTAAAAATATTTTTAAGAATTTTTTTTCCTTTTTAACAACGAAGAAATTTTTAGGATTTCTTACTCTTGAGCATGTAACATAAATCTGGCCATGCGTAAATATTTCTTTCTGGGGTCAAATTCCATTTTTGAAATGTTTGATCATGTGATGTGTTTAACGTGATCGCAATGGCAGGGTGAACTGGAAACTGGATTTCTGTATATATAAAAAAAACATAAAGATATGTAAAAAAACATTAATGAAAATTTATTATGCTATCCCCTAGTACCTAGTAATATCAAATGTACTATGTGCTCCCTTACATCTTTCTACTTCACAAAATTTGGTTTCATTCGATGAATGTAGGGCTATTGTATAGAATATGTGACGGACGCACTAACAGAAGACACAGAATTTTATATATCATTTTCTTGTATACGTTAGGATATATAGTCTACCAATTTTCATTTAGTTGGGTTAATTTTTCTTTATATTTTTATTAGTTTTTTTAGTGTGTTTACCACTTTTTGATAACAGAATATTTGCCAATAAAGGAGGAATTTTATAAGAACCTGAACGTGAGATTAAAGCACTTTCGTCTGAGTAAATTGCTTTCTCATTTAATTAAAGTTGCATTTTCAGCAGGAAATTATGGACTCATTGCGGTGAGCAAGCTAATGCATTCAATTCTGTGTTCAAATAATATTTTTTTTAATTCCATGAGGTTTCTCCGATGTATTCCTTGAGGCAATTATTACAGGTAAATTGAGTAAATTCCTCTCTCAAAATTTAGCTTATTATGATTTTGTTTTGTATTAATTTTATTAAGCATTCAATTTTCGTAGGATTGTAATGTTATATGAATATTTATATATCATATTTTTCCATATGTTCAGGGTGTGTTGGATAAATTGTCGGCTAAATTAATCTAAAATGAAAACAACACTAACATCTAATTTTGACAGATAAATTTATCAAAATTGCACAATAATATCTTGAAATAGTAAAGAGTAAATATATTCAATAAAATTGTCATTGGCTTGAACCTCAGCATCCGAACGACTTTGGGATTTTCAGCGACTCTTCTGTACGGTAGCTTTGTTTAAGCTGGCGAATGCTGCCATAGTCTTTGCCTTCAGTTTATTTTTGGTGTTAAAAGGACTTTCGTTGGTGTCTCGCTTACCCGCGCCTAACACACAATAATCAAGGTTGGTTGCAGTTTGGGGTGTGAAGTGGCTAAATGTAAGTGTGATGTGGTCGCAAAAATTGTCTGACAGCCATGACCGAGTTCTCTTGCTTCTTTGGCATGGTGCAGAGTTCTGTTGCCATATATAGGGTTTTACCCTCTTGAATCAGGGAAACACTAGCTCTTTAAGTTAGTCTGAGGCCCTGTGTGAAGATGAATGGAGGTATAATGTCGCCACCACTAGTGATAACTCCAAATACATTCATACTCACAATTAAACTCATCCAACTCTTTCTGAATCCTCCGCACTGTTCTCAGATCAGCATTAAAACACTCTGAATATTTTCGTATTGGAGCATCCGGTGCGAATGCCAAAAATAAAGCATGCCGTTTCCAAATTTCTGTCGGAGAGAATCACGGTGCTCTTTCTAACAGATGATGCCCAATTGACCCTATTATACTGCGCAGTCGTCAAAATCAAAAACAAACAATGCGCATGCGTGACATTAAGAATATAAAATAGTGACAATTTACCCATCACACGCTATATGTATATAAATAATATGTGACCCTATTTTGACATATTCTCTAAAATAGATTTCTGTGAATGCATCATAGCAAACAAGAATATTCTTTAGCTTTTAAGTTTTTTTTTCATTTTCAAGGGAATATGATGGGGCTTGATATGTGAGTTAGTGCGTTACAACCTCAACAACATTATTCACCCCCGTAAACGTGACCTTTATAAAGGTGACGTGTATTGTAGATAATTGCACCCCTAGAAAAGGTGATGTAATTAAGGAAAAAATTGCATTGGTTATTCGATAAATTTGCATTCAAGTTTGATATCCAAACTAATTTTAAAATTACAGATTATTTGGATATTAAACTTAACTTGTACAACGACACCGTATCCCCATTTAAGAAAAATAACCAATGCACATGTTATATCAATGTAGGGTCTCACCAGCCTAGAAAAATTTACAAGCATATCCCTAATGGTATTATGTTTAGATTATCTACTATTTCTTTTAACATCAACATTTTTACTCAAAATAAGCACGATTATGAGCTGGCGTTAAAAATATGTTTACAAAACCAAACTTGTTTATAAAACCACATATGAAAGATCGGATGTACAGGGAGAAGAATAGAGTAAGGAAAATTCTATGGTTAACGCCGCCATATAATATGGCCGTACTTAATAAATTAGGGAAGGAATTCTCTATTAAGAAGAATATTATTAGATTATGAAAGAATAATTTTCTCCCGTCGGACAGCATATAAGATATTTAACAAAAATAGCGTTAAATTAAGCTGTAATTGCATACACAACGTTGCAAATTTGATCAATAAAAGCAACGCTAAAAAGATAAAAAATAAACAACATAGTGAGTTCTCCAAATGCAAATGAACTAATATGATCGCTTGTCCCCTTGGGAGCAAATGTCAGTATGAATGCATAGTGTATAAAGTGGAGCTAAATAGCAGCAGATTAATGATAGCATTAGGACTTTGAATAAGTTCTCGCTGCAAATATATATATATATATATATATATATATATATATATATATAAGTAGACATTGAAGTGAACACCTAGATGAGATAGTCGCAATCGTCAGGTACCACCCATATATATATATATATATATATATATATATATATATATATATATATATATATATATAATCATTTATTCAAAAATTATAACATGAAAATATTATAAAATCACTACACAAAAATAGCCATTTTGTTTCAACACTTCTGGTGTCTTACCAAGTGATGGTGTTGAATGATGAATTTCTATATTTCTGCATTGAGCACTCTTTTAAGAATAGTGTTTGTGGGTTGTTGGAATATTTATTCCGTATACACCAATCCTATACTTGTATCTATCTATCTATATATATATATATATATATATATATATATATGTTTGCGTGTGTGTCCGTGAAAATAATTCGTGACGCGGTCGTATCTGCCTGTTCACGATAGGAATATCCTGCCAGTGATAAACGGAAAGCTTCTCAGTTAAATTACTACTCCATATGTTAAACGTTGAAAAAAATGTCGAGCCACAAATACACACAAATGACAAATGTAACCTAGTCTAAATGAGAACACAATGACATCTTCCGCAATCTTCCTTTCACCTTAACTCAAAAAACAAAGGATTTGCGCACATATGTTTATATGGACTTTTGTCATTGTTTTGGTGTGAGGAAACCGTCCCAAAGTTTGCCAAAGTATTTTTGATACAAAATATATATATATATATATATATATATATATATATATATATATATATATATATAGGCAGGATGTGTGTGCGCGCGCGTGTGTGTGTGTGTTGTGTGTGTGTGTGTTGTGTGTGTGTGTGTGTAACGAATGCACGGTCGAAATTTTCGACGGATTTGCACCAAAATTTGCATGCACATGCTCCAAGTTAGCGGGAAGGCTAAGACCGACTTTGCATTTCCCAACTCCCATCGATAGTGGAAATAATCGTTTTTTTTTTTCATGTAGTTTGCGGCCAGAGTCAGAGTCTTTAGCTGGCTGACGCGAATAGGCAGGAAGATTCTATTGGCCAGCATGAGAGCCAACAACTGACTGACACGAATGTTAACTATCATGCGAAAAAAAAATCGATAGCTGCATTCGTCATAAGTGGGAAAAATTTAAATCTGAATGGCACTTTACTCCAATTGGCTCATTCGCTTGCTTAAACTCAACGTTGATTCTGATTCCGCAGAACTGGGTTGGGTGTGAAAAATTATTTGTTGTTAACATTCTTTTTTCCAGTTACGAGACCTTTTTTTAAAGCTGATCGTTTTGTGTTCATTTTGTTTAGTTCTTGTTTCGTAACAGATTTAATGTTTAGTATAGAGCTTAGAAAAAAATCAGTGTGAGATAGGCAAGAAGTAAGGCATGTAGCAACATCAGCACGGCAAATGGCACTTCTTTAAAGGCAAGGAAGGTCAAAAATATTTTAAGTCAAGTGATAGCGATTGCTGTATGAGTTGAACGATTTTTGAATCAAGCACGGGTAACGCCGGGCCATGCTGCTAGTATATATATATATATATATATATATATATATATATATATATATATATATATTTTTATAAGTTTTTTCCGGCATTCCTTTTTCTTTTTTGTGGATTAAAGAATATAAAAAATTATCTTGCGAAATTAAATCATGTATTAGATTTTTTAAATTTGATTTTTTATATAATTATTACTTATATTTACTTAGGAAGCAATTTATTTATTGTATATTTTAAATAAAAGAAGGCGATGAATTTAACCGTTACCTTTTAATTTTTTTAACATTTTTATATTCTTTCTGTATGTTACTCAAGTCGAACTCCCTTGTCTTGTTAAAGTCACGTGATGTCTACTTAACCAATGAAAAATATACAACACAAAATAAAATATCTGCATTTTCTCCGCGATCAAAATGGAAAAGATCATTATTGATTTGGTACACGGGCAGTGAGGTGATATACGCATTATGTTTGGTTTGGTTTGGTTTGTTTTACAGCATATCAACCTCAATGGCTATTTATTCTCACAATAATTTTTATGATAGGTTCATATGAATAGAATATGTCTTCTTTGTAGAAAATAAGTTTGTAGGAGATCAGATTTCATTGATGTTTTTTGCAAAGATTTTTTTTTCAAGAGTCAAATGTATCGCTGGTAAAATTTTTCTATTTTCAAAAAAATATTTTGCTGGTATTTATAATATAAAAATATTTTTTATATGCTCAAAGCCCAGTTTGGGGCTTAACTTTTTACCCATAGCTGGGGACCCTAAGAGATCCTACTACTCCCTGTCAGAGAGGACCTGGGTACAACAGCAATTAAAAGGTGGTTCTACGCTCCTTAAAGCAACACATTGCCGGATTTATTTTGTTGCCTTACTCAGGACGATACCTGCTAAGTAACTCTGGTTTGAACAAGCAGGAATATAATAAAATAGTTGTTATGTCTGTAAAAGTTATTTGTATTTTCAATGAAGCACTTTTAATATTGAATAATTCTAATCATATAGACTTGAATAGTTATCGAGGAATCTATGTAATAATTTTGAAATATTGAACGCAATGAACTCTGAGATTATTAAAAAACAGAAAAAACTCAGCTTTATATAGGACAGATCTCTTTGATTTAATAAGAGTTTTTTTTTTCTAAGTTTAATACTAAAGATTTTAATGATAATTATTTAGGCACCTTTCCTTCGTAGAGATAAGTGACACTCTTGATTTCCTATTTGAAGAAATTAGATACAAGCAATCCAGTTATTCCATTTCGAGAATTTCAAAATTCAATTACGAAATGTTATATTCATTTGCTTCTGAATAGACGCCTTTTGGCCGATCAAAAAACAAAAAACAAACAAAAAAACACGAAAACATTGATGCAGAGAACACAAGTAATTAAAATAACAACATTTATGACAAATATTATAAAAAAATAAATATTATTTAAAAGATTTTAGTTTTTGAAGACATTATGGCCGCCTTGGTAGAAGAAAAATTCATTTCATGAAATCGAAATTTCAAATGGCAACTTAGAAATGTCATTTACTAAGGTTAGCTGCACTCATTTCTGTACAATGCCAGAAGTACTTTAAAATGCGCCCACTCGAATTGAATATGTCACAATACCGGGTTGAATGTGTAAGTGGTACGTGTACAGGGAAAGAAAGGCCAAACGATAGTCCAATATCCTCAGTACTTTTTTAATTGTTACTCGGTGTAGCAGCGGTATTACAATTCAGCCATATCTAAATCTTGGAGCAGTAAAGTGAAAATATTTTCTGAATGTAAAATACAAAATAAACGAAACATTTCGAAAACAACAAAACAAATTTGGCATGTTCTTATTTGTAGAAATAGAAACAACACCAAGTTTGTTTTTGCCACGTCGTATGTCTACGATTACGTCCTCGCGACATAAACTCCTTTAGTTACAGTTACATATAAGTTTAGAAAGAAGGAATTTTCAGAATATATTTTTAGCAAAAAAAACAAAACAAAAATAACAAAAAAAAAACACATGAATATAAATAATAGTAAGAAATTCAGACAGTTTAACGACAAGGCTTAAGGTCATATTAAGTTGAAATACCGATTTCTATACGGTCACTGAAGTTAAGCAACGTCGAATTTGGTCAATACCTAGACGGTTGACTGATGCTATAAGCATGTATGTGAGGGTGCTGTAATTAATAACGGCGCACAATTGTTAAACGGAGAACCAAGTTTTCATTCATTATATTCAACTATGCGCAAATACCCTTAGGAAAGGTTTGAATCCATCTATTCTCCCCCAGCTATGGGTTAATTAGTAGGACGTATCAATCATTATTATATAAATAAATATACTTACAAACTAAAAATAAATGAAATACCTTGCAAATGAATGAGGAGCCGGGGCAAGCTATCAATCAATCAATAAAAAACAATTTTAAAAACAATAAAATAAGCTGGGAAAGCCGGGTGTGTCCCCATTGGTGAAAAATAAAATTATAAGGAGTATCATACCGTTTACAAGGCGCACTTAAGAAATGTATTACAGATTTATTTTTTTAAAATGTGAGATAATTGAATTAAATACCTTAAAAAATAATTACGCACAAATATCCTTGGGAAAGGTATGAATATATATTCTGCCCCAACATCTATGGGTTAATTATCAAAACTTGTCTCACTAAACTATTATTATCAGCCACACACCCCGACAAAAAATCTTACAATCTAAAATTTCTTTTTGCCTTTAAATAATCCCCAACGGGTTGATAAGCTGTAGCAAATTAATCAGTCAATAAAAAAGTTTATCATCCACCATCGGTCACTGCTCATCAAGTAAATATATTTTATATTGATTCTTGTCTATCTATAAAATTAGAGTGCTATTGCGAATTCCATTTTTTACAGTAAGGTTCACCCTATACAAGGCTCGAGAGCCACTCGAGATAGAAGTTTAAGTTCAGAGGCAGTTTATGCGGATAGGAGAGAAAGATAACGGTTTGCCCTAGACTTGAAGCCTTTTGTCATTCAGATTTACGAAGTGACGAAGTTTTTGCCTGTTACATATCTGGAAGTTCTTGGCAAAATTAAAAGAATAACCTGCAATAATATAAATCCTCGCCTGGTATCTTTACTTTAATCGCATTAGCATCGCTGTAACGTAGTTTTCCTATGCCTTTTCTATAATCTTCTCATGACAATTATTCAAATAAGCTTTTCTCTTGGTACCTCGATTTCATAAATTTTGGCACAGTAGTCGATTAGTGGTTATGTTTCAAGATCTTACTGTTGAATTTTCCAAGGGCAATCGTGACCTATTTCCCTGTCTGTCCCACATAGCAAAGTATTCCATGGATTTATTTCCTTCAAGACAAAAGATTCAAAAGGTTAATTTCCCACCAAGCAAAATATTCCGAGGGATAATTTCTCACATGGCAAAGTATTCGGTTGGTTATTTCCTACGTAACAAAGTATTTCGAGGGCTAATATCTCAAAAAATAAAGGATTCTGATGCCTAATTTCCCACCTACCAAATTATTTTGAGGGAAAATATATCACATAGCAATCTATTTCGAGGGCTAATTTTCCTCAAGGTAAAGGTTTTCTGAGCACTTTGTTGCGTGTCACACTTTTTTTTTTGTAAGAAAAGGATGATTTTAAATCATAGTTACTATTTGTGGAGAAAAATAATACATTTCGATATTACTCAAAGATCTTGCTGATATGACCTCTATCTTCTGGTTTTCTACTTCCATATTTTGGATAGGAATCATTTCCGTGTTCAAATTTAAATTTAATTTAAATGAAAGGGAAAACACTTTCAGTCTTTGGTCAAAATGAAATAGACTTATCCAAGTACCGTTATTTTGGGTAACTGCATCTAGTTGATTCTCATATCATCTCAGTGGTTTCGATTTTGTGCTCCTTTCATATCTTACAATACATCGTGACCTTGTTATGTCTATGGGTATATTCACTTTTTGTTAGTTTCGGACATCCTGAGATAATATGGTCGACAGTTTCATATTTTCCGCAGATCCTGCATTTCGGGTTAGTTCCTTCCTTGATTATGTGACAGTGATAGGATCTGATTGTGAGGCTTTGGTCCTGAGCTGCAATAATTAGGCATTTGTCTTTGCACTGAATATCGCTAACATATCAGACGTGGTGTATCTGTTACATAAATGGAAGTTCTTAGCAACATTAAAAGAATAACCTGCAATAATATAAATCCTCGCCTGGTATCTTTACTTTAATCGCATTAGCATCGCTGTAACGTAGTTTTCTATAATCTTCTCATGACAATTATTCAAATAAGCTTTTTTCTTTGGTACCTCGATTTCATGAATTTAAGCACAGTACTCGATTGGTGGTTATGTTTCATGATTTTACTGTTGAAATTTTCAAGTGCAATCGTAAGTTATAAAATTGCCTACTGTAAACTTAATCATTTTTTTCTCGCTTTTGGGATGTTCTTTCGGCTTCTTTCATTGTCGTCAAATACAATCTTTATAAATTTAAATGCAATATTCACCATCATCTTCAGTCTCTTCGGACCGCGTTCTTTTTATTATCTTTTCTACGCAGTAACATTTTCCCAGTTTCCTTTGCTCTCATTAACACTTTAAGTATTTTTTTTTCTGGTCTTATCACTTTGCTTGGATTGAAATAAATAACAATAACGGGTGTATAAATTCGACGATCTTCCAAAATTTAAATGCATCATCCATCATCAATTTCAGTCTCTCTTGAAATTTGTTCTCTTATTGTCTTTTCTCCTCAGTAACATTTTCTCAATTTCCTTCAATGTTAGTAAACCTTTGAGACTTAGTAGTCTTATCAATTCGGAGTGAAATAAATAACAATATGCAATGGATAGAATATAGCTGATCTGGTGTCTCGGCTTCAATCATTTTCCCACCGCCTTAAGGTTGCCTCCCTTTTCTTTGATTATTTTCATAGTAAATGTTTTCGGGTGAGCTCTTTGCTATTGTATCTATATTTTAACAATTTAAGCGGAGTACTAGACTAGCAACGAGGTCTCACAAATTTACAGTTGCTCTGGTTAGATTTAACCTTACATTCTATGCTGAGAGTTTCATTTCTCGTATTTCTCGCTTGTGGAACTCCCTTCCGGCTTCATACTTTCCCGACAACAATCCTGCTGTCATCCTGATTACTCTTTCACTGTTCTCGCTCCTTAGCTATATTCGTTTATTTAACTCTTCCACAGCCGGTAACACTTTGGATCTTAGGGATATTATTGCCTTGTTTGAAGTGAACTCCATTAAAAGCAAAAATGAAAAGAAAAAGCGTATACAACGTACGATGTTCACAAATTTAAATACATCCTCCATCATCATATTCTGAATCCTTGAATCTTGTTTTTGTAGTGAACGAGATAATCAAGTACCCCGGAAAAAAGTTCGTGTTTTGTGTGCGATCTGCCGAAGAAGGATTACCAAAAAGTAGTCAGCAAAACTCTTATAGCGACTTACCTCGTCAACCCAAGCGACAGCGCGTCGCGTGTATTCTGTGACGAAAAAAGAAACAAGTCCGTCGCAGGAGTCGCTATAAGAGTATATTGATATGCAAATTACGGAGCATCCTATCCCAGCTGTCGACGAATGGAAAAAATAGGTTCTGCCGATAAAAGCAGTTGGTGTTTTCGACTCGGGGAAGGAAAATTCGGGCATTTTTGGCTACGGCGTTCGTGAGTTATTTTCCTGACGCGTTACAAGTGATTTTCTTTCTTTGTGTTGTGAAAGCCACAAATTTGCTTTGAAAACGCTTACACTTCAGTTTTATTCTACTTTCTCTTCTGTAACATTTTCTCAGTGTCCCTCATTCTCAGTAAATCATGGCTTTATCGACTTTCTTGGCAAAATCCGGAGAAAAATCTGCAATGATAAGTAACATCTCGACTTCAGAAAATTCCCATCGGTGTAACCTAGTTTCCCTCTGCTTTTTCTATAATTCTTCTCATGGGAATTATTTAGAAGAACTTTCCTCTTTAGAACCTTTTTTAAGTGCTGTAATATATAAACAACTAGGTTTCCTCATCTTACTGCTGAAATAGCAATTTTAGCCGTTATAGTTTCCTTCTCTCCGGCACTTTATGCCTATGGTACGCTCTTCCAGCTTCATGCATTCTCAAATACTATTGTTATACAGATGCGTATGGTTGCAAGAAAGAAATACGACAAGAGCAGAAACAGATTTACGTGATTTATTTCAATAGGAACGTGTGGTTTTGGAACAGCTACCTTGTGGTATAGTTCGTAGGCCGGCTGAAGATCTGGGTTGATCTCTCATAGTAGTTCTCGCTGGTTGGCGTGGCGCTACTGCTGCTGGCAGCTCAGCCTGACCGTGACAGGTCTCTTTTCTGGCCTCCTGTTGATTGCATTTGTCCTTCCGTGTGACCCCTTTTATGGCGTTTTTTATGGCTTAACAGGCACGAAAGACGACGCGAGTATCATTAGGAGGGGAGCATTTTTATTGGTCGAAAAATAGAAACACTTTAAAATATTATTTTATTTTTCGACCGGAACTTGTGCGCCAGAAACATGCGTAAACGAAGATAACGGTCATTTTGTGACGGGGCCTTGTCCCGTTCAAATCCAGCTCTCGCTCTTGCGTATGTTTATTTCCCTGTAAATCGGCCGAGATGTGGCTTATTCTATTTTATAACACGATCTTCAGAAATTGAAATGCAAATCCAATCGCCATCTTCTGTGTCATTGAATAATGTTCTTCTTTATTGTCCACTAGCAGCATGGCCCGGCGTTGCCCGTGCTTGATTCAAAAATCGTTCAACTCATACAGCAATTGCTATCACTTGACTTAAAATATTTTTGCCCTTCCTTGCCTTTAAAGGAGTGCCCTTTGCCGTGCTGATGTTGCTACATGCCTTAGTTCTTGCCTATCTCACGCTGCGAATTTTTTCTAAGCTCTATACTAAACATTAAATCTGTTACGAAAAAAGAACTAAACAAAATGAACACAAAACGATCAGCTTTAAAAAAGGACTCGTAACTGGAAAAACCGAATGAAAAAAGAATGTTAACAACAAATAATTTTTCACACCTAACCCAGTTCTGAGGAATCAGAATCAACGTTGAGTTTAAGCAAGCGAATGAGCCAATTGGAGTAAAGTGCAATGCAGATTTAAATTTTTCTCACTTGTGACGAATGCAGCTATCGATTTTTTTTGCATGCTAGTTAACGTTCGTGTCATTCAGATGTTGGCTCTCACGCTGGCCAATAGAATCTTCCTGCCTTTTCGTGGCAGCCAGCTATAGGATCTCACTCTTGCCAGTAGAAAATGGCCGCAAACTACATGAAAGCTACCATAGAAGCATGAAAAAATCGATTTATTTCCACTATCGTTGGGAGTTGGGAAATGCAAAGTCGGTCTTGGCGTCTAACTTGGAGCAAGTGCATGTAAATTTTGGTGCAAATCCGTCGAAAATTTCGACCGTGCATTCGTTACACACACACACACACACACACACACACACACACACACACACACACACACACACAAACACACACACACACACATCCTGCCTTTTATAGATAGAGATTTCCCTCAGTAAATTTTTGCTTAGGGTTGCTTGATTTTTTTAAAAATTATACCCTTCTATTTTCTTTTAGTTTCGCTCAATTGGCCTTGATTTATTTTTTGGTGGCTTTTTTTTTTTTTTTTTTTTTTTTGTGGCTTCAATTCGTTTATAAAAATCCGTTTCTGCAGAAGTCTTGGATATTTAAAGGGACTGAATGAATTATAAATTCTCTACTCGCATCCAAACCATTTTAACCTCAATTGGAACCTACATTACTTTTAGACCCCACAATGTATGATGAGGTTTTTTCCTGAAATAGTTTATTGAAATTTCGTTCGATTGAAATTGTCTCAGCTTTTATAGCTGGATTTGAACCAAAGCCGGTAGCCCAATAATTAATTCTGTCACCTTCGGGCCATTGCATCTTTCTTAGGGATTATTATAAGCTCTAAGAGTTTGATATTGTCACTGCTATATTTAAGATAATTGACTGCTGCATTCGTTAAAGACTTCTTTTTTTTTTCAAATGCAACCAATATTTCTAGTGCGACGCTTATTACTACAGCTGCCTTTTTTTTTGATCGACGGCAGTTGCCACATCTCTTCCGATATTTCAGCAATTCGTCGGTGATTCATCGTTATTCGCAATCAATCAAAACTTCAATTATCGAAAGGCTTTTTCGTGTGAGCGGAAGACGCTGCAAATGATTGGTGACGCTACCAAATGCCAACCAATCAGCATCTAAAGGAAATAGATTGAAGCGAAAGAAAAAGTAAGTGAGGATGAAAAAAAATAATTAAATTTATAAACACGAATAGAAATAAAGTGTGGAGCGAATTTCAAAAGAAAGAGATAGATAGATAGATAGATAGATAGATAGATAGGATAGATTTTAGAAATTACATGGAAGAAAGAAAATGAAATGATACATGTAAATAGACTGAAATAGATAGATAGATAGATAGATAGATAGATAGATAGATGGAAGAAAATAGAATATATATATATATATATATATATATATATATATAAGCTTGACTTTTTAGAACACCCTGCGACCAGAATAATTAACCCTACTCGACCCGACATAGGAAAGATCAGCAAAAGGATCCTGGAAAAAATTACCTGCCAAATAAAAAAAACAACTGGAATTAAAATTATGGATCAAGTCTAAAGATGTTATCAATTGGTTTAACTATATTGATGATAAACGGAATTGCACCCTTATACAGTTCGATATCGTGGACTACTACCCATCAATTTCGAAGGATTTATTTATGACTGCCCTGGACTTTGCTGCTGTGTATTCTAACCTAACAAAGGATGAAATGGATATTATCCTCAGCGCAAAGAAATCGGTCCTCGTTCACAATGGGGACCAATGGATAAAAAACAATAACGACCTGTTTGACATCACTATGGGATCGTTAGACTCTGCAGAGTCTTCTGACCTTGTTGGTCTCCTAATACTGTACAATTTAACGGCACACCGCGAAATTGATATTAAGGACATCGGGCTGTATAGAGATGACGGGCTCATGGTGGTGAGGAGTTCTACTAGTTTTAAGATTGAAAAAATCAGAAAAATTATATTTAGTGAATTTAAGAAACTAAACTTAAAGATAACTGTCTCTTCTAATTTGAAAAGGGTTAACTTCCTCGACGTAACTCTAGACTTACCAGGCAACACATACCAACCTTATAGAAGACCAAATGCTAACCCTTTATACATACACCCGAAGTCAAACCATCTTCCATCAATAATTAAACATATACCCTCATCAATAGAAAATAGAATTAGCATTAACTCCGCAAACAGGGAAATATTCCAACAACACAATAGCTTCTATAACACTGCCCTAAAAAATAGTGATTATAAAAATGCTAACATTAACTACACGGAAAATTACACTGGACATAGGAAAAAAAAACAGAAAAAGAAATATCATTTGGTACACCCCTCCGTTCAACCAAAGAGTTAGTATTAAACTAGGACAGAAATTCTTAGCTCTAATTAATAAACACTTCCCCACCAATAGTAAGCTTAGTAATATATTCAATAAGAACACCCTAAAATTAAGCTAAATAAAAAAACACAATAATAAGATCTTGAACAAACCCCCATGCCAAAACAGTATTAATAAAAACTCTGCACTTAAATCAGATGATAAAAGGGAAAAATTATGTAACTGTAGAAACCTAGAAGACTGCCCATTAGAAAATAAAATGTTGTATTAATTCTGTGGTATACCAATGTACTATTTCATCCACAGAGAGCCCTAGCACTAATATGATATACATTGGGTCCACGAAGAATAATTTTAAAGATAGATGGAGGCAGCATAAGTGCTCCTTTAATAATATAAACAAAAAAAATCAGACTTGACTATCAAAATATTTTTGGCACCTGAAGGAAACAAATAAGACACCAAAAGTTAAATGGAAAATTATTGACAAGGCTATGTAAAGCTTGGGATGACCCATGCCCTTTGTGCCTCCATGAAAAATTGCACATTATTAAACTTCTAAATAATAATAATCTATTAAATAATAGACACGAGTTAACGGTTTTCTGTAGGCATCATCAGATTTTTGGTTTGAATTATTAGATAAAAAAAAAAAAAAAATTATATAACTTGTTTAACAAATAGCCCAATCATCAGATTCATAGTAGGAATAATTAACTACAAACATGCATACAACATAACACCCTTCATAATCCATAGCCCAAGTTAGGAGTTTAAATACCTTACATAAAAGATAACCCTTTAAGAAGTCGTCAAAAAACAAGCGTTACGAATGTTTTTCTTTTTTTATATGCACAATCCCCTTTCATAAATAAAATAAAATAAATAAATAAATATCCATAGACTAGCAAAATAAACGAAGATTAATACATCTTCCGTTTCATTTTTGACACCCTCACCTTCCCCCGACTTGACACCTTGAAAGTATCTCTATACCGCTACTTATTATTAACACCCTACATTCGCCTACCCAATTTAGACAATTCGCCCTAGCTGTTACCATGGGGATTTTGATTTCAATTTTTAAAACAAGTAAATTTCAGATATTCATTATTCCAACAAAAATTTCGCTTGAAGATGGAACGGAGCCCATTTTAATTTCAACTCAATTTAATTTAAAGGATTATATTGAAGGTTTCAGCTCTTGTTTTGAAACATGAGACCTCTTATGTAGCGATTTGGAATCATATTTTTGAATAAATAATTATATTTATGCTCTACTTTTGTATCGAGCACTATTTTTTAAAAATAATAACTAAAATACTAAGGGACTTTGGATTTTTTACCTAACCATTTCCTTCCTATTTTCTATATATTTTCACACACACACACACACACACACACACATATATATATATATATATATATATATATATATATATATATATATACAGATAGATAGGTAGATAGATAGATAGATAGATATAGGATTAAATTACAAGGAAGAAAGAAAATGAAATGATGCATGTAAATAGACTGAAATAGATAGATAGATAGATAGATAGATAGATAGATAGATAGATAGATAGATGGAAGAAAATAGAATATATATATATATATATATATATATATATATATAGATAGATAGATAGATAGATAGATTAATTATGAACAGATCGAGATAGATAAATAGATATGGGATTAAATTACAAGAAACAAAGGCAAAAGAAAATGAAATGATAGATGTAAATATTCTGAAATAGAGAGAGAGAGAGAGAGAGAAAGAGAGAGAGATGATAGAAAGTAATTGTTGTGGTGAGTTAAAAATTTAGTGTATACATATATACAATATATCAGTAAAGAAAAGAAGAAATAAAAATAATTTTGCAATAATCATTGAAGAAAAGAAAATTTGATGGTAAATAAAAAAAAGACGAGTTATCTGCAAGAATGAAAATATTTACAAATATAAACTGCAGGATAAAGAAAGAAAAAATTTAAAGTTGAACTGTATTTACAAGAAGGAAATAACCTTAAAAAAATAAGGTAAAAATAAATAAGAACATTGAAGAAATAAAAACCCCAAAAGAAAGAGATAAGTAAAATTTTATGAATATTTATATCTAAAAGATGGAAAGAATATTGAAAGCAAATTAATATGTGAATAGCACTTAAGAACTAAAAATTTAAACAAAAGAGAAAAATAAATTTTTTATACGAGATACTGTCATTCTGACGAGATTTTTTTCTTGGTGACCGACAACTTGAATCTAAGTGCGCTACTAGATTCCCATCAAGGTCACCGACTATTTTACTGTTCACATAGCCAATTACAACCGCCACTTCTATTCCAAAATTTTCTTCCCATCTGTGGAACTCCTTTCCTTTTCATTCCTCCATTTACCAGACGATTACTGCTACCGTATTCTACTTGGTTATAGTAGCCAAAACCACTTAGCTACTTCGTTCAAATATATCCCTTTCCGGGACATAACAGAGAGATAGAACAAACATTTAGATAATTAAATCTGCAAATGATAGGAAGTTGTGGAGAACCATGATTTCCCACGTTCTGAAATAAAGTATTATCTTTATTAAAAAATGATCTTTTCTGATCCGTATCCTAATTTTGCTTCTTACCATTCGACCCTCCATTGCTGCCTCATTGCTCTGGTGCTTCTGTTATGCCTTTGGAAATTCTTAACAAAATCAAAAGAAAGTTTCTGCAGTGATATTCGAAATAAAGGATCAAATTATATGAGGAACTGCATTTAAAAATAAGAGCATTAAAAAGAAATTAACTAGTGGGCAGCGCTAAGATTTTCAAACATAAAAGAGGAAGAAAATTTATTTGATGTACTGTCTTTGTAAGAAGGTAAAAAATGTTAACAGGGAATTAAACTTTAAATAAATATGTTAAAAAGGAGATAAAACAAAGTGTATATGAAGGACTAAAAAAAGAAGAAAGAAAAATGTAAAAAAGTAAGAGTAAAGAAATAAATGAAAACATTGCCAATATAAATCTCAAAAATAATTGATTTCATTTCCTTTTTTTTTTTTTTTTTACACCTTGTCAACTTTTGGTGGGTTATCTAAACCTGAAACATATTTCGAATTCTCTTAGGTTGCATAGAGTACCCGGCTTTCCCAAGCGGTTCTTGGTCTTATATGGATACAAACAGTTATTATCTCCCTTTGCTGGAGATATGCCACATGGCTCATGTAACGGGCGTTTAGTGACTTCACTTCATACAGTAACGAGATTGGCCAGTCATTCATTTTTTTTTTTTTACAGCAGTTGCTTTTTTAGCCTGGGCCAAGAAGCCCGGCCTGAGGCTAATTCTGCCTCTTCCACCAAATACTACCTGCAGTTTACAAGTCCACGTTGTCCTTTCCGTTAGTGCATATATCTTCCCCAGATATAGAAAGATAATTCGGCTCTCAGTCCTCAGCTTGGGAAAACCCGACTCACCGTTTCCCCTTCGTGGAATATGTTGTCGCCTGAGACACAGTAAATGAATCTGTCTCGTTTAAATCTGGAGTCCTAAAATTAAATGTCTTCTCCAGAAACAGAAGTATCTCCATATTATATGTAAGACCATTCCTTTCTGTTTCTCCTTAAACTCCGCTCACTGTGTAGTTAAATGTGATATATTTTTCTCTGTATCTATGTATATGTAGTTGTGCTTATGTCTTTATGTTATAAAAGTCTCTCTGGGAACAAAGCATGTTTACCATTGCTTTTCTTTTCAGCCATTCCGGTATATCCGTGAAATACGGTGTTATTGTATAACGGATATAATAATGCCCATAATGGGGAAAATGTAAATGGCATAATAAACCTTTCTTCCATAGCTCTCTCCCGTTATACGCTAATTACTGGCCGTACGCGACGCTGCTAAACTTTGGCGAGCGAACAGGAACCAGAGATTATCAGCGTCATTTGACCTGAGCAAGGAAGATGATAATCTAAGAAAGAATACTGCAAAATAAATAGATGACTATAAATTGTCTGCCGGTTTGTATTAACTAGAAGAAAAGTACATAAAGAATAAATGAAGTTTTAAATAATCAATGAAAAGCCATGAAATTAAGGAAGGTCAATTTAAAACAGTAAAAAATAGGAGTGGATAAATATCAAGTGTTAATAAACAATGATAAGCGATAAATTTAAGGAAAGTCAATTTAATACCGTGAAAGATAGGGGTGGATAAGGAGCAAGTGTTAATCAACAATGAAAAGCGATGTAAATAAGGAAGGTCAATTTACAACCGTGAAAGATAATGATCAATTGTAAATAAAACGTGAAAAACTAACATCGATCTCTCTCTCTCTCTCTCTCTCTCTCTATATATATATATATATATATATATATATATATATATATATATATATATATATATATATATATATATATAATAGCGGATGTCTCTGCGGCTGTCACAGTGATACCTTTTCACTCGGTATCCATCCAACAGATTTTGACCAAACTTGGCACACATTGTACAATGTAAGAGATAGGTTCATAAGGTAAAAAAATTGATATTTTTAAAAAAAAATCAATAATCGATCAAATTCGATAAATTCAACTTTTTTCCTCCGATTACATTTAAACTCGGTATGTAGATTACTTACATCATGACGAGCAGAGCAATATTTCATTTTATTTCTATATTTTTTGCGTTTATTTCTAAGTCGCGAAAAACGAAAAATCGATTTCAGCACAAATCAATTTCAACACAAATCGATTTCAACACAAATTTTAAACTCAATTTTCAAGCAATCTAATACAGACTTCACTCAGTTGTAGCTAACAATAAGTTGATTGATTAATAGTCATTAACTTGATAATTGAATCCTCTCCATATAGTGAAAACCCGCGTAAATAGCGAAAAATGGCGATTTTTTATGGTTTCTTTCTGATTTTTTATCGATCTTTCAACTAATTTTCATCAAACTTAACCATTGTTTTATAGATGTATCCTTTATTGCATCCCTAGTAGCAAAAATGTTAAACTGAATTTCAAAAAACTCCAAAATAATTGTGGTCTGAAGTGAGTTTTCCTGTTGCCTGTTTTACCTCTTCGTGGCTAACTTGGATTGAATAAATTTAAGTCAAGTGATAGCGATTGCTGTATGAGTCGTACGATTTTTGAATCAAGCACGGGCAACGCCGAGCTATGCTGTTAGTCTAACCATAAAGTTCCCGGTATTCCCAAGTGGTCAACCATCATGTTACTGAGCAGACTTGGTATTGCTTAATTGCGGTGATCATACGGGAACCGTTGATTTAATATTATATGGCCGTAAGCGTCTTCAATTCAGTACAGTCTACTATAATGATTGTTACCTCATGTATTGTCTTCATCTGTGTGTCTTCTATCAGTGTGTCTACGAGAGTGAGTTTGTGATTCTTATGTTTCTTTTTTCCATCGCGTGGATGGCAACGTATTAATTTGCTGGCATTTTTATCCTTGTACCTTCCTAAGATAATTAAGGCATTATATACGGTAAAGGAATTACTGATCAAATGTGTCGACCTCGCTTTCGCTAAAGAGCCATCTTATAGCGCTAGCAATCTGAAGGACAATTTCGATAAGTTCTATACGGATTAACTACTTTCTTTCATAATGAATGGGTCTCTACTCCAAAAATGAATTAATTTATCTAGACATTTGTAATTACATGATAGGTATTTATCTGTCTGTATATATATCTATCTATCTGACGTTTTTCTCTTTTGTTTTCTATTATTTTGCTTATATTTCGCTCTCTCTCTTTATCTATCTATCTATCTAAGTCCATAAGACTTTTTCTTTTATATAATGTTGTTGCTCTCTTTCTTTCAGTCTTTCAATTCCTATATATATATATATATATATATATATATATATATATATATATATATATATATACAGCATATTTTCATTCAAGCATGTTTGGTTAAATAATTAAAACGTATTATGTCTATATCTATATGTTCCCTAATTTAAAACGGCCCTTCGTCTACATCTTTTGTCTAGTGTAAACCGGACCTATGCCTACCGTTTTGTCTCTTGGGAATTGATGTATACATATATGTTAATATATATCTCGTAGGGTATCAAATGACCCCACCTCAATGGCAATTGACATTTGGGGACATTAATTAGTGACGTTTATACTTGTTATACCAAGTAAATATTCTTCAATGTGAAACATCGCAATTTCGTAATTTGACGAAAATTTTGTAGATCGTCGAGTTTGAAAGATGTTTTTTTTATTAAATGAAAACAGCTGTTTTGTTTCAGATTTATCAGATTAAGATGACTCCTCTCACAAAAACTAATCACCGTTTGCCGAATCCATTTTCCGCGCTAGTAAACAGTACGCCATGTAATAGTTCGATCTAGAGCGATGCAATCGGAGATGCAAACTTATTGCAGGTGTTAACTTCCAGGAAAGTGTTTAGATGGGCCTAACCCTAGACGAGG